>JZKD02S1673419.1:2003984-2025473 GCA_000966675.3 Picea glauca
AGCCCACACTGGGTGAACCACGTAAATATGTGTCTCTCTTGTATTGTGTGTCTTCTGTGTTTTTGTTTCTGCATTTGTTTTATTTTATTGCTCCGCGGTCCTGTTTTTCTAACAGAAGACACTTCGGGGTGATTGACAGAGGAGATGAAGAGTCTTTGGGAATCCTCAATAGGGATGAAGATGCTCGTGGAGGTGATTGACAGCTGGATGAGCATTGAAGCCTGTAACTGGAACAAAGAAGGTGAGCTCGATTGTCACAGAGAAGACGAAGAGTCTCAACTGCCAAAGAGGTTGAGGAATCTCAGCATAACATACAGTGATGTTGAACGAGTGGAAAACATCCAGAGAAGCTGAAGAGTCACGATGATGATCAAACAGAGCACTTGATTTGTGGAGGATATCGGCGCGGTGTGATTATGCAGAGGTATTGCGTGCATTTCATGCACAAGGTGCACAAAAGCTATAAATACATAGTACAGAGAAGAGATGTGGTTGTTGTTGCAGTTGGAGTTGTTGTGGTTGTTGTTGTTGAAGGTGATTCATGTGTGAAGGAGGAGAGTGCAGCAGCTGAATTGAACAGAAGAGGAACAGTGCAGTGAATGGACATGGCGCACAGAGCATAAAGGCAGAAGAACAGACAGTGCAATTCATGTGTGCAGGAAGCCAGTGAGGCAGACAAAGCAATGAAATGCAGCAGAACAGTGATGAGCCTAGTAATCCATTGTTGAACATTGTATCACTGTAATGAGTTTCAGTAGAAAAGATTTATAAAATAGGGTGGTAGGGAGGTGTTAGGGAGGAATTTTGTCCTCATAGGTTCAAGTGGGTGCTTGAATATAGGGAGTTGTAGCTTCCATCTGGTTACAGCCAGAGAAACCAAGGTGGCAGGGTGGTGCAAGGGAGAACTATTGTTCTCTGTTATACAGGTTGGTTTCCTGTATGATTGGAAGTTGGTGCTTCCATCCATTTGCTGCTGGAAACACTCAGGGAGTTGGTGCTTCCTTCTAGTTGGTGCTAGAGAAACCAGGGAGTTGGTGCTTCCTTCTAGTTGGTGCTAGAGAAACCAGGGAGTTGGTGCTACCTTCTAGTGGGTGCTAGAGAAAACAGAGAGTTGGTGCTCTCTGCAAGTAACAGCTTGCAAAACTGAGGTTGTACCCTCATTATGATTTGGTGCTCATATGTATGATAATGTAAAGAATGTAACTATTACTTATCATATAAAGAAAAAGAGGTTTTTTACCCTGTATGGGTTTCCTCGAGAAATATATGTCTCTGTGTTTCTCATATATGTGACTGATGTTGAATGTGCCATTGTTTATTTCCCTGCATTATTGTGATCATCATTCAGTGTTTCTGCAAAGAGTTTAAAAGAAGCATAATTTTTTAAGCACAGTAACAACTGATTCACCCCCCCCCCTCTCAGTTGTCCAACAAATGCAGTTGGCAATTTGATGTATGAAATGGTCTGTACTAGACCGGACAATGCACATGAGGTGGGAGTTTTGAGCAGGTATATGTTGTTGAAAAGTCAACAAGAAACATGTGTCTAATTTACTTTTTTCTTAAATAAATTGGACAATAAATATTAATCTATTATCTCATAATTACTTGAAATAATTAACTGAAATGGAAAATCAGTTAACTATGGAAAATTTGTGTTCAAAGGTTGGTTGGTAAGACATGGAGGTGACTTGAAGTCGTAACAGAGTTATAAGTGTAGTTATGAGAGTTGTGAAGTAGTTTAACTCAGTTAAGTGAGTTAATCCCAGTTGTACTAGTTGTAACTGAACTTACACTAGTGAGAGTTCAGTGAATTAGTTATTAATTAATTCACAATCAGTGAACTCACATGCAACTGAAGATTCACCACGGTTAACTACATGCATGTCAGATCTAGTGGAGACCAAGTTGAGATAACAGGTGAAAGGGACATTTTGGCTATTAGTTGTGAAGTGAGTGAAGTGCACTCATGCAATCACACATGCAGTGGATATGCTCATGAGCATGTGAAAACTAGGTAATTTGAATTCATTATGAGAATTCTAATTGCAGGGATTGTGTAGAGGAGGCAGGTTGTCAGGAGACAGAATATTGGCACATGAATTTGTCAATTTTTGTATGACAGTGTGAGACGATTGTATTGTACTGAGAGCTCTTGGATTAGAGTTTTGTATGACATTGTTTCATGATCCATGATATACATAATATATGATAGTGGGGTTTTTAGCTTTATGCTTTCCTTGTAAAACTTTTGTGTTATGTGTTCTTAATATTTCACTTTGTGATCGTGGTTTAATTTCTGCAAGAATATTAGTAGAAGTGATTTTGTATTTAACAATGGTATATAATTGTTAGATCAGGAGAATCCAGGAAATCCTTAATTTATATTGAAATTTCTACATGGTATCAGAGCCACGGAGACACGGAAGTGAGGTGTGAAAATAATAGTATTTCCGTAGGTCTTGTCTCTAGCAGGGTCCGACAGCATGGTACTGAAAACTTCGCACATTTTTTAGAGAAGAAATTTTTGCACACTACTCAAAGGAGAGGTGCGAACCTCCCTTAGGATTTTCGTAGGCTGCTTAAAGGAAAGGTGAGAACCTTCCTCACCCCACTATGCATTATAGTGCGAACTTCCTCAGAATTTTCACAGGTTGTACACTGGTGAGGTGTGAACTTCCCTCAGGATAGTAACTTGTCAGGTGCGAACCTCCTAGGGCAAGAAGGATTGCACTAGTTGAGTTTGTGGTTGGATAAAATTCGAATTTGCAGAAGGACTTTCTTGGTGCTACAGTCGATTCAAGATCGAAATGGCTTTCAATGGATTGAGCTTGGAGTATGCACTCAAGGGAATATTGAACTACAATGCTTGGAAGGAAAATATGGAAGCAGTACTCGAAGACAATGACTTGAAGGAATACATTGACAAATATGTTCCTAAGCCAGATGCGACAGACACTGCAAATCTTGATGCATGGCAAAAGAAAGTGTCAAAGGCGAGGAGGATTATGTTGGAGGGAGTACGAGACCACATTGTCTCAAGTCTCCATGGGAAAGCCAGACCACATGCAATGTGGAAGGTTTTGATAGATCTATTCCAGAACATCAGTGACCATAGGAAATCGGCACTCAAAGATAAACTCAGGAAGATCAAGATGGAGAAGGGGACTCCATTCCAAAATATCTCACAAATTTTGTCGAATGTCGAGATGAGCTTGGAAGTGTGGGAATAACAGTCGTTGTTGATGATTTGGTGAGCTTGTCTCTCCTGGGACGTCCCAAGAGTTGGAACAGTTATCAAAACTATGTCAATGGAAGGGAAAAATTGCCAGATTAGGAACGACTATGGTCGGATCTAGTGCAGGAGGAGTTCAGGCAGAACACCAGAGATGGATCTTCATCAAAGTGTGATGATGAAGAGGATTGTTCTTTGATTTCCAAGGCAAGGAAAGGGAAAGGGAAGAAGATCCATTCAAAATATTAGTCTAAAGTCAAGAAGATGGATTTGTCCAAAGTGAAGTGTTTTCACTGTCACAAACATGGGCATCTCGCTACTAACTATCCGCAGAAGAGGAAGAAAAAGACAGTTGTTGGAGCTACAACTGGTGAGGCTCTTGTCTCGCAATTTGAACTTGACTTCTCTTTGATCGCATGCATGGCTTCAAGTGCATCGGTATCGGTGTGGTATTTGGATAGTGGCACTTCCTTCCACATGACGGGAGATAAAGAGTCTTTTAGTGACTTGGAGGAGAAAGATCTTAGAATGCATATAGAGATGGGCGACAATGGATGATACAGTGCAACTGGTATTGGTACCATTACCTTTAAGAGGGATTCAGGTAAACCGTTTCAATTGAAAAATGTTATGCATGTTCCAGGTCTGAAGAAAAACCTGGTCTCAGTCGCAATGTTGGAGGACAGAGGCTATGATGTTGTTTTTAGCGGTGGAAAATCCTACCTACAACATAAAGCAACGGGTCAAGTCAAGAAGATAGGGATTCGAGTTAAGAATCTCTACATGTTGGAGGTAGATGGCTGCAGTGCCATGGTGGGAAAGGCAAAAAAAGTGGTGAGTTGGGATGAGGCAGAATTATGGCATAGGTGATTGGGCCATCTTAATCATGGAGCCTTGAAGATCATGCAGCAAATATCTATTGAAATTCCAATGGGAACACTTGCTCAGTTAGATCAGTGTAAGGGTTGCACCCTAGGGAAGTATGTAAAGTCCACCTTTCATGAAAAGGAGAACCATGCTTCGGTAATCCTGGAGAGAGTTCACACAGACGTATGTGGACAATTCCCAGTTGCTTCAACAACAAAACATAGGTATTATGTTATTTTTGTGGATGACTTTTCTCGTAAATGTTGGATATTCTTCATGCAGAAGAAGGATCAAACATTCTCAAAGTTTTGTGAGTTTAAAGCATTGGTGGAGAAAGATTCAGAGAAGCAAGTGAAGGCTCTAAGGAGCGATAATGGTGGAGAATACATCTCTAACAAATTCAAAGACTTCTGCAGTAGAGAAGGAATTTGAAGAGAACTCATAGCGCCTCATAACCCACAGCAAAATGGGGTCACGAAGAGGAAGAACAGAACAATCGTGGGTGCAGCATGAGCGATGTTGCATGATCAGGGCCTACCAATGCATTTGTGGGCATAAGCATGCAATATTGTGGTTTATGTGCAAAACCATTGTCCTCATAGAATACTTGGCATGAGTACACCTGAAGAATCTTTCACTGGTAAGAAACCTGATGTTTCTCATTTTAAAAATTTTGGCTCATCTATTTATGTGCATGTGACCAAGGATTCCAGGAAGAAGCTGGAACCGACTGCTAAAGTTGGGATATTTGTGGGGTACACAGAAACACCGCATAATTATCCTTTGTATTTTCCTAACAGTAAGATGAATGTTATGCGACAGGATATAAAATTCGATGAAGGGAAAGACATGTGGTTGTCGCTTGAGAGGAATCTAGACTTGCATGTAGAAGAGGAACTGTTGATTCCCAAAGATGAGTCTCAAGATGTGGATCAACCACATAATAAGTTTCATGGAGTGGAGAAAACCACTCAAGCAGCATCATCCATCACAAATGGCAGAAAGTGCACCATGGAAGCTGATAGATTGAGACTAGATGTTGCACAGAATGTAGGATCCCATACTTCACAGTGCAGACAGAGACAGTCTCCTGATCGATTTGTTGGATACATGGCTCTCATGAGCAAATGTTTTGTGACTGAACCATCTTCCTTTAAGGAAGTAGTGCAGGATCCCACTTGGGTTGATTCTATGGTAGAGGAGTATGACTCCATTGTCAAAAATAGTCCATGGGAAATTGTCCCAAGACCGGTTTACAAATCAGTGGTAGGTTCGAGATGGATCTACAAGGTAAAGCAAGTTTTTGATGGGAGTGTGGAGAAATACAAGGCCAGGTTTGTGGCTTGAGGCTTCTCACAGATTGAGGGTATATATTATGATGAGACCTTTGTACCTGTCACAAGGTACCCTTCCATAAGATCGATCCTTGCACTCTCAGTGCAGATGGGTTGGCGCATTCATTAGATGGATGTAAAAACTATGTTTCTCAATGGGGTCATTGAGGAAGAAGTGTACATTGAATAGCCAGAATATTTTAAGACCTTTGACAGAGATTCGCATGTGTGCAGACTCAAGAGAGCATTGTATGGGTTGAAGCAAGCACCTCGTTCTTGGTACACTCAGATAGACAGTTATTTCACCGAATTGGGCTTCACCAAAAGTGAAGTGGATGAAAACCTATACCAAATTTTGGTGGAGGGTAAGATTTTAATCATTGTTATTTATGTTGATGATTTAATATTGGCCGGTGATGAGCAACTGATACACTCATGCAAGGATGACCTTGCAAATGAGTTCAAGATGAAGGATTTGTGCCTCCTTCATTATTTCCTTAGATTGGAAATATGGCAGCGAGATGGTGAACTTTTTGTGTCTCAAGGCAAGTAGGCAAGGGATATATTGGGTAAGTTTCACATGGAAGGCTGCAAACCCATGGATACTCCTCTTCTAGGAAACTAGAGGAAAGAGGATGCTACTTCTGGAGAGGTAGTGGATGCTACTGTCTATCGACAGTTAGTAGGTTCGCTAATGTATTTAGTGAACACGAGACCAGACATTTTCTATGCGGTTAACCAGCTAAGTCAAGTGATGGTTAAGCTCACCAAACTCCTTTGGAAGGTGGGTAAGCATGTCCTGAGATATCTGAAGGGAACATATGAGTATGTATTATGGTACAGACAGACGGATGAGGTGAAGTTGCATGGCTTCACGGATGCATATTGGGCGGGCAGCCCAACGGATAGAAAGAGCACATCAGGGGGGATCTTTAGTATCAAATCTACAGTTGTTTCTTGGTACAGTAGGAAACAAATATTTGTGGCACTTAGTTCAACGGAAGCGGAATACATGGCAACAAGTCAAGCTGCATGTGAGGCTATCTGGATGAGAAATATCTTGGTTGGTTTGTTTGGTTCTCATTTAGATCTGATAGTGATTCATTGTGATAATCAGAGTTGCATTAAACTCTCGATTAATCTTGTGTTTCATGATAGATCTAAGCATATAGATATCTGGTATCATCATCTCAGAGATTGTGTGCAGTGGAAGATCATGTTGCTTCAATACATTCCTATGAAAGATTAGGATGCATACATTCTGACGAAGGCACTCACCAGGAGAAAATTCGAATATCATAGAGACAGGATTGGGGTGAAGGATAATCCCTTTCTTGTTGAGAGGGAGTGTTGAAAAGTCAAAAACAAACATGTGTCTAATTTACTTTTCCCTTAAATAAATTGGACAATAAATATTAATCTATTATCTCATAATTCTTGAAATAATTAACTAAAACGACAAATTAGTTAACTATGGAAAATTCGAGTTCAAAGGTTGGTTGGTAAGACATGGGTGTGACTTAAAGTCGTAACAGAGTTATAATTGTAGTTATGAGAGTTGTGAAGTAGTTTAACTCAGTTAAGTGAGTTAAGCCCAGTTGTACTAGTTGTAACTGAACTTACACTAGTGAGAGTTTAGTGAATTAGTTATTAATTAATTCACAATCAGTGAACTCACATGCAACTGAAGATTCACCATAGTTAACTACATTCATGTCAGATCTAGTGGAGACCCAATTGAGATAACAAGTGAAAGGGACAGTTTGGCTATCAGTTGTGATTTGAGTGAAGTGCACTCATGCAATCACACATGCAGTGGATATGCTCATGAGCATGTGTAGACTAGGTAATTCAAATTCATTGTGAGAATTCTAATTGTAGGGATTGTGCAGAGGAGGCAGGCTATGTGGAGACAAAATATTGGCACATGAATTTGTCAATTTTTGTATGACAGTGTGAGACGATTGTATTGTACTGAGAGATCTTGGATTAGAGTTTTGTATGAGATTGTTTCATGATCCATGATATACATAATATATGATAGTGGGGTTTTTATCTTTATGCTTTCCCTGTAAAACTTGTGTGTTATGTGTTCTTGATATTTCACTGTGTGATCGTTGTTTAATTTCCACAAGAATATTAGTAGAAGCGATTATGTATTTAAAAATGTTATATAATTGTTAGATCAGGAGAGTCCTGGAAATACTTAATTTGTATTGAAATTTCTACATATGTCAAAACCCAGGAAGGAGCATTGGACAGTAATAAAAAGGGTTTTCAGGTATTTGCATGGCACTGCTAGCTATGGATTTTGCTACGAAGGAAGACCAAGATTGGACAGAGTGGTGGATATACATGGCTTTATGGATGCAGACTGGGCTGGAGATTTGGATCGTAGGAGATCTACAAGGGGTATGTGTTTAACCTGTTTGGAGGAACAATAAGTTGGATGAGAAAAAGACAGGCTATAGTGGCACTTTCAACT
Source organism: Picea glauca (assembly GCA_000966675.3). Taxonomy (NCBI): domain Eukaryota; kingdom Viridiplantae; phylum Streptophyta; class Pinopsida; order Pinales; family Pinaceae; genus Picea; species Picea glauca. The sequence goes on from JZKD02S1673419.1 coordinate 2,011,906, forward strand.
ATAGAATCTAAATACATGGCAGCCACTCATGCAAGTAAGAAATCAGTATGGTTACAAAGATGGTATTCGGGTATTGGGTTGGTACAACAAGCTGTAAGGATATAGTGTGACAGTCAGAGTGAAATTTTTCTGGTGAAGAACCCTGCTTATCATTCAAAGAATAAGAACACTAATGTTCAATATCACTTTGTGAGAGACATGATTGAAGAAAAGAAAGTATCACTGATGAAGGTGGACACTTTGAAGAATGTTGCAGACTCATTAACAAAATATGTGAGCACTGATAAGTTTTCTTGGTGTAGAGGATCCATAGGCATTGTTGCCCTGGATTGTTGACTATATAACCCTGTAACCCCCTGTATGCAAAGAAAAAAACAAGTGGGAGAATTTTGGGTATGTGTTATATTCTTTGCATGAGTAGTAGTGTTATATTCTTTTGCATCGGGACCGCATTATATTTAGGTGGTTTTTCAGCACATGGTTTTTTTGCTGATAGTTTTCTATTTTCGGTTAAGGAATTAGGGTTTTTGGACTAATCCAGGTCATTGGGTTAGGGTTTTGGATGTATTTGGATCCTATATGTGGTTTTTATTGTAAACATTGTGACACTATGAATGAATATAGAATATGTTGGTTTTCTCGGTTTGGGTTTCCAGGGGAAAAATCTCTATGTAATGTTTGTATTTGTCATTGTATCTTTTCTTTTCTTTTTCTGAATATCTCTTTGCATTAGATATTGTACAAGGTTAGAATTTACACCTTTTCCAGCTGGCTCAAAACAATTTTATGGCAATTTTGGTAATTTACTATTTTTAGCAGTTTTTAACTTTCGGGGTCATTTTGAGGGCCTAAATGAAGATTTTTTGGGATAGATATTCTCAATTATAGCCAAAAGATTCGATTGAGCCCCCAAAATGAGTCTCCTCGATGATACCTTTCTAACGAGCTATCATGCGCCCCAAACAGAGATCGTATTCCAAAGTTACACCCCCGGGAAGTTGATACACCAAACTACCCAAAACGGGGTCCACAAAACTGTTGTTTTTCATCTTCCGAGGTTAGGGTTTTGCATTTTATTTATGATAAAAAGGCCTTTGGAGCCTCATTGTAAAATCATATTCTTGTGAATCTGGGTATCGGACACATCTCTTCTTAGAGATAAGTTGTCACCATTCTAACGAGTCTTTCACTCTGTATTTTTACAGTCTTTGTACATTTTCGCTCATTAATAGAAAATTGTGTATTATTGTATCTCTATGTTTATGGTTACATCTCTGGTACATTTTTGTTATATTACTGGACATTTGAGATATCTTTGTACATTGTTTTATTATATCTTCGCTCTCATTTTGTGCCGAAAATAATCTGGATCAATCATTGGACCAATAAATCCAAAATCAAGCAAAGGCCATATATACATCCTCACTGCTACAAATTATGTCACGAAATGGAAAGAAGCAGTAGAATTAAAAAGGGTTGACTTTGAAGAATTTATTAATTTTCTCAAAGATAACATATTGTCAAGATTTGGTGTTCCATAAAATTCATTATTGACAATGGTTCAATTTTCATCGGGTCAAAATTTGCATAATTTTGTTGAGAATACGGCATCGTCATGGGACAATCATCAAACTATTATCCACAAGGGAATGGTCTTGATGAATCTACCAATAATATTCTGATTCATATTTTAAATAAAATTATTGATCAGAATCAAAAGAATTAGCATTTGAAATTGACGGATGCTTTGTGGGCGAGCAAAATGACTCTGAAAGACAACATTGGGATGTCTCTGTATATGTTGGTTTATGGGAAGGAAGCAAAAATGTCAATCAGCCTCGAACTAAATTCCTTGAATTATGTAGTTAACACAAAAGACAATGAAGATATTACTCCTATGCAAAAAATATTAAATCAACTATTAAGATTGGAATAAGAACAAAGTGAATCTTTGCATAGAACATCTCAGAGGCAGTAGAGTGTCAAAAAATATTTTGATCAGAGCACAACAGTAAAAAAAATTCAAAAAGGTGAACATGTGTTACTCTAGAACAAAGCTAAGGAAAAATTGCCAATGCATACAAATTTTGAAGCACTTTGGATCAGGTCGTACATCATTGAAAAAATCTTGGTTTTCAATTCATATATGCTCAAAGACATGAAGCGAAAAATGTTAATGTTGCATGTTAATGGGTGACACCTTAAATGATTTTTTGCCTAAAATTTTATCTTCTCCTTGTACATAGTTTTTATTTATTTATTTTGTACATCATTACTATTCTGACTCCATTTCCCAAAGGATAAAACATTTGGTCATGAATATTATGGATTCTTGACAACCCGCATGGGGTTATCATCCCACAGTTGGAGCCAATTGTTGAATCCCTTTCGTGCTCTTTCCCCCCTCCCTTTGGTTTAATAATTCAAAACACCAAGGAATATTTAAATTTAGACTTAAAAAATGATGAAGGGTTCTACACTGATGGAGTTGTGATGTTCTCAGCTAGAGTTTCGACAATGACAGAGCAGACGAGAAATCAAGAAAATCTACTTTCTCGAGTCACATAAAACAATTGAAATCCTACTAGATAGAACGAATTAATGTATTAAAAGGTATAACATCCCAATCAATTGACTTATTAAGGAGGAAAAATGAAGCATATTTAAAAATTCTTGATTTGGACATAGCTGGAACTACCATTGAAGTCCCAGGCCCTAAGTATCTTTCAAACTCTATGTTCATGACTCGACAAGATTTTGAAGAGCAGATTGAAGGATTAAAAAGGACATTGGCTGAAAAGTTTGATAATATGATGGAATTCACACATGATGACATTGACAGTTGGTTTGGTGAATATACAAATAAAAATAAAGACATTGAAAATATATTACGAAATTTGTTTGTTGATCTGAGGGAGATTGAAAATGAGCTTTTTAATATTAAGATAAAACAAGAAGTAATTGTTGCTCCATTAAGGGACTTTATTCAAGAATGGTTGAATTCCTTAATCGCCAAGATTTTTGAAATTCTAGCAAAGGAAGTTATGATCGGTAATCCAACCGCAACCAGCAAGAATATAGAGGAAGCAGCATCAAGAAAATAATGGAGAGATACCTTCATAGTAAGTCCATATTGATCACATTCTTCTTTCTTTATCAGTTTTCATTCAGTTATTCTTCTTATTTGAATAGAAAAGTTTAACCGAATCATGATAACTTTCTCTTTGTCTTCTTTCCAGATTATGTTGTTCGACATCCACCCACCTTCTTCTCTCACTGATCTACCTTCTTGTATATGTTTTCTTTATGGTTCGTAGCAACCCCAATCCCAGTCCTTTGGACAAACGCCTTTAAATTTCAAAAAGAATTGTAACTGACTTTACTTATTTTTTATAAATCCCAAGAGAACTAATTCGGGAATAGTTTTGACCGTATTTTATAAATCTCAGTTCTGATTACAAAGTATTTGAAATTGATTCATCATAATATTGTTTTGAGCTATACAAGTGTTTACTCTATAAAAGTTCTCTTATGTGTTTGGACCATCTTCTATTATTTTATGTGTGATCGGAAATTTTTATTTTCACTATGATGGATGTGAGGAAATTTTGTTTATTTTCTGCAATGTGTGATGTGTGAGGTTCTTGGTCCTTTCTTTCGAATTCTCTTAAAATAAATATTTTATCTTTCAGCATTTTTTTTTATCTTTCTTTAGGCATAAAATATTGGACTATCTTAAGGTCCTATATTATTTCTTGATCTGAAGTTATCAAAGAATACCATAATCCAAGGAGGAGTACCACCTCTATAAAAATGCAGGAGTCATATCTTTGTGAGGTTTTTGTTTCGGTCCTAATGGATTCGAGTGTCTACAGGTTGATAAGGCATTAAGGAAATCACAAACAATGATATCATTAAACTCATCTAACAATGCTTGAATTTCAGCAGGAAAATCATGTAAATTGGTGTTGGTCAATACTACCCTTGGCATACCAATCAAACAAAACTATACCTACTCTTCTTTCTTGACTTCTTGCAGCATTTCCTTTCCACTCGTTAGCAACACACTTGGACTAGCTTTGCCTTTAGCTCCTTCATCTTTCAGTTTCAATAATGCATGCTTGTGTCCATCCTTTTCAAGAGTATAGGTGTTCCTTCTTCCATCATGAACAGCTTTCCTATCATAATTCCATGGTCTTCCCAACAAAATATGACGGACATCCATAGGCATGATACCACATAATATTTCATCCTTGTAACTACCAATCTGAATTTCTACCTTGCATTGTTCACTTACCAGAATCCGATGTCCTTTCTGCAACTAGGACACTTTGTATGGAGTAGGATGTGCCATCCTCTACAATCCCAACTACTCCACCATCTCTGTAGAAACTAGATTATTTGTACTGCTAGTATCAATGACCACCTTAGAGCATTTCCCCTTTGAATTTCACATGGTTCTTAATAAACTCTTTCTCTTTGTTGGTTCATGAGCCTCCTTCTCTTCTTTAATCAAAACTCTCTTCAACATTAATGATTCACATATCTCAGGAGTTTCTTCTTTCACTTATGCATTAATTGTCTCTTCCTTAGCTTCTTCAACTTGAGCTCCTCTCTGGTTTTTTGACTTGTTCTTAGGACAATCCCAAGACATATGTCCTATTTTTCCACAAGTAAAACACCTGATTTATCTACCTCTTCCTCCAGCTCTTAAGAAAAATATTCCACCTCTTGACTATCCTCATCTAGATGAATGGCTACTAGAGATTCTTGCATGTCTCTTTGAAGCCTAAAATCCCCCTATGTTGGATGATCCCTTTCCTCTTGTTGTACTCAATGCTTGACTCGTTTGGCTCTTCTTCCTAGCCAATTTCTCTTCTTCCTTAAAGGATGCTTGGTAGGAATATTCCACCATTCTCAGAGGCAAAAGGTTGATCTCATGTTGAATCTCATACCTCAATCCATTTATATATCATGAAACCTTCTCAGCATCCTCTTCTATGTGGCATGCCCTATAATTTAACCTATATAATTCTTCAGCGTACTCCTTCATTTTCATGGCATTTTGTCTCAAATTTTTCAATTGCATGAGCATGCTTAGTTGATATTTCTTAGGAATGAATTTGATTTTGAATTTAGATACCATTTTATCCCAACTTTTTATTTTAGCTTTACCTTTCCTCCTTTGATCTGCCTACAACTCATCCCACCATAAAGTTGCATGACCTTTCAATCTTGTCACTACATGCTTGACTTTCTTTTCTTCGTCCACCTCCTCATATTCAAAGTACTTTTCCATTGCATTGATCCAATCAAGCAATTCATCTACATTCAGTTTACCCTCATACATGGGAACTTCCATATTTGGTTTGGCTCCCACCTTTGTGACCAATCTCAACAGTTTCTCCTCTCTTGTTTTTCCTCTTGGTGCTCCTTATGCTTCTTCATCAAAGCTTGTATCTTCACTTTTGCTGACATATCCTATTTCAAGCTCTCTCCTCTGAGTTGTCTCCATGGCCTCCATCCTTGCTTGGATGTGCTTCAGCTCCAATCGCAACTCCTCGATTCCTACATTTCTCTCTCAGCCTCCTCATCTGGGTGGCATGATTCCTGCAAGATACAATATTTCTACTATGATCCTTTAGAGCATTGTTTCCCTCTTATACCACTTGATTTGGATAAACCAGGTCCAATTTTATTTGAAAAAAATCATCAAATAGATCTGGTAGCATCTTTTCACTTGACTGCCTCGATTTATCTAATCGACCTCGAATCCTTCTTTGACAGAGCCCCAAATCGACATGTTCACGCACCAGTGAACAAGTTACTTTGAGCACATTTTCTCCCTTTGGCACTAAAACTTTACTCCCATGTGACCAAGCGCTCGTCCTTGGGCCAAATTCATCATCGTCGGAGTTCCCTTTCTAGGGATCACTTACAGGTCTCAATTGTCCCAACCCAACGACATATGTATCATCGTCGATGTTTTATCAACGAGTGAAATACACCTGCATTCAATTGTCTCAATGAAATGGTTCCACTCCCATCATTTTAAACTGTTGATTTGGATTAAATATTTAATCATCACCATCGATCATATTCAACATTGCCAATATTCCTTTCAAAGTCCACTGTTGATCTTCCCTTCTACTCGAATCCTCACCGTGGGTTTGTTAAACTTTACTTTATTTATTTTTGTTGACCCCACTCGTCATCGACACAATTACCAACATGTCGTTGGCATTGATTAACTGTGGCCGACAATCAACTGTCATCGGCGATCCTGGAACTGTCATCAGCTCTCCATCCCCTTCACCTTTATCTTTGTCAATGATCAAGACGATATATATCAGCATTGCCTCACTTTTCATTGGCACAGTTACCAAACATGTCGTCATAGAAGATCTAGCCCTACTCTACCTTTATTTTCAGCAATTGTTCATCATCGGCACAACTTCTTAATGGATTTTGATGTCCTGATATGACGATCCCGACAATATGATCATGGTCATTGATTCTAGTCAAGGATTCACCCTATCTAATCTTAGTCGTCCGCTCGATTTACACTGTAGAATGGATTCTACATGCACCAATTAAATTAGATTGATCCTAAAATGCATCAAAAGATGAATTATTCTCCTATGTAATTTTGAGCTATTCAAAGGGCCAATTCTTCTCGTCGACAACATTGATCTAATTTTGAATCCATAGCAAGGATTCGCACACAAACACTTGAAAACGCAATGCCTTGTTCCTCTGACCAAAAAAATTATGCGCAGTGCTTAAAACCCAAATATGTAGGAAAAACATGATGCCAAAAACACTAATTTTCATTAAGACATCTGAAGGAATAAGATTACAGTAGGAAGTGTCAATTCTTTCTAGGTCTGTTGGACCCCTACACATACACACTCTTTCCAAATTAATAAGGAAGAGGAAAACATTCATAGGAATTAAGATGCACATTGGAAAAGCACTATAAGGTCTTCCAATAAATTACTAAAGGTCTACCTTCATCGAGAGATCGTGAACATCAAATCGAACTAATACAAAAAAATACTCCTCCTAATAAAAGTCATTATAGATATCCTCATCAACAAAATGGGAGATTGAGAAAATGGTACAAGACATGTTGGATTCGGGTATTATTCAACCAAGCAGGAGTTCTTTTTCATCTCTAATAGTGATGGTGAGAAGAAAATATATTTTTTGGAGGATGTGTCATGATTATAGAGATCTAAACAAAATCACCATAAAGGATAAATTCCCTATTCCAAATATTGGTGAGCTATTAGATGAGCTTCATGGAGTGGATTATTTTACAAAGCTAGATCATAAATCATGATACTACGAGATCATATTAAGAAAATATGGCATTCCCAAAACATATTTTAGAACTCATGATGGGCACTATGAGTTCTTGGCCATTCCTTTTGGGTTGACTAATTCTCCTTCGATTTTTCAAAGTATTATGAACAAAAAATTTTGACCCCATCTTAGAAAGTTTGTTTTGGTTTTCTTTTATAATATGCTTATCTATAGAAAATCATGGGAAGACCACATTAAACATGTGGATCAAGTCTTTCAAATTCTTGAGAACAATCAATTGTATGTAAAAGGATCCAAGTGCTCTTTTGGGAAACAAGAAGTAGAATATTTGGGTCATATGGTTTCAAGGTAAGGGGTTAAGGTGGACCCTCAATATATCTAATTTATAACAAAACGACATACTCCTAAGAACACCCAGATTCTTAGAGGATTTTTGGGTCTTAGAGGATATTATCAAAAAAAATTAAGAATTATGCATGCATTGCAGGCCCACTCACATCTCTCTTGAATAAAAATTCATTTGTATGGGATGATAAAACTAATTCGGCATTCTCTCTCTTAAAGGATGCTATGTATTCTACACTATTATAGGAAACACCTTATTTTAGTAAAACATTCATAGTAGAATGTGATGCATCAGGACTAGGAATTGGAGCAGTATTGAAACAATAAGGGAGACCGTTGGCTTTTGAAAGCAAACAATTTAAGGGAAAAGATTCGATGAAATATACATATGAAAAATAAATGGAAGTGATTTTACATGCAATAAAAAAATGACAACTATATCTTATTGGGAGTCACTTTAAAGTCAATACCGTGATAGCCTAAAGTACTTTTTACAGCAAATATTGTCATCAGAAGAGCAACAAAAATGGGTAGAAAAAATGTAAGGGTTTGATTTTAAAATAATCTACAAAAGGGAAGGACAATTTAGTAGAAGATGTTATTTCTAGAATAGAATAATCCTCAAGTTTATATTCTATTTCATCTTCTATCCCGATGTGGTTGGAAGAAGCTCTCTGTGAATGGAAAAATGAAAACACTTACTAAAAAAAATACAATGTATAGAGGAAAGGATGAACTTTGTGGAACATTTGGAGTAGAAGGGAGATATATTTTGGTACAAGGATAGAATATTTTCATGCCCTCAATCAAAGTTGAAGAATAAAATATCAAGGGAATCCCATTACTATCTGATGGTAGGACATGCAGGGTTCCTTAAAACATATCAAAGGATGAAAAAAGATTTCTTTTGGGAAAGGAATGAATAAACATATTAAAAAAAAATTAAGACAATGACACGTTTTCCAAAGGAATAAAGGAGATATAGTAAAATATGCAGGGTTACTTCACCCATTACATATACCTAATCAAACATGGGAATATATATCAATGGAATTCATTACAGGGTTCCCAAAATATCAAGGTAAGGATGTCATTTTTGTGGTCGTTGGTAGACTCTCAAAATATGCATTTTTTTGTTGAATTCAAAGTACATATACAAAAATTAAGTGTTCATGAAGGACATTCATATACTTCAGGGTCTTCCTAAAGTAATAGTAAGTGACAAAGATCCAAAATTCATAGGAAAGTTTTGGAAAGAATTGTGAAATATTATTGTAACAACAGTAGCTATGAGATCATCATATCATCCATAAACAGAAATAGTTAACAAATGTTTAGAGGGTTATATATTATTTTATTCTTTGGATAAGAAATATCAATGGATGAAGTGGCTTCCTCTGGAAGAATGGTGGTATAATACTACCTATCACACATCTACTAAAATATCCCCATTTGAGGCCCTTTATGGATATCCAACTCCTAGTATCTCGTTCTTTTTGCAAGATAAGTCCAAAGTACAGGCAATAGAGTCACATATGGAGAAGACCAATGAAACTTTGACAATTCTTAAGGAAAACCTTCAAATGGCATAAAAAGGGATGAAACAACAAGAAAATCAACATCGAAGTGAAAGACAATTTGAGGAGAGTGATTGGGTATTTTTGAGACTACAACCTTATAAGAAATTCACACTCAAGCAAAAGAAGAATCATAAATTAGCTCCAATTTTTTATGGAACTTACAAGATTATTCACGGGATTGGACAAGTGGTGTATGAGTCATATTTTCCTTCTTCACACATTCATAAGTTTTTTATGTCTCTTGCCTAAAAAATGTTTTGGGACAAACTATGTCTGTGTGAATAGAACTTCCAGAATTAGATGAAGAAGGGAAGTTGATTCTTGAACCAGAAAAAGTTATAGATCGATGTTCTCTATCTCTTCATATTAGAACCATTATGGAGTACCTAATCAAGTGGAAGAATATGCCTCTAGAAAAAACTTCATGGTAAAATGAGCAATTTGTTAAGAAACACCCTCAACTACAAGCTTTGAGGGAAAATATTGTTTAAAGAGTGGGGCTTTGTTAAGGCCCTAATAAGCATTCATTATTAGTTTATTTGTTAGATTAGTAGGTTGACTATAACCTTTCATTGTACCCTTTAATTATAATTATACCATTTGTATCCTATATATATACTAAGGAGACCTAGTCTTAGGATCATCATGTATTGTCTTGTGAATTGGATATATTATAAAAGGAGGCTTCCCCCTCGAAGTGGATTGTATTCATTCACTTTTTATAAATTTCAAGGTGCTTCATTCATAACAAAAACAAACTGACTTTTACTCAAAATAAAGGACATGCTACTAAATAAAAAAATAACAGATCATCAAAAAAGTAACTTTTTGATCTCATCCAAAGGGATATTGTCCCTCAACTCTTGCTCAATTAGGTGACCTTCCTACAAAATGAGAGCTTATTTTAAGAGTTTATCTACTTTGCAATTCAATTCCTTGTAAACATGCAAAAAGGAGATTTCTTCAGAGAGGGATTTTTTCTCCAAGCAAAGTTCCATTATTGGGCTTAAAGCCATATTTCTAATTTGACTTTTTCCCATTTTCCCAATCCATCAATAACTTTGAGTCTCCTAGAACCTACAACCTACTTGCAGTCTTTTCTCCATCTTCTTTCAACAAAATCCAAATTGTATCGAACTCTGTTATGTTGTTTGTTACTTATCCTACACCAAACTTCAAAGTAAAATCATGTGAATCATTAAGAAAGAGGATAGCACTTGCACCATAGAAACCTAGAATCCTTTGGCAATCACCTTCTAAAGAGCCCCAAGGTTTTGTGTAGTAAACACAATGTTCATGTAATCTCCTTGGACCTTTCTTTCGGAGGCTTCCATCCTTCACCATATGAAATCCTTATTTTATGAGATATCCAGCTAATATGTTCCTCCTTTCCTTGAAATAGAATATTTTTTTTGGATAATCACACTCCCCATAAAACATAACATGGTAATTCTTTATGAGAGTTAACAGATCTATTTGTTAACCATTATTCAAAACATTCCAACGATGAAGGTTTATTCCGTAGATTTTTGAGTTTTAAACTTTCTAACACCTCCTATCAAACAACTTTGGTAAATGAACATTTTATAAAGAGGTTGATCCAAGTGGATATCGGTGGTCACCCACCTCTTCCATTGACTCAACATGTTTCTCCATATAGACAGTCTTGTTATGATTTTCTGGGATATTCTTGGTCATAAAATTGTGGGTCCATTTTGAGGCCCTTAACGATATTTTTAGATAAGTGATCCCATCATGTATTTACCTTTAGAAAAGATAGGCCAGACTTTCTAACTTCCCTACCACTCTCCACCACCACAACCTTTTGTCTCTTATTTCTTCTTCAATTTTAGCTTCATACCCTAATTTCCTAGTAAGAACGATTGTAGATTTAATTCTGGACCACTTTAATTCATCATTGTGTTCCTTAAGACATGTGGCATTGTGCTTTAATAGGTTTTCATGTTGTGTCCACTCTATAGCCTAGTCATCTTGTAATTCCAAGTGTTTTGCCAATTTCTAAGATTACATCCAACCCCCATGTTCCACAACACTCGATGCATTTGCTAACCTTGTGATTCCTTTGGAATGAAATTTTTCAAGGAGGAAAATCGATAGCTTATAATTTCCACTATAACCAATTTAAGGGTCCTTACCAATTTTCAACTTATATCCTCGACCGATTTTCTAAGCAATCCAATTACCCAAAATACAAAAAAAATTAAGTATACCTTTCCATACATTTGAATCTCACTTTAAGGACTTTCTCTCTTGTCTTAGACAATCCTATGAATCTCTATTCTCTAAATATTTTTACTTCGTCACCTTTTCCCATATCTCTTTATTAAAGAGTAGTTGTAATGCTCAAACTAGAAAACCCAACTTACATAAATTAAACATAGTAATTTTCCACCCTTAACTGTTAAAAATAAAGATTGATTAATTATGATTGCATAATCGACAAGGAACAAGTGGTGAGAGTATTACCTAAAATTTATAGAGATCAAATCACTTAAAATGCAAAGAAGGTAGAATTGTTGTCCTCCAATCTTTGATCCAGTTGACTGCAACTGAATGTGGGGGACAACTCTCCTTCCAACCAATCTCTCAGTCAACACAACTGAGAGCCCATTGAACCCTCAACCAACTACCTATGTCAATCTCTAATCCTTCATTCTCAAAATTTCCCCTAGGAAAAAAAAAATATCACTCCCTTCTCCACATTCATTACATAGAATTATTCATGTTCATCTATGCAAAAAGATCCATGCATAGGTTCCACTTGTCATCATACATTTTTTTATTTTTTTTATCTTTTCTTAATTTAGCTTTTCAATTAATTCCATTTAGTAATTTCTCTTTATTTTTACATTTTTCCCTTATAACAAATTAGTTGATTATTATCACACAAACTTTCACCCCAGTGCAAAGCCCTCACATGGTATTAATATTTAGTGTAACTCGAAAGAGTTTCCACTATCACCTACACAACTACTTCCCTCTTTTTAGGTTGAGATAAAACCTAAAAAGAGACTTCCCTATTAGCAATTAGATTCCCTGAAGCAAGACAAAGCAAATCTAAGGTTACCTATGTTACTACTCAATTAAAAGACCTTTATACTATTCATTAAATTTAAAAGTCCATTCAATCTGCTATCTTATCGATAATTTAGTTTATCATTTATTAATATGCAACTTATTTTAAAACCAAAACCTTTTTTTATACAATATTTTGTTACTCTTTTTTATTAAAAGCAAAACAATAAACTATTTTGTTATTCGTATTCAATAAAGATGCATATATCTTCAAAGGTGATTTCTTATGACATGAAGAAAAAATTTAAAATCAAATTTAACACTTTCAAACAAAATCAACTCCACATCATATATTATTATTTATAATTTAATATATAAATATGTGTTTTTTTTTATTATTATTATTGCATTATATAGCTCCCTTAATGTCTACTTAATAAAATACATCACCTTAATGAAAACACATAAACCCACATCACCTGAAAACAAATAAACCCAAATTCCTCACAAGATAAATTTTAAAAACATTAAAAAACACATAAACCCACATCACCTTAATGAAAACACATAAACCCAAATTCCTCATAAGATAAATTTTAAAAACATTAAAAAAGATATTATGACACTGTTGGCGACCGGAAGTCACTCCTGGATTGCTAGCAGGAGCAGAGCCCGACGCCCATCAGTTTAATGTCATGATTTGTTTAAGAGGTGATCAAATGGAGGAAGACTTAGAACAGCAGTGTGTCAGCTCATAAACCAGACCAGGCATGCATGAAAGAGTGAGGTCTTGATAAACTCCAAACAGCGGGTCGTAGTAAAAGGGTGAGTAGGTGGAAGACTTATGCAAGAAGAGTGCAAGGGTATATCACAGACATCCGGTTTGCAACAGACTGAAGAAGAATGCATTCGAACACAAAATCCTTTCACATTCAAATACAAATACTAGAAAACACAACAATGTCACGACAAATCCTTTATCATAACAAGATTGCTAAGTTCGCGTGAATCCTTCAACTGCGAACTCTCCGGCATAAGACGAATCCAGGTGGAAAGAAAGAAGAACTGTTTGTTATAAACCAAGAAGTCTCAAACACAGAGGCATCACCAGGAAACCAGAGTATTTGCTGAAACTTTATAGTCGGGAGCTTAGCTCTACCATTGATAGATACAAAAATGGAAAAAATGCCTACATATACTCAAAACAACAATAGCAGCGGAACCAAGAAAATGCATTGAAAGCTTTGCGTCTGCATGGCTTCTGACAGTCAACATCTG
>JZKD02S1673419.1:2035399-2052895 GCA_000966675.3 Picea glauca
ATCATGGTCGAATCCAACACCTAATCAAACAGTCCATAAACCAGCTTACGGAGCCACACTACTTTCATACAAGCATCACAAGCTGCAATATACTCTTCTTCTGTAGTGTTGAGTGAAATATATATATATATATATATATAATTTTCCAATAATGAGATTATGTATTTAAAAAAGATGACATATAAAATTCTACCAAAATGGTTCATATACCACTACATAACCGTACAGTCGTTGGTTTATTATTTACAAGTGAAGATAAATCAGATTTTAGGATTTTCTAACATTAGGATAATTTTTGGAGCCGAGGAATTGTTAAAAATAATAAATGAATAAAAAGAAAATGCATGGAAGACTCTACAATAAATCGTATTCATTCAATTAACCTTAGGTTCCATCCAAATCAGATATGCTAGTGAGTTATTTTCGCTAAAAAGAAAATAAGTTTTACTCGTCTCGTTTCACTCGCCAAAAATTAAATTGTATGCAATTTACGTATATCTCTTATCAAAATAGATTATATGTATTGTAAAATGTATCTGATATTCTCTTGCGGACATGGATGAAGAGCATAACTTGAAGGCAATGTCCACCATGTACATAGTAAGTTAGGGTTTTCAAATTATCCAAAACAAACCCACTCATCCCCCTGAGACTAATTGCAACTCCATTCTCCATGGTAGGTTGGGTATTTTTATGGCCTACTAAATAGGTGGCAAGGCTAACTTAAACAATGTTCATACCATTTACTCAGAGTAAAGGACGCAGATTGGGTATTTTTATGGCCTACTAAATAGGTGGCAAGGTTAACTTAAACAATGTTCATATCATTTACTCGGAGTAAAGGACGCAAATTGCTCTCCAATATTAGAGCCAAAGGGAATGGAGGAATGGAAACAGGGTGAGATAACAAAAGAAATCTTGTTTTTTTTTTTCATTTTCTCTTTTCCTCGTATCTACACTTTCCAACTGTTTTCTATTTGGAAAGGTTTATAGGTCCTAAGTGTTAGACCCTGGTTATGATACCATATGTAATGGTCAAACTAGAAACCCCAACTTACATAAATTGAACACAGTAATTTGCGACCATTAACTGGTAAAAATAAAGATCGATTAATTATAATTGCATAATTAACAAGGAGCGAGTGGTGAGAATATTACCTCAAAGTTATAGATATCGACTCACTTAAAACGTGGGGAAGGTAGAATTGTTTCATTCCAATATTTGATCTAGTTGATTGACTGAGTGTGGGGATGACTCTCCTCCCGACCAATCTCTCAATCGACACAACTAAGATCCCACCAAGTCCTCAATCAACTACATATGTCAGTTTCAAATCCTTCCTTCTCAAGATTTCCCCAGGGAGAAAAATATCACACTTCTTTCTCCACATTCATTAAATAGAATTATGCATGTCTATATCCATGCCAAAAATATCCATTCATAGGTTCCACCTGTCATCATACGGGTTTTTTACCTTTTCTTGATTTAGCTTTTCCATTAATTCCATTTAGTAATTTCTCTTTCCCTTTACATTTTTCCTGTGACACACTTGACCCTCTAAGAATTATTAGGCTGGTGGGATGTACAGAATCTTCACAAACATTGGTTTTCCTATTCATCACTCTATCTTTGTCTATGAACTTGTAGGTCAAATCTGCTCCTCAAGAGATTTCCAACAAATGTATTTGTTTTCAATTATGATCTTTGGAGATAAAGTTATTTTCTTTTAAATATCTCAAGCAATTATCCTTCAGATGATATCATTGTGTCCACATGGCATCCATGTGGACCCGCTCCACTCATGCCAATTGACATCATCTAGTCCACAAGGTATCCACGTGGACCTATATCACTTGAGTCGGTTGACATGGCTTCTACCTTTTGAACAAGGCCAATGGGGAATTGGCCCAAACCCAAAGAAGCCAATCATTCGTAATTTCCAAAGATTAAATTTCACTCCATACAAATCACACCGACCAATATCGTGGACCTTTGGCATGTTCAACGTGATTCTTAGTTTTTGAGTTCAATGTAAAGTGGTAATTGTAAGGGCGGTAGCACTACAGAATCGAAAGTTGCAGAGTTGAATGGGGAAGTGTTGGTAGTGATGCAGGGATGAATCAATCCATCCATCAGTGAGACTCAGAGCTCGTGTTATATCAAACTTGGGACAGTCAACTTGGTTCTTATAATCCTTTCAAGTTGAGAAACTCAAATATGTGACCAATAATCCTGGGGAGGCTTACTCTCAAGCTTCAACGTATGAACCATACACCATAATCATCGAACTTAATTATGAACATTGTCGATTATAGGCTCAATCAATAAATAAATAATCTCAAAGAACCGCATCTTAGAGCACAACCTTACTGTAGCAAGGGATTGAGATTCAAAGGGAAATCAACAGCTCGCTGACTACATACAACTCATCATACACATGTTTTTTCAACCCTCCATGGCAGGTAAGCTCGGAACTTTCCACACAGAGTTCATACAACACTTAGAACTTAAATTATGAGCCATGGGAGGTCTGTAACAGAATTCCAAGAGAAAGTTAACCAGTAAGGGAGGGTATTGTACATACAGTAAATAGAATATACAAGGATGTGGACATACATACAGTCAATACCCATTTATGTCATAAACTAGGCTCTCCTCATACATTCCATGCAATTCAAGCCTATAAAATTTAACTTGTAAGAAATATTGTGCATGCAAGTTCATAGAGCATCCACTCATACAAGGTTCAGCTTATGAACAGCGCAATATAATAAACTTCAATTACATGCATGCATTCCATTTCTCAAAAATGTCTTCACATAAGAAATAGAATTGCATAAATGGAAATGTGTATATACTTACAGAGCACATTATGAGTTCAATGAGAGACTTATCTATCAAAATTGTTGACCGGGAAACTGACTGAGGGTGAGCACTTTTCCACCCAGTGGTAGGCTATGTTGAATTGATATCTTCTACAGTAAGCCACCCCCGTGCTAGGCCATTATACCACCATGGAAACTCATATTCTCTCAAGGAAATTTATAAATGTGAAGGCCACTCTCCTTCACACAAAATCAAGGAAACAAAATAGTAGAAATCCCCCCTCACCCACTAAGCCCAAGGCCTACATGAATCTCTTAAATGTCTTTCTAGCTAGATTACCTTATCTCAAGGGAGTCCCTTATCTACCCCTATAGTCCCTTGGCATCCTCCCCTTGAGATAGATTACCTCGATGCAAGGGAGTTCCTTCATTGCCTCTCTAGTCCCTCAGCACCCTCCCCTCTCAGTGTCATTTTCCCTCTCCCAGCAAGCATCAATTCACGACCCTCTTGCTTGGGTTGGGTTCAGGGATTCTCTACTCGAACTTCATAGTTCAATTATGTGATTCAAAGTGTTGATATATTTAGGCACTTAGGATTCAGTTAAGATCAACCTGGTCTAATGTGTCATTAGGTAAAAGTGTGTTTCTTTAGTATGCATTAGTATGAATTTGTAGTTAGGTAACTCGACAGTCATGATATGTTCCCAAAACAGAATGATCTGGTGGTTCATAATCTCCTTGATCTTAATGCCTACATCGGTTTGTGTCTTAACACCCAATTAGACCATGATATCTATTTAAAGAGCATGGAGAGTCATTTTTCAATGATTGATTGTGAAAAACTCTCTTGTAAATCTCTCTGTAATATTTTCTTTTGCATTAATAAATTGCTCAAAGTGGTCACATTGGTTGGGGTCGTGAATGTTTCCTCATAGGGATTTTACCATGTAAAAACATCGGTGCATTGATCTTTAACCTGGTTGTGTGAGTGGTTATTGAAGGTGTTTGTCCTCTGCTAGAATATGTGTGTTGTCGAACATGGTATCAGCGCATTTGAAGACCCACTCTCGTTGTAGATAGAGATCTTGAAGTTGTGTTGTCACATATCTAGTTTCTTCCATT
This sequence comes from Picea glauca, assembly GCA_000966675.3. Taxonomy (NCBI): domain Eukaryota; kingdom Viridiplantae; phylum Streptophyta; class Pinopsida; order Pinales; family Pinaceae; genus Picea; species Picea glauca. Next base: position 2,039,348 of record JZKD02S1673419.1, read on the forward strand.
TATGTACATTTTTGGGATAAGAGTATTGTTCCATTGCGTCTAGATTTCTCGTGTTAGTCAGGAACACATTTCGTTTCACTCGAAAATGTTTCCATTTGCCCAAGATATGGCCATTTCGGTCAGATCCAGAGGAAAAAAAAATTCTTGTGTGAAAAGAGTTTTTTATGCGCATGAAATCCAAGGCCAACAACAACAACAACATCCTTCCTTATAAGCAATATAATATGCTTTGCACTAGCTCATTTTGTTAAAAGTTGTCTTATTAAGTAAGAGGTCTTGAGTTCAAGTTTCTTTTTTGTTACCTTTTTTTTTTAAGTTCATGCATCCATTATAAAGTGTATTTCACTTAAATTATAAAAATGAATCACTATAAGTAGATTTAATATTTTATTTTAAGCTATTTATTTTGCATGTGACTTTCATTTATAAAGTAACTTCATTGTAAAAGTGATCCCCACTTATTTTAGAAAAGTGGGTCGCTTCATAAGCAACTTATTTGTAAAAGTGAGGTTATTAGAAAGAGGGGTATCACCACATGGACCAACTTCTACTTGCCACATGGCTCTTTAGTTACCATTTATGCATTTTTTCAAAAGGGCATAACTTTCACATCCGAAGTCTATTTTCAGTTCCATTTTTTTTTTAACGGCCTATTTTTCTGAGAGCATTCCATCCAGACCATCAGTTTCAAATTTTAAATCCATATTCCATGCATATTTAATATGGATTATCCCAATGATCTTTTTCTTACTAGTACCAACTACTTCTCATGGAAATTCCATATGGAGAATGTATTAATAAGTAAAGGATTGTACCAGATTACCTTGGGAAAAGAACTAGAAACCATTGATGATAAAAAGAAAGTCAAATGTGCCAATAAGAATGACAAAGCATGTGGACTTATAGGAATGTCCATCTCTCCTAATTTAAGGTTTCACCTTCAAGGAATTGATGACCCTGATGAAGCTTGGGAAAAACTTGAATTTTTGTTTCATAAACACAATATTATTCAAGCCCACCCGGTAGAAAATCAAATAATAACTTTAAGTCCAAATGATTTTCCTTGCATTGAAGACTATTTATTTAAGTTCGAAACACTTAGAATTTTATGTAAAGAATGTAAAATGGATTTGGAGGATGAGCATTGCAAATATATCATTATTTCTAAGTTTGGTAGTGCATATTCAATGTTTGTATCTACCTTTTATGCCACGAGAGAAGCTTTAGGGACTTCTTATAAAAAACCCACTCTTGAGTCTTTTTGCAATGTTTTGATTAGAGAGAAAGATAAGTTTTTGCAACTTAGAGTGATCAACATTTTAAGTTCCTCCAACAAATCCTTAGTGGCTTGACGGAAAGATAAATCCAAGAATACCAAGAAGAAACATCCTAGCCACAACAACAAGTAAAAGAAGGGTCTCAAATCCTCTCTGCCAACTTCTGCTCTTAATGGTGAAAAAGAAGAAAAATCTAAAAATTAGAAGACTAGTGATAGACATTGCAACTTTTGTGGGAAAGATGGTCATGTGGAGTCCAAATGTTTGAATAGGATGGTAGCCTTAGAAGCAACGATGAAGAAGAACAACATCAATATTGATTCTTCTTCTCATGGACATGCACTTTCTCCTTTTGTTTTCTCCTTTAATGCAACTTCTACTTCTTCTTTTGATTAGTGGCTTATTGATTCCAGAGCATCTTGTCATATGGCTAAGAATAAAGACATATATTCTACTCTAAATGAATGTAACACCAAGAAAATATTTGTTGGTGAGGATAGATCTCTTAGTGGTGTAGGGTTTGGAACAGTTCAGGTAGATAATGGTCATTTCAATGATGTATTATGTGTTCCAATTCTTTCCTGCAACCTTCTATCAATTTATCAGATTACTCATTCAACTGAAGGTAAAACCATAGAGTTTTCACCTGACCAAGTTGTAATTAAGAATTTAAAATATCCTAAGCATGTCCTCGCAACTGGAATTGATTACGATATTACCAGGTTATACAAGTTTGATAACTTTGGTCCATCAATTTTTGTTGCTCATAGCGATGACTTGAATAAACTTTGGCATGAGTGGTTTGGTCATCTAAACTATCATTCATTGCAGCAACTATGTAATCAATATATGGTGATCATTCTTTCTCTTCTTTCCAGCAGAGATGGTTTTTGTGTCATTTGTGTTCTCGACAAACATCATCGAGATAGTTTTGGCAAATGTGCCTCTTGGCACTCCTCGGCCCCTTTGCAGCTTGTACACAGTGACTTGTGTGGTCCACTTTCTTCTCCTTCTCTTTCTAGGTACAAGGATTTATTAAATTTCATTAATTTCTTTTCCAGACGCACTTGAGTTTACTTTTTAAAACTTAAGAGAAAAGTGTTTGACAAGTTTTTTCACTACAAGGCCCTTCTAGAAAAACAATATGGACATCAATTTCAAAGGTTAAGAATAGATAATGGAGGTGAATATGTGAAAAACAATTTTATAAGTTGTTGCACTACATAGGGCATACAAATGCAACACACTATTCCATATACACCACAACAAAATGGTGTTGTTGAGAGAAAGAACCACACATTAAAATAAATGGCTAATTGTATGATCCAATCTAAGTGACTAATTCTAAAGTATTAGGAAGAAGCCATTAAATGTGCAAATTACATAATAAATCCTACTCCCACAAAGGCTCTTTAAAATATAACACCGGAAGAAGCATGGAATAAAATAAAGTCATATGTAAGCCACTTCTATGTATTTAGCAGTGTAGCATGGACTTGCATTCTTGATGAGAGAAGGAAAGATTTACAACCTAAAAGTGATAAGTGTCTGAAGGTGTCAAAGGTCACAAACTTATTCAACTTCATTCAAATGAAATTATTATTCGAGGAGATGTTAAATTTGATGAAACTCTATTGGTCACGATCCTAATTCAATGTATGTGTCTTCTTCGGCTTGTGAACTATCTTCGACGTTTGTGCCATCTTCTATTCCTACTCTTGTTTCTTCTTCTTCAGATGATGACAGTGAGGATGAAAATCCACTTCCACCTAGTCACCTTCCTTCAGATAAGTCCATTGAACATGAACCTGCACCAACACCACCACTTCCTAGATGGGTTCATTCAACATAAGAAGCAGTTGGTGATCTTACCAGTGATCCTTCAGATTGTTGAATTTTCACTATGTTAGGCTCAAGCATGAGGTTTATTTCATTTAGCATGTACTTGAACCATAAACAAATGCAGCTACACCATACACAAGTGTTGCAATAACTAAGATCACAAGAAGAATTACCATGCACAAGATACACAAGATTTATCTTAGGAAACCCATCTACTCAAGGGAAGAAAACCCAGCAATCCTTTGTTATATTCTCAAGAGAAGATCCCCCAACCATAAACCCTAATGCACATAAGAGGGTGCTTCTACAACCTTGAAATTAGTGCCCAAGAGAGGTGTGCACTTCAGCCTTAAAGGCACTTGATGAAATTTCCAAATGAAAAGTGACAAGTGTGAGAGTGTGTGTTTCCTCAATGGGGAAATCGCCTCTATTTATATAATACCAGACACAACAATAGGTGTGTTTATTAGCACAATAGGGCCAACCTCAATAACTCATAAATATAATTAATTATTACAATAAACCTTAATTATATTTCACATATGGTGGGGCTGACTTGTACCCTTTACATAATAATTAGGGTTATAAGTAAATCCTACACTTAAACAATATAATAAGAGATCTGCACGTCCACTGGTGCTCAGCCACTAGGGACACGACCACCTGTGCTCAGCCACATGGACGTCATACTCAATATATCTCTATCTCAACTAAGTCCACGGAAGAATCATCTAGAGTACCATCTCAAGCCTGACTCAACTGAGTCCACATGAGTACAAAGGCAGGAGACCACATCGACTCAACTCTCACACAGAGGCGAATGATACACCAATCACATGGGCACACCCATCACATGGGATTTCATAGGTTCACTCAACTCAGTCATAGAGGAGATCGTATCCTAGAGAATATCACACGACGTTGCAATCATCAACACTCCCTCCCGACTAGGGAGGCATTCTCCACCAAGCCAAGTCTCTCACGGAAGTATTCGAACTTCATCCTTGCAAGCGATTTGGTGAAGATATCTACAATATTCTCATGTGTAGGAAGGTATTGCACATGTATTTATTTTCTTTGTACCATATCTTTGATATAATGGTATTTGATCTCAATGTGGTTCGATTGATCGTGAAACACGGGATTCTCAGAGAGCTTCACACAAATTTGGTTATCATAGTGAATAATGGTAGAATCCATCTCATGATAAAAAAAATCTTCAAGGAGTTTGTGAAGCCACACTGCTTCACGTACTTCCACACTCAACGTTATATACTTTGCTTCTATGGTACTCAAAACCACGGAGCTATGTTTCCTACTACACCAGGAAACCATGGCAGACCCTAAGGTAAAATAGCAACCAGATGTGTTCTTTCGGTCCACTGTGCTCCTTGCCTAATCTGCATCAGCATATCCTTGCAATCTCATGTCTACACCGGAGGCATATCTCATGCCATATCCAATTGTGCCTTGTAGATATCTCAATACATGCTTCACTATTATCCAATGAGTCTATCTTGGTTGACTCATGAACTAGATGAGTACATTCATTGCATAGAATATATCAGGTATGTGTTAACCAGATACATCAAGTATCTAATCATATGTCAGTATATATGTGGATCAATCTCACCTGAATCAGTAAAAGCCTCGTTCATTTTCTTCAGATCCATCACCATCGGTGTAGGCATGGATTTGCAGTATGTCATAATGAACTTATTCAATATCTCCACTATATATTTTCTTTGACTCGGGAAAATATCATCAGTCCTCTTCCATACTTCTAGTCCGAAGAAGTAGTGCATCATACCCAAATCCTTCATCTCGAACTCAAAAGTCAATGCTCGCTTGCATTCATCAATAATTCTTTCTAAACCGGTTAGGAATAAGTCATCAACATACAAGACCAAGATCAAGCACTCGTCACCAACAATGTGATAATATAGGTTTGGATCAACAACACTCTTGTTTAAGCCCAAACTCATTAGGAATCCATCCATCTTCTCGTACCAAGCACGAGGTGCTTGCTTTAGTCCATACAAGGATTTCTTCAACGTGCACACATGAGATTTATGTTCATGTATCAAAAATCCTTCTGGTTGCTCAATGTAAACTTCTTCCTCAATATCACTATTGAGAAAGGTTGTCTTTACATCCATCTGATGTAGTCTCCAACCCATAGATGCATCTAGTGCAATGATAGTACAGATGGAAGTGTATCAGGATACAGGAGCAAATGTCTCCCATTAATCAATTCCCTCCACCTGAGAGAATCCTATGGCCACAAATCTTTCTTTGTACTTCTCGATACTTCCATCAGTTGCATGCTTGATCTTATAGATCCACTTGGAAGTCACTACATACTTCCCTTCTAGTCTCGAAACAATATCCCACACATCATTCTTCATGATGGACTGATTCTCTTCTATCATGGAATCTTTCCATACCTATTGACCTTCTTCTTCTCCATGACAAGAAGGCTCAATATCAATGATGTGGCTCATGGATGAAACATAGCTCGAAAATCTTTTTGGTCTCTTTCTCTCTCAGAATGTGCCTCAAGGAGTTGCATGTCCCACTGCCTCTTGCAGAGTCTGTCAAGCCCAGACAGGCCTTTTATGGCCTACTGCAATGTCTCTAGGTACATCAATTGGATCAACTGGATCAAATAGATCAATTGGATATATTGGATCAATGGTTGTCTCCCTATGAACTGTTGAAGGGGGAGAAGGTATTGTCTCTCTATCAATATCCATATGAGATTCTCTAGATCTTCGAAAGGTTATCTCTTCCTCAAAGATGATATCTCTGCTAACCTCGATCTGTCTCTGACTAGGGATGTATATTCGATATGCCTCAGAATATTCACTATACCCCAAAAATGTACCCTTTCTACCTGAAGGGTCTAGCATGGACCTCTTCTCCTTGGGTATATGAAAGTACACTAGACACCCAAATATACTGAAGTGTCCAACCTCAGACTTCACTCCGGTGAAGGATTCTTTGGGATTCGTGTTCTTCAAAATTTGGTGAGGACTCATGTTTTGAACACACATTGTTGTCATGGATGCTTCTTCCCACATAATCATAGGTAGATTTTGATCATGTATCATCGCTATGGTTGCCTCAATTATGGTTTTGTTCTTACTCTTGGAAACCCCATTTTGTTGAGGGTTATAAGGAACATTGTACTCCCTCTTAATCCTTGTCTCAATACAGAAATCATTGAAATCCCTGGAGGTTTACTCTCCTCTATTATCTGATCTCAACACCTTGATCATCCTCCCAGTCAGGTTCTCAACCTAATTTTTGAATTCTTGAAATCTCCCAAGGACTCCATCCTTGTTCTTCAAGAAATAAATCCATGTCTTCCGAGACTGATGAGCAATGAAGAGAACATAGTACAAATATTTGTTCAAGGAAGAAATAGTCATGGGTCCACACACATATGAATGTATCAAGTCTAAGATCCCCTTGGATCTATTGTCGCTCCTCAAGAAGGGCACAACCTATGCAAACACCATCATGTTGAACCTGTATCTATGGAAGGCATGTTACCATCTTCCCTAGAGAAGGAAGGGATCTATAATGAATATGAGAAAGTCTCCTATGCCATAGCTCACTCAAGTTTATAGTATCATGTAACACGGTCTAGACTAGTTGGAAAATCAACCTGTAGAAGTTGTTTTCTTGAACACCAATTACTCGGGCGGAATCCATATGTGATTTCTTGTGCCATGCAAGAATTTTTCCTTTAGAGAAGGTAACCTTGTAGCATTTATCCTCTAAGACAGAAATAGAGACAAGGTTCCTTTTCATCATAGGTACATATAGTACCTCACTCGACCCAAGGAGTATGTCAAAGTCAAGTTGGAATGTAGAAGTTCCAACCCCTTTCACATTATATCTGGCATTGTCTCCAAGTACAACATGTAGACTAGTCTCTTTCTCAACAAGATCTGTCAGATGATCTCTATATTTTTTCATGTTCCTGTAAGCACCACTGTCAATTAACCAAATATCATTATTAGTAGGAACCATACCTGTGAGTGTTGATATGAATAAGAACGCTTCATCTTTGATGTCTTCATATCTCTGATGTGGCTCTGGATCAACATCAACAATGGAGGAAAGTTGTCTTTCTTTCTTCCTAGTAGGACAATCTCTTTCTGAGTAGATGATAATATTCCTTGCCTTGACGTCATCTTCCTTCCATTCTTCTTTCTATTCATCAGTAGTTGTTTCTGGTAAAGCCTTTTGTATCACACTCAATAGTTCATACTCTTACAGGGTGATCTGTAGTCTTGACTTCCAGGAACTTAAATTTATTGTTCCATCAAGCCTATCTTCCACCAAGGTTTTTTTCCTCATGGTTTGTAGATTCTTCCATAAACCCTTAGCAACTAGGCTAGGAAACCTAATGGCTAGTCTAGGCTAGAAACCTTAGGTTTCATTAGACTTATGACTACCAATAATAAGCCTTGAAAGTCAAAAGAACACTGGTAAGATTTAAAACTCCTTCAATGAGCTGCAGAAACCCTAAAACTGAAATTCTGCAAAAAATTATGAAACCCTAGAAACCCTAGGGCCAAAAATCTAAAATTCTTGAAATTTCAATCTGAAAGTTGTTGGAGGTGTGTTGAAGGAGGTTGTACACTCCTATGCCAAATTTGTCCCCAACATTTTAGTGTAGGGTGTTGAAACAACCAAAAAGGAGAGGGTCGTACCTTTTTCTGGAAACCCTGGTAGGGTCGTATGGTTTTGCATAAGAGAGGATGGTTGGCTTTGAAAGCTTATGAAATGGCTCTTTAAAGTCCTAATCTATGATACCATGTTGAATTTTCACTATCCTAGGCTCAAGCATGAGTTTTATTTCATTTAGCATGTACTTGAACCATAAACAAATGCAGTTACACCATACACAAGTGTTTCAATAACCAATATCACAAGAAGAATTACCATGCACAAGATATAGAATATTTATCGTGGGAAACCCTTCTACTCAATGGAATAAAACCCAACAATCCTTTGTTATATTCTCAAGAGAATATCCCACAACCATGAACCCTAATGCACACAAGAGGGTACTTCTACAACCTTGAAACTAGCGCCTAAGAGAGGTGTGCACTTCATCTTTAAAGGCACGTGCTAAAATTTCCAAATGACAAGTAACAAGTGTGAGAGTGTGTGTTTCCTCAGTGGGGAAATCACCTCTATTTATCAAGATTGGACACAGCAATAAGTGTGTCTATTGGCACAACAGGGCTGACCTCAATAACTCCGAAATATAATTAATTATTACAATAAACCTTAATTATTTTTCACATATGGTGGGGCCGACTTGTACGCTTTACATCGTAATTAGGGTTACAAGTAAATATTACACTTAGACAATATAACAAGGGATCCAAACGTCCACTAGTGCTCAGCCACTAGGGACACGTCTAACTATGCTCAGCCACAGGGACGTCATACTCAACAGATCTCTATCTCAATTGAGTCCACAGGAGAATCATCTAGAGTACCATCTCAAGCCTGATTCAACTAAGTCCACAGTAGTACAAAGGCAGGAGACCACATCAACTCAACTCTCACACAGAGGAGAACAATACATGCATCACATGGGCTCTCACAAGTCAACTCAACTCACTCACAGAGGAGAACGTATCTTGGAGAATGTCACACGACACTGCAATCATCAACACATATCAACATCAAACACATTCACAGTTCCAAGGAGCCTCTTCTCTTATGGCTCAAGTTTCAAAGACTCATGATCCAGATACATTTGTAGAAGCTTCAGGTCATCCATATGGGGATACAAGAATGAATGACGAGTATCATTCTTTAATGGAAAATGATACTTGGAATTTTGTACATATTCTGAAAAGAAGAAAACTTGTCAGATGTAAATGGGTCTACAGAACTAAGTATGCATCATATGGAAGTGTTGAAAGGCACAAGTCTTGGTTAGTTTCCAAAGGATAATCCCAATTTAAAGGCATTGACTATATTGAAACCTTTGCCCCTATAATCAAAATGAATTCCATATGCCTTTCTCTATCCCTTGTAGCCTCACATAAATGGGTGGTCCATCATATGGATGTCAAGGCTGCCTTCTTGCATGGGGATTTGCAAGAATAAATCTACATGGAACAACCTCCTAGATATGTCTAGATCGACTCCATCCTTGTTTTTTACCTTAATAAATATCTTCATGGTCTTAAGAAAGCTCCTCGAGCTTGGTATGCGAAAATGAACAGCTTTCTTCTTGATATCGACTTTTCTAGATTACATTCTGACCCTAATGTTTATACCAAGAAAGTAGGAATCCATCTCATAGTCCTTGTTATTTATGTTGATGACATTATCCTCACTAGTAGTGACCCAAAACTTTTAAACCATGTGAAAACGAGCCTTAAGAAGAAATTTGAAATGATCGACTTAGTTTATTTGCACTATTTCCTTAACCTCCAAGTTTTTCAAACCAAGGAAGAAATTTTTCTTTCCCAACCTCATTATTCTTGTGACCTTCTTCGTCACTTTCACATGGAATATTCAAAATCAGCCACTTTTCCCTTCTAGTCTAGAGTCAAACTTGTTTCCACCTATACTTCTCTCGAAGTTGATGCCACTTTGTACCATCAGTTAGTTGGTAGCCTCTTATATTTAACTCATACCCAGTATGTCTAAGGTACAATTCAGTTCGGTATAAATTACATCTCAGGGGGGACTCCTTTATTGGTTGGTTTCACTGATTCAGATTGGGTCAGTGACCTTGATGATTGAAAGTCTATTGCAGGTTATGTTTTCAGTCTTGGTTTAGGACCTGTCACTTGGGCCTATAAGAAACAACATGCTATTGCTCTTTATTCAGCAGAAGCAGAGTACCAAGCAGCGGTTAATGCAAGGAAGGAAGCCTTATGGCTTCGACATATCCTTTTAGAGTTTGGATTCCAACAGCAGCATCTGACCACCCTCTAGTGTGACAATTAGAGTGCCATCAAGCTCACCAAAGATCAAGTTCAACATCATCGCAACAAACACATTGAGCTACATGTGCACTTCATCAAAAAACACATTCATGATTGAGTTATTGAAGTGTTATTTTTCCCTACAGAAGATCAAGTTCCGGACATTTTCACAAAGTCTCTTACAGAAGCGAAGTTTTCCAAGCTTTGATCTATGTTAGGAGTTAAAGAATTTTTCATTAAGGAGGGATACCTTCTAATTCCTCCTTCCTTCTCCTATTGTGTCACCTTTGTAAATCCTTCAATACTATTCCAAGTTTCTCTTAAGGGGGAATGTTAGGATATTTAGACACTTGGGAGTTAGTTAAGATCAACCTAGTCTAATGTGCCATTAGGTAAAAGGGTGTTTTTTTAGTATGCATTACTATGCATTTGTAGTTAGGTAATTCGATGGTCACGATATGTTCCTAACATAGAGTGATATGATGGTTCATATTCTCAATCTTAACGGCTACATTGATCCATGGCTTAACACATGATTGGTCCATGATCTCTATTTAAAGAGCATGGAGGGTCATTTGTCGATGATTGTTTTGTAACCCTTGAGATGTTTCTGGCTAGGAAACTATGCTAAGGCATCCATTTTACACTTGATTAAATTCAATTTTGATTATATGTCCTAAAACAGAGTGGTTTATTGTTTTATATTAGATTATGATTATTGATGTTTAATAATTAAATATCAAAACTTGAGGGTCATGATTTCAATGTTTCAGACAACTTTTAATCTTAAGTGAATGAAAGAAGAATTTAAAGAAATAAGATTGAAAGTAGAGAAATGTATCCTTTTGGAATAAATATTATTTTACTTTCAATAGCAGAAATTATAATAAGATATATCTAAGCTAAGAATCAATATAAATGAACAAAAATTAATAATTCATTATTCTTCACAAGGTATAATGAAAAAGGCACAAGTCCAATTAATACTTACAACATAATTGATGAAATGTGTGACCTTAATAATTCCTTTTACAATAGTAGCAGTAGTGGTAGTACCAAGTTGTTACACTTATAGCATTAGATACATATTTAAAGAGGAAAATTATGAACCACGAGAATCACATGAAAACGGGAAAAACATGAACTAAAACAATGAAATCAAGAATCACTCAAGGTTTGTGAAATAGAGATTTTATTAAAAATATTTGTCTTTTCCCAAGAAAAATCCAACCCCTTTTGTTACACATCAAAATTACTCAGCTGGATAAGTGTCGCATGTCCCTCTCAATCACCGTAAGTGTCTCATCTTCCCTACAACTTTCGCAAGTGTCGCAAGTTGGTCACTAGTGTCGCAAATGATGCTCAGACATACTGCTATGTCGACGACACTAAGGAGACACTTATAACATCTCACATGATTGATTTGAAGGAGGAGAACTGGTTTACTGAAGTCAAATAACTCTTCACACCTGAAAGGAACTCTGAAACAAAGGTTTTGAGGGGGAGCGCTCCCCTACTTCAGCCCCAGAAGAGATGGCGCTCCCCTATAAGGCTTCAGGGAGCATTATAACGCTCCCCAGCCCCCTCTAAAGGAGTGCTACTCATCTTGAGAGCGTTGGCGCTTCCCTTAAGCTTTCCAGGGAGCGCTACAGTGCTCTAATGCCCCTTCTAAGGGAGTGTTGCCTAATCTGAGGCAGTAGTTGGCCCGTTGAGGAGAATAAGGGAAGGATCTTTCGAGAATATAAGGCAGTTGTGCTCGAATTCTTGGTTTCATCAAGAGATCCCTGATCTAAGGAGAAGGTTCCCAACTTGTTCTAAAGATAACTCAAGAGGTTAAGCTCCTCTTAACCTATATAAACAGGCTCTATGATGGTGGAAAGGGGGAAGAACTGAAGTTATGAAACTTATGATCTTGGAGGAAACTTACAGTCAGCCAAAGGAGAGTGATCAGTGAAGTTGTTGTTATCCAGGTTGTGGAGCTTTCAGGCAAGGGTTAGACGAAGAGGACTCGATGAAGCTGTCACATTCGCATCTACGATTGTAAGTACTGATGTTGTTATTCTCATCAATATGACACGATTGGCCTGTTTCTTTCTAGTTTGTGTCTAATGTTACATGAACTTATCATTAATTGATAGATCTGTTTTCAAGCTAATATCAATAAAGTAGGAAGTGGTCGTATCTTGTTTTGTCCACAGAAATCAGCGAGAAGCAGAGGATTGGAGTGCAACTTGAGGCGTGCAGGGACAAACGTCGATAAAAAGGTACTTCCGCCATCCTTCCTTCTCATGTGTTAGTTTAGATAGATTTGAAAGGAAGTCAGTGTCCATGTTAAGCATTTTCTGTCTAGAGTCAAGGTCAAGCTCTAGAGGTGATCTACCTGTCCGCAGGGAGATTTTCCTACAACACCTTTTACATCGAAATATTGTTCTTTTATACAAAACATATATCTAACCAAAATTGGTTAGCTATTTTTTAGCCTCAAAATTACAACTATAGATCTGACTTTACAAAGATAGCATTGAATACATTCGACTTTGGAATTTGTCCATAATATATCCTATCTTTACTACTATTTCTTTGATGACTCCTTCTTGTATCAACTGAATTAGAAGCTTCCAGTCATCATTCAAAGGATATTTAAAAGTTTGCATTACATCAGGATTTGATTGAGAAAAGAATCATTTGAGGGCATTCCTTATTAGTGCTGGATTAGTGAAAGAACTCTCTCTCTCCCTTAGCTAGATGTTCATCGAAAGGAAATGACTGCTTATCATATTTGATGCATTCTTTGGGTCTGAGTCATAATTCCATTTGTTTCACTTCCATGCACCCCTTTTGCGTAAAGAACARCCATAAAATCAACGCTAATTAAAAGTTATTTAGAACTTTTTCTTTTCTAGGATCCTCCACCAACAGTAGACTAGGCTTAGTACTTTGGATTAGGGCTGTGAGCATAACTCTCCAAAGTTTCTAAAACAAACAATAGCATCCTGATTTAGGGAGAGTAAATCCAGTTATCGTATAAGTCTGCCTAGGATCCCCCTCTCACACAGAGGTTACACACGAGGTCGCATTCGGGTAAGCTATGGGGACTAACCCTCCATGGTTTAATTGATTGTGGTGGTTGGATCGTATTATGGGGGTCACTTTGAGGTAAATCCACAATTACTGCGTGGAATCCTTTTAGTTGATTTCGGGCTTGATACCCTACCCGTAGTTTCGGATCAGACTGTCGACTGTTGCCGCCCAGGGGCTGACTGCGAATTGGTAACCTTAGTGGACATAATCTTTAGGGTCTTACACAAGGTGACGGTGATGGGAAGTCTCACTATACCTAGAGCAGACATTGGTCAAACTCACTCGGGCTCCTTGGAGGGTAAATCCACAATTACTGCATGGAAGCTTGCACCAAGGCGTAAGTCTGTTAAGCAGGTCTCCATTGTAACTATTCC
>JZKD02S1673419.1:2072298-2086894 GCA_000966675.3 Picea glauca
GTGGATTTACCCTCCAAGGAGCCCGAGTGAGTTTGACCAATGTCTACTCCAGGTACAGTGAGACTTCCCGTCACCGTCACCTTGTGTAAGAACCTAAAGATTATGGCCACTAAGGCTACCAATTCGCAGTCAGCCCCTGGGCGGGAACATTCGACAGTTCGATCTGAACGTACGGGCAAGGTATCAAGCCCAAAACCAACTAAGAAGCTTCCACGCAGTAATTGTGGATTTACCTCAAAGTGATCCCCATAATACGATATGACCACCACAATCAGTTAAACCACGGAGGGTTAGTCCCCGTAGCTTACCCGAATGCAACCTCGTGCGTAACCCTTGTGTGAGAGGGGGATCCCAGGCAGACTTAAATGATAAATGGATTTACTCTCCCTAACTCAGGATACTAATGTTTGTTTTGACAACTTTGGAGAGTTATGCTCACAGCCTAATCCAAAGTACTACACCTATTCTACTGTTGGTGGAGGATTCTAGCAAAGAAAAAATTCTAGATAAATTTTAATTAGCGTTGATTTTAATGGTTGTTCTTTATGCAAAGGGGTGCATGGAAGTGAAACAAATGGAATTATGACTCAGACCCAAAGAATGCATCGATCATGATAAACAGTCATTTCCTTTCGATGAACACCTAGCTAAGGGAGAGAGAGAGTTCTTTCACTAACAAGCACAACTACGGAATGCTCTCAAACAATTCTTTTCGCAATCAAATCCTAATGTGATGCAAGGAAATTTTAAATGCCTTCTAATATGCTCAATCAATCATGAAGATATCTTTATTGTTTGTGTATGGATGATGATCAATACAATACAATGCTTATCTTTGCTAATTATCTTCTTGGTATGAATGAAAACCAAACTAGCATAAGAAAAAGTCACACAAACAATACACCCTTCGTAGCAATAAAAACGAAAAATGAAAGAAAAGAAACAACCAAAGAAAAATCCAACTCCACACCCAAAAAGCGAGATTTGAAGAATAATGACCTCGACTGAAAACAAGATACAGAGGTCTGTAGGCCTTTGATGACCTTCGCCAGGGTTTTACTCAATTGAAGAGAAGAGAAAAGCAATGTATAGGTTCCAATATTTACTCAACAGAAAAACTCAATGAAAAATGGCGGAGAAGGCTACAAGATCCGATCGACAAGGTATTTATTCTTCAAAAAGACAGATGTCAAGGATAAAAAGGAAGAAAAATTGACTCACTAGATCACTCAGCAAAAGAGCCACAGAGGCAAACCCTAAAAAATGCAATTGTGGAGGGTTATTTGGCCAAAAAAGGGTTGGCGCTCTGTTGCCAAGGGAAAAGAGAGTTATAGCGCTATGTGTAAGGCTATTAGAAGCGCTGGCACTCTGATAACACTAGGTCAGGGGCGCCAGGGTCTAAAAGTCCCAGAAATGTCAAAAAATTTCAAAAATTGAGATCTGAGCTTGACAAATATGTTGAATGTGACAAGGTAAGGAGCCAATCAGCTCATGAAACTAATCAAAGAGGGGTAAACCAGGTCTGAAACGATCAAGGGACAGAACAAGGTCAATGAGGAGAAAAATCCAAACAAAAGGTTTCGATTTGAGGCTATCTCCCCAGTGGAGTCGCCAGTTTCTGTTGTAGGAAAATCTCCCTGCGGACAGGTAGATCACCTCTAAGGCTTGACCTTAACCCTAGACAGAAAAATGCTTAA
This sequence comes from Picea glauca, assembly GCA_000966675.3. Classification (NCBI taxonomy): domain Eukaryota; kingdom Viridiplantae; phylum Streptophyta; class Pinopsida; order Pinales; family Pinaceae; genus Picea; species Picea glauca. Next base: position 2,073,996 of record JZKD02S1673419.1, read on the forward strand.
CGTGGAAACTGAATTTCTTTCAAATCCATCTAAACTAACACATGAGAAGGAAGGATGATAGAAGTACCCGTTATCGACGTTTGTCCCTGCACGCTCCAAGTTACGCTCCAATCCTTTTCTTCTCGCTGAGTTCTGTGGACAAAACAAGATACGACCACTTCCTACTCTATTGATATTAGTTTGAAAATAGATCTATCACTCAATGATAAGTTCATGTAACATTAGACACAAACTAGAAAGAAACAGGCCAAGCGTGTCATATTAATGAGAATAACGACAACAGTACTTACAATCGTAGATGCGAATGCGACAGCGTCGTCAAGTCCCCTTTGTCTAACCCTTGATCGAAATATCCACAACCTGGATAACAGCAGCTTCACTGATCACTCTCCTTTGGCTGACTGTGTGTTTCCTATAAGATCATAGGTTTCATGCTAGCAATTCTCATCAATCAGCTCTGTTCCAGCACCACTTATGAGATCATAAGTTTGGTGTGATTCTCCTTTTTTTATCCCCTTTCACCATTAGAAAGCTTTCTTATATAGCCATGGAGAGGCTCTAACCACTTGAGATATCCTTGGGAAAGTTGAGGATTTGCCTCCTTCAGTTGAGGATCTACCCTAAGATCATGGCTGGACTAGGGATTCGAATCCAACTACCTTCCAAGAATGAAAGGATCCTTACCCAATTCATCTCAACAATTTAACAACTGCCCAGAATAGGTAGCGCTCCCTCAAAAGGGACATCGGAGCGTTGTAGCGCTCCCTACTAGGATTTAGGGGGGCGCCAACGCTCTCAAAATATATAGTGCTCCCTCAAAAGGGCCAGGGGAGCTTTATAACGCTCCCTGACAGTGTAAGGGGGAGCGTCGGCGCTACGAGATAGTGTAAGGGGGAGAGCTCCCCTCCAAAAACTTGGTTTTTGAGGTGCTTTAAGATGGAAAAAGGTTTGCAAGCCTGCTGACTCATTTCTCCTCTTCCAAATCAAATGTTTGAGGTGTTTCAAGTGTCTTTCTCATGTCGTTATAGGCACGACATAGGCATCATGGCAGTATGATTTACTTGCGACACTTGTGAGAAACATGCGACACTTGCGACCTTGTGAGCAAAATGTGACACTTGCGACCTTTGTTATGACGACACTTGCGACACTATCAAAGTGAGTAATTTTGATGTGTAATAGGGGTACCAACAGGGGTTACAAGGGTGGACAACAAATGTGCACTTAAGAACCACTTGTATTTCCTACGTGTATGAATCCCTCAACCGCGGGTTTATGCGTGTAACGATAGATCTCTGTGGCTTAAAGATGTTGGAATACGTCTGTACCCTGGAAAAAAAATTCCCACAATTTATGCCAAGGAAAGTTATTTGATACCACTTGTAATATACCAGATATTAAAAGTATGCAGAACATAAATAAAATGCTACAAATGGCAGAATAACAGTAATATAACCAGCATAATCTCCACAATAACACAGAAATGATATAAGAACAACAACAGAAATAGCACTTTGATTCAGAAAGCAATGTTCATGAGCCTCTTCGATGGGGCAACCTCCAGTCGAGCAGCGCTCTGTTACAATAATCTCCAAGCTAGGGTTTTCATGCCCTCAGCCCTTATTTATACTAAATATGTCTATCAAGAGAAGCATATAGAGGAAGATCCTTCTAGAAGTGGAAGCTTCTATTAGGTCTTCTTACATCTGCCTTATTCTATTTTATTGAAAGGCCTTATTAATATTGACCTTTATTACATCCGAATATATTACTCTACCTATGTGCGGGTTAGGACCCTAACACAGCCTTTATGGAAGATTACCTCTCCGGGGAGATCCGACCGACTGGTTGTTAAGCCCATGAGGGCCTCTATAATTGATTTTTTTACCTCCAAACTTTAGTGGGGAGTCGCAGGTCCCTCTTGGACGGGGCATACCTTTTTTAGCGAGGGAGGCCACTCAGCCACTTTAGTCCATTTGCATGCATGTTGGCCATTTGACTTTTTTGGTATGCTCTTTGACTACTAGTTGGACCTAGGAGTCTATTTTGGGTTTCATCATCATGGATAGTGGAGTTTCTTTCACTCCCTCATTCACTGCTACCCACCCCATGATGCCTACTCATTTCATGGGGACAGACCCTTCCGTTTTTTAAAATGGTATGCATAACTATAACACTCAGTCTGCACCTTGGGTCTCTAGTCATTTTTCTGTTGATATTCCTTCCCCCGTGAAATCCTCCCCCTAGCCCACATATATGAATCCTAGAATTGGATCCAGGGGCACCATGGCTCCAATGCCTACTTATTCGTTTGATATGAGTCATGTCCCCATGGGAGGTTGGAACCTTCCCCCTTATGGATCCAATACTAGATATGCTCTTTCAGGAGCCAGTACTCAGATAGGCACTTACCCACTTATTACCCCCCACCCATGTATATTTTGTCCGCCATGTCAGTTCCTTCGAACACTTTTTCCATGACAGGTCCTCAAGTACCCCCAGGTATTTCATATGGGGAGAATCAATTTTACAGTTTGGGATACCCTCTTTATGGGACCCTTTCACAAGGGGGAAACATATATCCTCACTCGAATAATTATTATCCTACCACGGTCTCTTCGTAGACCTCAGTGACGATACCCGCCCAAACTTCTTCGGACCATTCTGGCATTACCCACCACTTTTCTGGGCAGGGACAGGGAATACACCAGGATCCTTCCTGGCTTGCAATGTTTCAGAATCAATCTTTCCTCACCTCTTGGAATCAAATGCTACCATCTATCACTAGCCTAGTCACTATCAGTCACACTGGTGCTCCATCCCCAACCTCTCTCAGTCATGTCGGAGATGGGTCGACATTTTTGACAAATTATGTCGACAACTCACACCCAACCTCTACTAATTATGTTGGGGGCACCATCCTTTTCACTCTGAATCATAGTTGTTCCACGTATTCAGCCTCTATTCATCATTCAAAAGACGACCCTGAAGCCGAGACGTCTCATACGTAAGCCTAAATTTCTTTGCAGGAAATGTGAAGGAAGTCACCTTACTCATTTATGTTCGGTTACCGCCAAGATACCCAAAGTGTGGGGCTCACCTAAGATCCCCTTGGATTCTGTGGCATCCCTGGTTTCTCCTCACACTACTCCTCCCTTGATCGCCTCGGTGATCCCACCACCTCGGTCCCCTCTCGACCTCGCCTCCTTTTTCGAAGGTGAAGTGTCTCTTTCCCCCCTTTACTATGCATTCTCTTCAACCTATAATTGAAGAAGTGGCCACACCAGTGCAATCTCTAATCAATCCTACTCTCCTTGAAGAGAGTGATGCTCCCTTCAATCACATCATCAAAATTCCTCATCCCACCCCTTTGGAACAAGAGAGATTTATTCTTCCCTCGAATTCCATCTCTCCAAGTCCTGACGAGGTTCCCTTCAATTGGGACGACCTGATGGGACATCCCATAACCCAACCTATGTATTTTCCATTAAGAGACATTATTCGAACTATCACGGAGACTATATCTTCTGTTAGCACTTTCTTCGCCTCGACTTGGAGAGCTTTGGGTTTTCCCAAGATTTTTCCAGCTATCCATAAGATACTGACTTTCCACAGAAGACTAAGACGAGAGCCTTGGCCTCCCCCCTTACATGTTGATTAGAAAAACAAAGCGAGTCTTATTTAATCTCTTTTCAGACTCGTATAAAAATTTAAAAGATGGTCAAGTGATTTTCCCCTTTCACACTCGTTAAAATTGGATTTGAAAGGTCATGAGTCTTAGTTAAGCTATTTTCTGACTCGTTATCAAAAATAGAAAAGATCGCCAAGTGAACTTGTCTTTTTCACACTCGTAATTTGGATTTGAAAAGATATCTATTTGGCACAAGTTTACCCCTTTTTCACACCAAGTAGACTACAAGACATAAAAAAGGATTTTTTTGGCGTTAAGTTGTGATTGCATATCATGCCCTTGCTTGCAGTATTGAGCCTTTAGTCGGTTCTCGCTTTGCGTTATAAACCGTCACCCTAAGAAGTTTTGAATCCTCAACCAAGAAGAGACTTGTTTATATCCTACGCAATTTGACACCCTATACCTTGGAGGAAACATCACCCCAAGTGTCCATATCCCACTTGCATTTCCTTGCATTAAGCATAGGTATGTTCCACTACTGGAACTAGTTTTGCTTACTTGCGACACTCGTTTCCTCCTCTGTATCATAGCATTTATTTGTTATGAAAAAACAAAAAAAGATGGGCGGGAAGGGAGTACTATATTATAGTTGGCAGCAGTCATGTTGCCTTTGAACAGAGCACAAAATTATTGAGTCCTTGTATCATCATAATTTTGGGTTTAACATGGACTTAGGAAGCTGATCCCATTACAGGGTTTTCTCTACCGACTGGTTACTATTCCAGTCCCTATAGAGAATGTTATTGATGCCTCCTCCATATAATTGTCACATCATTGAGTCCATGTCGTTGGAGTCCACCATATGTCTCATGCTTTGGTTCAAAGGAAGTCTATCGACCTTCGTCGGCCACTCTTCACAAATCTTGACTTTGCATGTCGGCCATACCCTCAGTTTGTCTCAAAACCACATGATACTATGATCTTATCATGCACCCTGGCCCTACTTTCATCATTGGTAGGTCACCCTGAACCCAACAATCGACATTTCATCATTGGTCGTTGATTGGGTGGTTTCCCTTGTGTTCGATGGCAAGACATCTATTCACACTTTGGGATTCGTGCAGTGTCTTGGATGCCATTAGCCTTATTGGTGGTTTCCTTGCCTTTTACAGGGGTTTTCATCATTGGTTGCTATTTAGAGGGTCTTTTTCGTATACCGCTTGCATTTCGTACATGCGAAAGACGCACAGGGTCGTTGGTTCGTGAACATGTTCTTCGTCCGATATCCACCAAATCATGAAGCTCCTGCTTTGTTTTTCATGCTGACTAATGAGAGATGCCTTAATGTTCTCCTTTCAGCGAGTCTCTTTCCATCGACTTCAACTCATTTATTCTGGATGTGGGACCTAGAGTTTTATGAGTACCTTGAAGCTTGCAGTCATCAGTGGCAGGCTCTCTCTCCATTGAAAGATGGGAATACATCAATGTCTCTTGATCAATGTCTTTCTCAAGTGTCTGACACCGACTCCTTTATTCACACTTGCAGGAATGTACTCGGTGCCTTGATACCTACTTTCATCATTGGTAGGTTGTCTTACGTTTGTTAATGGTATACCTCAATGATCGGTAATCAAACGATGTCTCATTATGTTCGACCTCAACTCCTTTATTCACATGATGTAGACTTGCACCTTGGCGGATTGTGTAGAAGACTTGAAGACATCACTATGTGGTCGTAGCTTTTCTGAGATGTTGCTTCACTTTCATTGGACCAGCACTTGTTCGACTTTAGTAATCATGGGGGATCAAATTGTACTCCTTGGTATACAGATATCTTCAGATTGGTTTTGAGACTGGTTTCACTGGGCCTTGTTCGTGACTACGACAGCTTGTGGCATATAACCGCATTTGTATTTGCCTATTCATGGCCACGAGCACTTGGTTGGTATATTTTCCAAATGGATCTGCATTGTATTCTTGGTAGCCATGTATGAAAAGTCAATACAAAATGTAATGAGCAATTGAGTTCGTCCAACTGGTTCTCTACCACTCCACTCCTAGGTTATTTATAATGTATTTCGACCATCGCAGATACTCCTCTGATCTCACACATTAGGGGGCATATGTTATAGAAATATTTTCCTCACCATTGCTATCTTGCATAGAGGGCCTTTTTCCATTTCCCTATGCAGGTTTATCATCCCTTTTTGATGAATCCAGAGCTAAAAATTAACATTTTTCCACATATACACTCCCTATCTGTTATGCAATATGCATATACGCAAGTTGCTCCACTACAACCCGTGTACATAGGGATTTGTGCCAAAAAATACAAAAATAGTGTCGGGTTTCCATGTCATGACAAGAGATCTCTGATCCTTGACCTTCCATATACTGGAAACATTCTGACTTGGCCCTTCGGTTGCATTTGGAAGGCTATAAGAGCACAATTTTGAGATATGGAAAAGGAGGAGAAAGCATTCAACTTTGAGAGCAAAGTTACTCTGTAGAAATTACTTCATATTGAGTCTGCATCTCTTTGTCCCTCAAGTCTAAACACAGTGTTTAGCCCTCAAGCTCTTTCCTTATTGTTGAGAGAACCTCATTGTCTCTCTCATTCGAGCTTTCCTTTGGTGGAAGAGTGAAGTGGTGGAGACTTAGTTGGAAGGAACTTGGTTTCTTGGTTTCTAACCGTGCCAACATGGAAGTCTATAATGTTGTCACTTCTGTTGATCAATTATTAATAGAAATACTCATTTCCCGTCCTATTGGTATTGTGAAAATATTTGATTATTATCCATGGGCATGTTTGTAATGGTTATTAATGGATTATGTTATCTGATGTGCTAACCCCTTTATATTATCACTATATACTTGCTCTACTTTTTTGTTAAGAACTTCTTACAGGTATAAATCTTTGGGTCGAAGTGCTCAACGGTGGAACATCATCGAACGTTGGATCAAGGTAGGCATATATCTTGTATTTCACATTAGTTTATATAACATATGATGGAATTGAGTTGATTTCTGTAGTCAATCCTATCTATTGTGGTTTACCCTTGGCCATAGAGAGTTTTTCCCTCGTAACAATCTCCAAAAATTATTGATTTCATTATTTCTAGATGTGAGCTTGAAATCATTTCAAATGAAGACAAAGAATCATGTGATGATGTTGTCACAAAAGAAGATCTTGAAAGCATTTCAAATAAATACAAAGAATCATGTGATGATGTTGGCACAAAAGAAGATCTTAAAGACATTTCAAATGAAGACAAAGAATCATGTGATGATGTTGGCAAAAAGGAATATTTTGAAGATATTTCAAATGAAGGTAATGAATCCTTAAATACCCTTGATTGCAATAATTCAAAGAGTGATGATTTTGAATATTTCTCTACATGTGAATAAGACAATCTAGAAATAGTTTGTGTAGAGTTTGATGGTAGTTATCCCATGGAAAGGATAGAAGAAGATCTATTAGAACTTCAAAAGAAAGTTGAAGATGGTTTATATGAATATAGAAATGACCATTATTATATAGACTATAGCTATCTTTCGGATAACACTAAGAATTTTCTTAGGAGAAGTAAAAGGCACATCTTGAAGTTAAGGGAAATGCTCAAGGAACAAGAAGAGAGTAATAAGACTCATTTAGAAGAAAAGGAAGAAGATATCACAAGACTAAAGAATGAAAAATAAGATAAGAAGGTAGATGATGAGATTAGCAAATGTTTTGAAACTATTGTCCATCTCAAGACCCAAATTGAAGAAGCCAAAAGGGTAGAGGAACTATTGAAGAATCAAATAAATGAAAAGGAGAGTCATGTCATAAGCTAGAAGCTGAAGTTGTTGATCTTAGAAAGAAAGTAGAGAATTCAAATAAATTCTTTAATAACTCACAAATCTTGAATGAGATCTTGGAAATTCAAAGATCACCATATGATAAATCAGGTATTGGATACAAGGGAGAAGCTACACATGTTGAAGCAAGCACCTCAAAGAAGCATGAGGTAAGTCCCTCAAAGGATGAAGACAATGTTGCAAATCAACCATCTACACAAGGCAAGGAAATTTTCAAAAGAACAAAGCAAGGAAGACATCAAGAATCCATCCTTACACCTCAAAGAAAATGAACACCAAAGCAAAGGTATGAAAGCATTTTTCATGGTCAATGTTATTCATGTAATGAATATGGTCACAAATATTTGGAGTGCAGATCTTATGTAAGGAGAAATGAAAGAAGATTTCATAACACCATAAGGTGTTGGAGATGTGATCAAGTAGGACACATTGTTGTTCATTGTAACACCATTAGATGCTACAGTTGTAGTGGATTTGGCCACAAATCCCAGGATTGTTGGAACACAAGAAGAAATTCCATGATGAGAACTTCACATAGAATGACTAGAAGAAGGAATGAAGTAAGGAAGGGAGACATCTTTGAAAAGGTGGAAGCTCGGAGCTCAAGTTATAAGAAGCAGGGACACCTTCAGAAGTGGGTGAAGAAGACTGAACAATCGGAGAAGAATAGAAGCCTTGAAGGAAGCTCAAGTGTGTCATCTACTGAAGAATATGCGGATGAAAGTGGTAAGAGTCGCATACATACGTGTGCTGACCTTGAATAGGTCGCATAAATACATGAGTTGTATGTGTAGCAGGCAGTGTATGTGTGGTAAAGCCTTGGCAAAAGGCAATGCACAAAGGGTTGCAGCTTGATGTGATGGTATAACTCTATGTTGCAGGGTCTGACATAGTTTGTTGCAGCTTCTGACACTGTTTGTTGTAGGTTTTCATGATTCTATATTGGATTATGTAAAGTGATGATAAAAATAATGAAATTCCATCTTGGATGCATGGCACTAACCCATGAGTATGGATTGAGGCATTTTCTGTTGAACAACAATGTTGGTTGGGGTAGTGAAGTTATGGCACCTTGGTTATATGATATATCGTGATGATGCTAGCTAGAGATGTCATTGATCTATTGAAGCATACTCCTAGAACATGTATTTTTGGATGCTTAATATTTGTTGTAATGAATGGAGGACTGAAGTTGATCTGTTGGTGCACATGGCTGCTACATATTGGAGTTTCATTGATATATCTTGTAATTAGAAGCATATTTGTTGGATATATTGGTGCATGCATTTAGCATATGGTTGGACTACATATTGGGACATGTAGTTGGTGATTTGATGAGGTGATCATGTTGTACATCATTGACGAGTATGATCTATAGTTGATGCATGATTGGCAAAATTCCAGTACATTGGTAGACGCACCTACTAGCAGTTTGATTGGCACATATTTTGTGGTGGATTTGGCATACATATATGGGGATTCATTTTGTTGTGGTATTGGTGCTTGGTTGATGTACTTTCTTGGTACAAGTGGTGATACATGTTGATGTACATGGTTGATGTACATGAGTGTTGTGCATGGTGGGCGCACAATTTGGTACTTGATGGACATGGTTGATGTACATGGGTGTTGTGCATTTTGAGCACACATTTTGGTACATGATGTACTTGGTTGATACTTTGCTCATGATTCTCTATTTCATTGTTGACATATATTTTTCTTCATGATGTTTGGTATGGCATGAGTTTGATGCATGGACAGGTCCAAGGATCGTCATAGAAAGAGAAGTTAATCTATGATCCGGTTGAGCAGTAGCATTTGCAGCAGAAGCATGTGTTCATACTACAGAGAAGAAAGGGGGAGACATGCCCATAGGGGGAGTCATCCTTCTTCCTATGATTCTAGGAGGAAAGAGCTCTATACTTGGAGAAAGAGCACAGAGGAATAGTTCCAGGGGGAGCAATGGTCACAGGGGGAGTACGAGCGATGTATCTTCAGCATTACATCATAGTGATATCCCTTGTTCAAAAGGGGAGAGATAATTCATAGGAATATCAAAGGCATTCAGACAGGGGGAGTAGCCCCATGGAGAGTTCAAGCAAGGGGAGCAACCCCAAGAGGAGAATGACCCTTTGTCATTGATGTCAAAGGGGGAGAGATAGTCACATTGATGTGATTGATGTTTATCGATAGGGAGAGATAGTCACATTAATGTGATTGATGTTTATCGATAGGGAGAGATAGTCACATTGATGTGATTGATGACTATTGATGTAGAGCATGCCTTATCTACATGTTGACATCAATGTTGGTATTGCCATCAATGCCAAAGGGGAATATTGTTGGATCATGTTGTCATTGATTCCAATGGTTTGATTGATTGATATCAAGTGACTGATTGATACCAAAGGATTGATTGATTGATGTCAAATATAATATGTACCGTCCTTTATGAGAATGGATAGATGTCAAGTGGAATCATAGTCATATGATTTCATGCATAGATGAAGATAGATTGATATGGTTCAATGAGTTGTCATTGATATGATACATAGATGAAGATGAATCAATGAGTTGTCATTGATATGATGCATTGTTGGGTTAATGTAAAGATGAATCATTGTGGTTGATAAGATGCACAAATGGATGAACTCCAAAGTGGTCCACTTATGGTGAAATCCCTCACGGGAAGACGCTTTACGGTTGAGTTATCCTTGAAGTATGGTTGGAGAACCCATGCTTGATTGTGGCATAATGAGATGAAGATCAATGAATTTGTAATTGAAACTATCTTGTCATGAAATTTCTGGTGGTATGTGGAATGTCACATAACTCCTCGTGATTTGAGAGTTATGGTCTTACAAAGATGGAGGACACTCATATGTAGGCTTGAAGCCCCAAAAGGTCAAGAAATCAAAGAGCTTGCAAAGAAGAAATTATTATTTAAATGATAAAGTGAAGTGACAAGGTTAAGGAGTATTGTTTAAATAATAAATTTAAGTGAAAAAATCAAAGAAGATTATTTAAATGATAAAGTGAGGTGACAAAATCAAGGAGGAATATTTAAATGATAAAGTAATGGAGAACTTTCTAATTATGGAAAGTTGTTAACCCTAAAATGAGGAAAATAGGTTAAGTGACCTAGAAATGGGTTAAGTGACCTAGAAGATGAAAAGTATAAATAAGAGGCTAGGGTCTCTTGTGAAAGTGTATCTCTTGTGTATATCTTGAGCATGTATTGAAGATCTATTATGAGAGAGAGAGAGTATGGAGGATCTCATGGACGCATCAAAGTTCCAACAATTATGAGGTCTTGATGGTGAAAGTTTCAAAAGTTCAGAAACCCTAGTTTCTAAGTTATATGCGGGTTGTCAGTGTATTAGGGTGCATACATACGTGGGCTGGCAGTGTATTAGGGTGCATACATGTTGGAAAAACCATGGAAACTTGAAGAGATGAAGATGCAGAGGTTCTAGATTCTGAGATCAAGCTCCCAAAAAGGTCTGAAGTGCTCAGATATATCAGATCTATCCATTGGTTCCAAAGGTATGGTCACATAGTTGTCTTCATGTATACTCTTGTTTGTTGTGTGGTGAATGCTTAAGGCATTCATGGTATGGTTGTTGTGATGTGGTTTGTGTTAGTTAATGGAGTGAGCAGCACTCGTATGATTTAGAAAAAATATGATGGCTATGGTATACTGGTTTTTTACACATGTTTAAGTAGCATTCATATTGTATGGTTGAGAATCATGAGTAGGCTATTGGAGAGCTTGGATGTGTTTTCATTGGTTGTGGGTCAGATTGGATAGTGAGAGACAAAAGAGAATGTGATTGCAGGTTGCAAAGGATCTGAGTGTGTGATGAAATGCAAAACCCTGATTCCTGATTCCTTAGAGGTGATACGTAGGTTGTAGTACAGATTGACCACGTACATACATGGGATGTAGTGAGCTAGGGCGCATACATACGCAGACTGCACTACTGATAGGTCGCGTACCTATGACAGATTGATATCTCTGGAGGATTGTTGCCTCAACTCAATTGGTGTTGAGGATGTAAGTTGAGTCTTACATATAGAGCTGGTGGTCTTGTAGAGTTGTACTCTATTCAGTTGTTGCTAATAAGCCCCAAGGATTGAAGTCCGTAATAAAAATAAAATTGTATATACATCTTGTGTTCTTTGTGTTCCTTGTGGTGATGATTTGTTGATGATATATTGTTGATATTTGTTGTTGATATATGTTCTCACTTAATTGATTATAAATGACAGCAATAAGTAATGAGTAAATGGTGATTGCTAACTAATAAGTTTTGTGAAGGGGAAGTTTTGGGAAAAAGAGCCCCACACTCATTCACCCCCTTCCCCCCCCCTTTAAGTGTGGTTGGTGTGTCTAACAAAAATATGTACTAAATAAGACTGATATATAAAATATCTCGTGACTTCAAACTCTGATAGTTGATAATGCTTATTGTCAGCTAAGAACTGATCATAATTGTATTTAACTAAGGGTTTTAATGTGGGTGGGAAAATAGAATTCATCAACCCCAGAGCATATTGGTCAACTGTTTTACCATTGTCATTTCCTAAAATCGCAGTTATCGTTGCTATGATATTCCTAGAGATTTCAAGAAAAATATCAGTGTTTAGCAAAACCACATCTTCAGGAACATTAATTTTTTGGCCCAGATAAGAATTAAGCAAGGTAAATTTTTCCTGATAATTCAATCCTTTAAAACATTCCACCAGTAATGTTTCATTTAGAATTTCATTTTGAGGATTTTGGGATAATAGTAAAATTTAGGTGATGAATTGGGAATTTAACACAAACAAAATTGACCCAGTATTCAAAATAATAGACCTTTGGGCGGGATTATAATTTGAGTTACACTAGGACACAAATTCGGGAAAGTTTTAAGTCTAAGGGCCAATATATTTATCAAAGTTAGATTCCCACGCATGACAGAAATCATGCAGGTCTCTGAAATGTTGAAAGGATGATTTGTGTAATTCAAAAAATTCAAAAGATAATTCAGGATCATAAACATCACCATCTCTATCAGCTAAGTCATGTGCTTCAATAGTTGGTTGTCTTTTTGTTTTAACATATTTAGAAGACGATTCCATTTTTTTTAATTAAAGGAGAGAAGGTGATACAGTTTTGAAATATCCGAGAAATTTGGAGAAAGATTCCAACTTTGACTATGAATTTTGTTGGTAGTTTGACATGTATCCATTGACTCACTTTTTAAAAAGAATGACCTTTTGACCTCAATAATTTTATTTTAACTATCAAAATTAACCATGTCACATGGTGTAATCTTAATTGTTAAGGTGACTAATTAAAAATATGAATTTTTAAAATAAATGCCAATTCGGCGTTTACATCACTTGATGTCATTGTATT
>JZKD02S1673419.1:2126991-2145057 GCA_000966675.3 Picea glauca
TCCATGGAATCATGAACTTGATTTGTCCCATCATCTTCTTCCATGAGATCCTCATTTGCTTGGTCATGATGATGTTCCTCATCTTGTACAACATCATTTCTACTAATACTTGGTGAAATATTTTGTGGAAAGTTAGAGGGAAACTCTAACTTTATAATTACAAACAATCATGAAAAATTAGTGTATACTATAACAAACATTCAAAAAAAAAATATATATATATATATATATATATATATATATAATTTTATATAAAATTAACAAAATAAAAAAAGATAATGAATATATAGTTAATTACCATGGGACGATATTCATTCAATCTGCCATCAATGTGACCATATTTCCTACAATGTTTTGTAGCTATTGCTATTAAAATTCTTACGGGACGTCTGAGGCAACATTTTTTACAAGGGCAATAACATCTACCATCACCCTTTTCACCCGCTTTACTTTTTTCCCCACCTCTAACAACATTCTGCGATATTCTTCGGCACAAAAATACCCTTTCGGAACCGTCGTTGTTATAGCAAGATTGTCGCAACATCTTTAAATCGTCAAATATTTATAGTCCAATTTTAGGTCACTATCATCACAATTATGGCGAACGTGACCTAAAAATATTTATTCTTTTTACCTATTTATTTTAGGTCATTTTCAACGGTTAATTTTGAGGTTAGGTAAGTCATCGCTCTTGCAATGGACAAACTACAGTCGTCGCTCTTGCGACGAACATTGACCATAATAATTTAGTCAAACTAAAGTCATCGCGATAGCGATGAATACGGGATGAATTTAGAAAAAATGAACTTTTTCTCTTCCATGTTGCGACGAAAGAGCACTTTCGTCGCAAGTGGTCGTCGCAATTTTTTCAATATGTAGTAGTGTCAATTTCAAACTGTATCCTAAAATAAAATAAAATTGATTTCCCAGAAGGTCAAACAAAAATAACACCAGCTCCAAAACCCTCCCAGGATGAATCTCCATCAAAATACATTTTCCACATTCCATTTTCAAAATCATCATTTTCACAAAAAGGAGTATTTACATTTTTTGTTCAAACTTTTGATTCATTATTTACTGATAGAATAAAGCATACCAGATCTTGATCTTTTGAGTACACAGGATAATTATTGGGATTTTGGGGATCACTAATTGTGTATGCAATTTTAGTTTCCCTACAAAGTCTCTTGGTTTCTCCACCAAAAACTGGGACAGTGGCATATGTCATGTCCATTTGTAGTGTACCACTTAATTTTCTTCCCTAAGATCTTGACAAAAGCATTCCATAATTTACAGGCACATCTGCCACAATCACATCCATCATAATGATTTTTACAGGAATCTTGGCTAAATTTACTACAAGATATTTGATCATCCCTAAACATTTAACTTTTCTTACATCAAAGGAATATAGATCTTGATAAGGTCTTGTGATTTCCAAACCCAGCTTCTCCATAATTATTTTGGGCATTAAGTTATGAGAAGCCCCTAAATCTAGCATACAATTATGAAAAACATGAGTATGAATAGTCAAAGAAATATAAAATGGAGCCAATGCTTGTCCTCTTTCCTCAAAATGAGGTCCAAACATAACAGTGGGTCTTTCATACTATAAATTTAAAGTATCATGTTGTGTTACTGCATTTGAGCAATTGATCATTTTCAAGACTTTCTTACGATAGATAGGATTTTTAGCAAGTTCTAATAAGGTAATGGGAATTTTGATTTTATTCAATTCATATTATCAATTGAATGAACTACTTATCTACTCAATTTCCTTATGTTCTGCATCTAATTCTTTAATTTCTTGATGATCGGATTTTTGTTTTAAGACTGACACTTATTTTCCTTTGTCTTTGTTTTGGACTATGTCTGATTGACCCTGATTATTTGTTTTGGTTCCATTTTCCCTAGGTCTAAGGTCAAACTTTTTATGAAGTTTAGCTTGTAAAGCATCTAAGAAAATCCTATATTGAGATGATGACATATCATTTTGATTTTTATTATCATGCTCATCAAAATATTGATTGAAACTTAAAGATATATCATATTCATCTTGAGTCAAATGTACATAAGAAGTGTAACCTTCCATCATTCTCATTTCTTCAGCAAGTTCTTCAAATTCTTCCTCAACAAAGTTATCAACCATATCTTCATTATTCAAAGGATCTTGTATTGGTTGATCTTCAATTCATGTTTCTCTTTGTAAAACTTTAGGAGGATAAAGTGTCTTATAAATTGATTAATATTTTTGTTATTAGGCCTTCTTCTTTTAGTTTCCATTCTATCCAGTTTATTAGATAAATCTTTAATTATTCTAGACATTTCTTCAATGTTATCATCTTGATTACCTTTATTTGATCCAGATGTACCAGCTTGTTCTTTTTTCTTTCTCTTCTCTCGATCCCTCAAATCAATTTTAACCCTAGACTTTCTTGAAGAATTCATATTTGATTCGATCTTGGCAACATCATCTTGCATATCATTTAAGGTGGAAAATCTTCTTTCCCTAAGTAATAAAGCAAAGTCATGATCAAAGGAACCAACAAAAGTAACTTTTGTAGCTGGTTGAAATGGTTTAACATCTACAAGGATTTTATGATACAGTTTGTTAAACCTCTTGATGAAATCTAAAACAAATTCATTATTTTTATTTCTTAAACTCCCAAACTCAGTTAAATAGTATAAATGATCAAGTTTCTCTCCTTGTTGCCTAAGGAAAATGGATTATAAGGCATCTCATAAGTCAATGGAATAGGAGGTAACCCCTTAAACCATCTTCTCACCTCTCCTTCAAAAGTTTGAACAAAAATTCTCATATAAATATCTTCATGTTCAAGTCGATCAAAGGCAGCTAAATGTTCTAATGTTGTTATCTCATCTTCTACATTAAATTTAGGCAGTAGTTTAACATAGTTGTTTGTAAATTTGTTTAGATTTCTAGGAAGATTTAGAGGAGCATATCTTGTAGTTGCTTTATTGAAGACCCTTGGTGTAGGTGGTGGTGGTTCTTGTTGTTGAGGGTGTTGTTGTCGTTGTTGAGGAATATTATCATCCATTAGATGTTCTAGTAATAACTTTGAATTTTCAGTAGTAAGTGGATTAAAAAAGGTTTTAAAAGACTCTTCTTCTTCAGAGGGAACTTTTGGGAGAAATATTGAGGAAAATACAGGGGAATCCTTAAGAGGAAATAAAAAGGAAGGCTTTGGAGAAGTCACGGGAGAAATCTTAGGATAATCCCTAGTAGAAACCTTTGGGGAATTTTCAGGAGAAACCTCTACAGATAATTTTGGATTAATTGGAAATTTCCCTTTGGTATTAGAAATAGGAGGTGATTCTTTAATAGAAACTGTAGGGATTCTCTCTTTCAATTTTAGATTACTTGAGGAAGAAGGATTACCTACAAAAGATGAAGTTTTTCTTTGACGAGGTTTCTTCTAAGATAATATTTTTTCTGGATCAAATACTGGCGTAATTTTCTTTGGATCTAGGTTCACTCTATTATTTTTACTTTCAGATGCCAAGATTAAAATTGTAGAGTCGCCAAGTGAAATATTTTAGCCGACCTCCTCTTGTTCACCATCAATGAGTAGGGTTTCTTATCTTTCTACCTAAGAAAAATAAAGACTTCTTAATTCATTCCCCGAAAACAATGCCAAAAGAATGTTATAACCCTTGAGATGTTTCTGGCTAGAAAAACTATGCCACGCCATCCATTTTACACTTGATTAACTTTAATTTTGATTGTTTGTCCCAAAGCATAGTGTTTTATTTTTTTACCTTAGATTATGAGTATTGATCTTTAATAATTAAATATCATAACTTGAGGGGCATAATTTCAATGTTTCAAACAACTTTTAATCTTAAGTGAATGAAAGAAGAATTTAAAGAAACAAGATTGAAAGTATAACAATGTATCCTTCTTGAATAAATATTATTTTACTTTCAATAGCAAAAATTATAGCATGATATATCTGAGCTAAGAATCAATAAAAAAATTAATAGAAATGAATAATTCATTACTCTTCACAAGGGATAATGAAAAAGACACGGGTCCAATTAATACTTATAGCATAATTGATGAAATTTGTGACCTTATTAATTCCTTTTACAGTTGTAGCAATAGTGGTTGTACCAATTTGTTACACTTATAGCATCAAATACATATTTAGAGAGGAAAATTACGAAGCACAAGAATCACATGAAAACAAGAAAAACATGAACTAAAACAATGAAATCAAGAATCACTCAAGGTCTGTGAAATAGACATTTTATTAAAATATGTGTCTTTTCCCAGGAAAAAGTCGGCCCCTTTTACATCGAATTATTGTTCTATTATACAAAACATTCTCAAACGAAAATTGGTTATCCTGAGTTATTTTTAGCCTCAAAATTACAACAATAGATCTGACTTTACAAAGATAGCATTGAATACATTTGACTTTGGAATTTGTACAGAACATTTCCTATCTTTACTATCATTGCTTTGATGACTCATTCTTGTATCAACTGAATTATAAGCTTCCAATCATCATTCGAAGGATTTTTATATGTCACCATTCTCCTATATGCAATGTCCAACTCAATGTATTTGTCATATGTTGGAGTAGTAAAAAATAGTTGTTTAATCTTCCATAGCAAATATAAATCATATTTTAAATTGTCGGCTATCGTTTGTCATCTTATAAAACCAGTGATTTAATCAAACTTCTCATCACTTTCTATGACCTTGAATAAATTATGTTTGTAAATTTCAAAAGTTGAAATTCCCCCTTTTTTCTCCAGAAAGTAGGAAAACCCATTTGCATTAGCTTATCGAACTTATTAGAAAAAAGTTCAAGATTTCTTTTGACCACAATGTACTTATTCTGGGATTTTTGAATTAAACTTCACTTGGTAAAGACTTTCTTTGTTTCCATTACCATTGAAGTTCTATATTTCACTCCTCTTTTCTTCAATTCTTCCTTTGACATAGAATTAAGAAATTTGATCATTTTGGTTTCAATTTGTGTTCTATTTCCTAATTCTTGAAATCATTGTTGTATAACCCGGTATGCTTTAGTAACCATTGAATCCTCTTCTCGAATTAGCTTGAAATATTCCCACAATGTATTTACCTATGTTATGATTTGGTCCCATATCAAATGTCTTGTGCCAATTAAGTATGGCTTACCAACAAATTTACCCTGTAATTGTTCCACATATGCTTGTAATTTAGCCTTTAGCTTTTGATATTGTTCAGTGATTTTTTCTTTCTCATTTAATTGCTCCCTAAAACTTTTGATCTCATCATTTTGTGTAGACACTGATTTCTTGAGTTTTTCAATCTTAACTCCTTTTAGATTAAGCTCTGATGATTCTCTAGCTAATTCGTCAAATGGATATGTTAGTTCTAAAGACTATGAAGAATAAATTCATTTCTTTAAAACTTCAATTTGTTTTTCATATAACTCCATCTAATATTTCATTTGTACTATTTTCCTCAACAATTGATCTTTCTCCTACTGCATTACTTGCAATTTTGATGTTTGGACATGATCAATTGTAGGTATTTTTAGCTTTTTCTTCAATGCTTGTATTTCAGTGTACTTTTTTCATGTACAAATGCAACATCTTGTGGATTTTCTCCTAAATCAATCGCCCACTTCTCAAGCTCTTCCACTCTCATTTGCTTAGTATTTTTTGTTAATTTGTTTTTGCTTCAGTTGATTCCTAATCTTCTCATTTATAGTCTGCAACTTCTTCATTCCAAGAGAAGCTATCATAATATCTTCATTTAGAATTTCCCCATTTTTCATGTGCAAATCCATTTTATCAACATGATTGATAGCACTTAAATCAAGTGAGATATTGGTGACTTTATTTTTATCTTTGGATTCTAATACAGTTATATTCATCTTTCCCTTTTCATAATCCATAACAAATAATAATCTAGTCTGAGATGACCCTTGCTCATAATTTTTGGGGAAAATATCTTGCTTTATTTTCACACCTTTATTCTTAATTTCCATGAACTTTTGAAAATTATCAGTTTTCTTTGACTAATCCGCCTCCATTGTTTCCTTTCCATTTTGACTTCCTGAGCTCTATGCATTTTTTTATGATAAAAATTCTATGACAATTGCAGGCTCTATTGTTTATGACTCTAACCCATCTTGTAATATTTGGCTTTTACTTTCTTCGTGTTCTTCTATCTTCTGCTTCTTTATTGATTTTTCTTATTTTCTTATTTATCCTTGATGCAGGAGCATCGCCTCCAAAGTCAAAGATGCAAGCATGGAGGCATGGACATGACATCTCAGCATTTAATTCAGAAGTAAATCGAGTTGTTGAGATATTTTGTAAATAAAAATTTTAAATATGTTGTGTTTGTAAAGTTGTATAGGACAATAAGGGGTTGCAGATATGGAGTGTTAACTCTTATCTGGAAATAACTGGTAGTTATTATAATAGGACAAAGTAGGTACCATCTAAGACTTGATAGGATAGGTTGCAGACAGGACGAGAGAGCTCATGGAGCCAGTACTTAGATAGTTTTATTGTTGTATTGTAATAGATAGAATAGAGAGAATGAAGAGATAGAGATCAATAGAGTAGAAGAAAGACGCAGTGGAGAACTGCAATACTATGTAATTGTTTCATGAATGAATAGAACAGACATAATTGTCTCGTTTATTTTCGTTTCGTTCATGTATGATTGTTCGAAAAGTTGATCGTATGAGTTCGTGACGAAATTGGATAAGTTTTCAATTGTTTCTCTTCTGAAACTCGTATGCAAGGTGTGCATCTCGAACGCAAGGAGTGTGTCGACTGAGTCTCAAATTGACTCAGAAGAGTTCAGAGAGAGAGAAGAGGAAAATTAGACCAGGTGTAAGGAGTGCACAGCATCAAGAAGTGACCAAACATCGAAGAACTAGAACAAAGGAATGTCAGGTGGGCGAGAAGAATTTCTTTTTCAAGAAATCCTTTGAATTGAGTTATCGAAATCCCCGAACGTAGGGAGTGTGTGGGAAATCAAAATCCTTTAAGGATCAAGCTCAGAAGAGATACCACTTTTCATAAGTGTTGATGAGATCCAAACGTCGAACTCGTAGGAGGAGCAAAGGTTGAGACCTTTGAATACTGAGAAATATTCTAATTCAGAAGAAATCAGAAGCTCAGGAGGAGGAGCGACAATGGTCACTGAATCTCAGTTCAAAGGATTAACAACCGTCTGATCAAAGAAAGGTGCACGAGACTTAATGCTTCGCACACACAGGAGAGAGAAATTATCTAAGTACCGAAGTCCCGAAGTAGTTTGGGATCGTCCATCGTCGAGGAAGACAGGTGGCGAGGGATCCATAGCTCTGGAAGTTTGTGGACGAGAAGGAGGTGAAACACACGAAGTAGGATCCTGACCGATGATCACCGGGAGATACGTATCAGCATATCACCAACTTTGGGAAATCTATTCAAGATTTTTTCAGTTGAGATTTGAGACTCCCAAAGCGTGAAGAGCCAAAGGGCCGAAGCGAATCTGGACCCTTAGATCCAGAGGGATATGTGTCAGTGGGTTGTGAGATCTAGAGGGAGGCAAAGGTGAAATGTTGAAACACTCGAATCCCGAATAGTCAAAGAGCCAAGAGTCGTCGATCTGCAAGGGGACACTTGTCAACAAATCGCGAGCTCCGAGTAAATTGTAGTGGGGTTTCAGTTGAGAACTGAGATTGTCAAAGCTCAAAGACCCGAAGTGAATATGGGTCGTTAGATCTAAGAGAGACATGGCATAGATCAATGCACTCTGGGTAAAGACCCGAAGAAATCCTCGATCGTCAAATCCAGAGGACAGGTGGCACAAATCTGTGGACTCCAGGTAAAGACCCGAAGTAATCCTCGATCGTCGGATCAAGTGGACACGTGTCAGTGGATTATAGCCTTTGAATAAAATCCATTGGGAAAAAGGGTGAAGTTTGAGATTTGAGATCTCTTAAGTCCGAAGACCCGAAGGAGATCTCAACCGTTGATGGAGAAGAGGGTCACAAGATCGTTGATCTGGGTTGAAGGGTTAAACACTTGAAGTAGAAGCAAGACTATTGATTAAGCAGGACATGTGTCTACAGATCATCAACTCCGGGAGATTGATGTATGGAGGAAAGTGGGGTTTGAGATTTGAAAATCCTGAAGCCCAGAATCATGAAGGAGATCACACTCGTTGATTTAGGAGGGGCGGATCTGGTCCGTAGATTTGAAAAAGGCAAACCTGAACCGTCATTTCAGACAGTACCATCAAGATCAGTAGATCGACGGTCCCGTAGCGTTACGGGGATAGGAGTTGCATGAACTTTAAAACGTTGAGGGTGGGCCACAATCTAGACCGTGTTTTTGGCAAGAAGACACGTGGAGGATCAAGGAGAATTACGAGCCGAAAAGTAGTTTGATTTCAAACCACCTTTGGTTGCGCCCGCAATCTCGTGGTCATGTGAGGTTATCGCCCAAGGTCACATCAAGAGGGGGCTTATCAGAAAAGGAGCTAATGCCCAGTACTCTGAGATTTTGTAGGATAGTGAAAGGGAAGGTTGCGAGTACCATAAGACTTGCACCAGAAAGTCGAAAGGGCATGTGTTTAGATACAGAGCGAGACCATCAAGGTCTTAGAGAGTCGTCTAACTCACGAATCAGAGATCCTTGAATGGGAGGTTGCGTAGCCCTACGAGGGAGTAGGGGGGTTGCATCAAGTGGTATCAGAGTTGATATTATAATTGTTTGCAGACAGCAGGAAAAGGAGAAAGGAGGTAAATTAGTATCAATTGTGGCATCAAAATTTAATTTATGTTCATAGGCATTAGAAGGTAACGCGGTGAAATCATGCCACCCAGGAGGTGTAGAGCGAATGCAAAAATGGAAGAGGAAATGAGGTGACTCAGAATGAGACTGGACGCCAAGGAAACCATGCAGAGAAGAGAACCAGATGCTAGATATATCAGTGAAGCTAAGAGCGAAGAGATAGAGGTCAAGGAGAATGTAGCAAAGGATGTTTCACAAGATCGCTTATTAAAAGTTGTTTCAAGAATAGGAGCCAGAGCAAGAATAGAGGTATGAATGTATGAAGGTGATTTAGAAGTCAAAGAATTGTTAGACTGGGTACGTGCTATGGAAAAATATTTTGATTATGAAGATATCGAAGAAGACAACATGGTGAAGCATGTAGTGAAGAGACTGAAGGGTCATGTAGCACTATGGTGGGATGAACTGCAAGCTGAATGCAGGAGCAAAGGTAAGCAGAAAATTAAAAGTTGGGATAGGATGGTAGCCAAGATGAAAGCCAAATTTATCCCAAAGGACTATCAAGTCAATATATTCAAGAGATTGCAAAACCTGAGACAGAAAATCTTATCATTGAAGGAGTACACTGAAGAATTTGACAAGATAAACATCAGGGTTGGACAAAAAGAGAATGAAGATGAAAAAACAGTCAGGTATATCAATGGGTTGAGATATGAAATACAAGAGGATATCATCATGATGTATGTTAGTAAATTCGAGGATGCTTATCAAGCAACCTTGAAAGCTGAAGAGAAATTGGCCAGGAAACAAAGCCAATGAAACAGAGGAGGAAATTCAAGCAGAGGTAAGGGTTCGACTTATTGACAGATTGTAGTGTCATGGCGATGGTGATTGACATATTGCAGTATCATGGCCACTGGAAATGGTGATTCGCAGATTGCATTAGACGCCTGGACTACACTAGAACACTATCAGACTGTTTGGCAAGGTTTGACTTATTGACCACTAAAATAAAATAAAAAAATTTAATCATTTTTTATTTGCGATAATTAGTTTTAAAAAATTGCATACACCATGCCAATTAAGTCACATCAAAGAGCCAACAACGAATCAAAAATTCAATTTACAATATTTATTATATATATATATATATATATATATATATATTTAAAAAAATAAATCACGATAAGATGAAATTTGAAAAAACATAGAAAAAGTAACATAAGAACTTACCAAAATGTACCATTTAATGGACTAAATTGCACCATCTAATACCTAGTCAACGATCGTTGACCCCAAAGCAGTTGCTAGAGTCCCTTGCCGAAGGCAAGGACTAATAAAGGTATTACAAAATGTATGTTTTCTTAGATTAATAAATAATATATATTTTGTGCTCATTAAGTAATGAGCTAACCATTGTATTATTAGAAAATGTATGTTTTCTTAGACTAATAAATAAGATATATTTTGTGCTCATTAAGAATATTAAGTAATGAAAGTCGCCATAAACAAAAAAGTAGTAATATTTTCCAGTACTAATGTATGTTTTCCAGTATTAGGGTATAGAGAAATATTACTACTTTTTTGCCAATTCTAAGCTTCGGTGAAGCACTTCTTTCACCTGATTGATACTCAAAAGCTTTCTTCAACATTACAAATTATTTCCCTCGCTAATTGACCCGGTGGTATGCCTTTTCCCAACAGATATAGGAACTGAGTTCTTACTCGATAGACTTTTCATTGCTTCTTTGCTAACCTGGCAAACTTCCGTTGCTTCTTTGCTAACCTGACAGACTTTTGTTGCTTCTTTGCTAACCAGATCTAAAATTTTATTTGGGGTGAAAGTGAGCAAAGGGTCCCTATGTTTATTTGGGTAATCTGGATGTTTATTTGGGGCGAAAGTGAGCAAAGGGTCCCATATGTTTATTTGGTAACTATGTTGACAGTTGTTTTGTCAGTTTACAATCGACGGTACCATCTTATGTTTGAGCCAACCTCCCTGTATTCAAGTGGGGCCCTATCTAGTCAAGCGAGGCCCTCCCTTCATGTCTGCCATCTCCTCCCATCATGCCTCATGTCAAGGTCTTCCCCAAAAATCCCTTGCACCCTCCATCAGACACGCCCAACTCAGGTGTCTCTGTCAAGTCTGGTGTCCCTCAACGTAGTTTAGTGATTAGCCTTAGTCAAGGGTTGTGTCACGTACCTGGGAACACCACCCAGGGTTAGTGTACCCCTCAGGTGTCCCCTCACACTTCGAGGGTGCCTATTTTTTCCTGGTTTTATGAAACCTTACCCCCCAGGGCTTGGGCAACCCAAAAATAAAAAATTCACATGATTATGTTCACACATAACTGGCTCGGCATGGCTCAAAACGTCCAGCCAGGCATGGCTCTAAACAAGATTCTGGGGTCCCCCGTCAGTCAGACTTGGTTTATCTGTGATATTGTTCAATTTTATTTGTTTATATTAGTACGTCAAAGTAAGGATTAACATGTATTCTGACAAAAATATTAGGGAATTGCTATATGCATATAATAAGATCATTGAAAACATGTTGAAGATAGTAGATTACAATAAGTTCTTATTTATTTAGTAAAAATGATGCTCAGGCATAACAGGTTCTATTTTGGTCTGATCATGATATATGTGGCTATGTTATTTTTATATTGCGCTAGTGTAATGCTTTATTTCTGTAGTAAAATTTTATATTGCGTTAATAGTAATGCACTTAGATGACCCTCAGCTTTCAATTACGACAATTAATACCATCAAGCTAGGGTATTTCCTCTTATCCCTCAAGTGTCACTCAGCAATCCCTCGGGATTAAATCAGTTAAGGTGGCCCATTAGGGTTGTAAATTTGGCTTTCCACTCGGGAAATGATACATCCCATCAGTCGGGCCTCTACTGCGAGCTCTATCCATGATGTGATAGCTACTTTATATAACGGAGAGGGGGTTGAAACTATACCCAGGGTACGACAACGAGAGGTTCTCGCCAACACATTAGCTGGTATCCTACATATGTTGTCTACCTGTAGGATGTTACCGTCAATTGTAAACATACCACCATGTAGGATGCTACCGTCGATTGTAAATGTACAACCATGTAGGATGCTACCATCGATTATAAACATACTACCATGTAGGATGTTACCGTCGATTGTAAACTGACAAAACAGATGTCAACATAGTTACCAAGTAAACATATGGGACCCTTTTCTCACGTTCACCCCAAATAAACATCTAGATTAACCAAATAAACATAGGGACCCTTTGCTCACTTTCACCCCAAATAAACATCCAAGTCTGGTTAGCAAAGAAGCAACAGAAGTCTGCCAGGTTAGCAAAGAAGCAATGGAAGTCTGCCAGGTTAGAAAAGAAGCAACGGGAAGTCTATCAAGTATGAACTCAGTTCCTATATCTGTTGGGAAAAGGCATACAACCAGGTCAATTAGAGAGGGAAAGAATTTGTAATGCCGAAGCAAGGCAATTCTAAGCTTCGGTGAAGCACTTCTTTCACCAGATCGATACCCACAAGTAAATAGACTATAGTAATGTAAATAAAGGTATTACAAAATATATGTCTTCTTAAGCCAGCAAATAAGATATATTCTCTACTCATTGAGTAATGAAAGCTACTAAAAGGAAATATACAATAATCCTTCTTACTTTCTTCTTCTTTTTTAATATGATCGAAAACTATAACTTTCATTCCACTCCATGCAAATGCAATACAATTGAGTAGAATGTTCACACGTTAGAACAACTTTCACTACTTTCTTAAATTAACATGTTGAATTATGTACTATTATAAAGGCACATCTTATACTTCATATGCATGTTGCTCAAAACAATGCATGGCTTCTTCCCTTTGAAATATGTAGCACATTAACTGCAAAAAATAATTAAAAAATAAATAAACAAAAATTCAATCCATGTAACGTTGTAACCCATGTGTAACGGATCAAAGGAAATAGTAGTGGGCAAGGTTCAAACATCTTTACAGCATTCTCAAGAATGGGTATGGCCACAACTTCAACCTCAGAAATGGATTTTCCTCTCACCCAATGGTCACAACTAGCTTAGATAGCAATGTAGCTAGAGAAAATCATGCCATAATTAATGGAGAGACGGGGTAGAATGAATGAAAAAAAATAGTTATACAGCACTACAATTACGTCAAGCAAGGTGCATGACAACAACTACATTGTTTTCCCAAAATGTGTGTAGTTTTATGTCTATTCTTGTACAAACCTCTATATATTCATTTAAAGCCCTAACAATGACAACCATATTATTTAATAGTGATTGTAACATGTATGGTGGGAGAGAATATTTAAAGAGGGTGTTATATATAGTACTTAGCACACATAAGGCAAAGTTGCCACCGAGCAACAATGTGGTAAGAATGAAAACAATGGCAACACTTGGGCACAAGTCTCATATCTCCTCCACCTTGTATTCACATAGGAAATGGAGCAAACAATTCCACCAAAAAAATTCTCCATATATAATACTATATTAAGATAATAATTTATAATGGTGCGATGTAGACTACCCAGGATGCAATTTGAATTGGTTTAATCCATGTGAAAGGTTCAGAAGAAAAAAACCCAACAACTACATCGGTGTCGTTAGACATTATGCTACTTATGTATTTAAAAATGGACCCATATATATGTGTTGCAATGTTTATGCAACTTGAACCCAGACCAACAAGGTGAAGAGCATTGTTAATGTTGTTGTAGGAAATAAAAAAAAATGTGTACCTTCTAGTGCTTTGAAATGTTGGAATGAAGGATTTAGCTTGCCTTATTGTTGACTACTATGAAGAAGTAGCTCAAGTTATGTTTTGCATGTTCAAGAAGCTTGTTATGCATTGTGAAATTGTGCACATTTATTGACATCCACGTGAAATGTGCATGCTTTGCATACATGTTGTCATGTTTTGATCGACCTTCCTCAATTTTGCTACCATGATGCATAGTACTACTACATAATGAAAGAGTAGGTTTCATCTTCATTATTCAACTACATCATTGATAAAGTTGAATTCAAAGCCCAAATAATTCCAATGCATGACCAACAATGCCAACACATGTAACGTCCCCAACCCAGTTGAGGCCCATTACAGTGCAGAGTATTCATAATAACTCAAATTTTCAGCTAACTAATTAATTTCTTGTAGCATATAGCTACGAATTACAACCAGAATTAGCTACTGACTATTACCAGAATTTAAATGCATCTACAACATACTAAAATGACATGGAATGCAACTAATAACTCATTACAACATGTAAAACTATTCTCATACTCATAGTAAAGCACAACAATTAAACACATAATACAAGACAAAAAAATAGATAAAACACTTAAATCTTTTAACAATAGTTGTGCAACCAGCTACTTGGGATGGATTTTCCACCCAACAATAGACTTGTTGTTCCAAATATCAATAGCAAGTCACCCCCGAGCCAAGGCTAGAAATCCAAAAAAGAGGGTGGTCTTTCACTATCCACTCACAACTCAGAAAACTCACAATTCACTGGTATTCTCCTACAACTATCCCAATTTTATACCAGCTCTCTTCCTCTCGACCTACCCAACATAAGGAATGTATCCCTTCATTGACCTTAGTACCTCGGGCATTCCACTCGTTTATCAAGGTCTCTTTGGAGCTGGTAACCATGAATCTCTTTATTAGGAACTCAAGGGAACACATTGCTTGGAAAAACTACCAGCAACAATGACAAACACTTGTTGTTTCAATGCAACTCACACATGAGTTCACTCTGCAGGTATGATAACCTAACTCTTCAGTCTTTTGCTCCAATATGCTCCAAAAACACTCCAACATGCTCTAGAATTTTCCCTCCACGGTTGGTCCAACTTTCAAGCTCTCTTTCCTGCTCTCTACTTGTTTTTCATGCAAAACATTGACTTCCCTCCAAACTGTTGTAGTTTCCCATATGAATTCTCCAATATGATCTGAAAACACTCTATCATGCTATAGAATTCACCCTCCATGGTTGGTCCAACTTCCAAGCTCTCTTTCCTGCTCTCTACTTGTTATTCATGCAAAACATTGACTCCCCCCCAAACTATTGTAGTTGCCCATATGAATTCTCCAATATGCTCTGAAAACATTACAGCATGCTCTAGAATTCGCCCTCCATGGTTGGTTGATCCAGGTGGATATTTGTGGCCACCCACCTATTCCAATTGGCTCATATTGGCAGTTTTTCATTTTTGCAGTTTTTTTCCTAGTTTTTGGGTCGTGAACTTTCTCAGTTATTTTGAGGCCCTAAACAATAGTTTTAGGGCTCGCCACAATAAAATTGTATATGGAGTTAGAATTTGATGGAATAATGTGTAGTCCTCGGATAGACCTTTCCAATGGGCTATCGTGCACCTAAAACAAAGATCGTATGCAAAAGTTACGATCTCGGGAAGTCGATGTACCAACTTACCCCAACGAGGCCCACATGACTTTTGGCGCTTCATCTCCTAGGGTTAGGTTTTTGGATTTCTAGCGTTTTGGAATTCATTTTTATTGTGAAAATGATTTCAGAGATTCATTGTACTCATCTTCTTTCAAATGAGCGCAACCATGACATCTCTTCTCAAAGATAAGTCGCCACCATTCTAGCAAGCTTGTTTTCAGTTTGCATTTTACAACATATTTATTTATTGAATAGAAGCAAGTTTTACTCTGTTATTGTTCATTGTGTCTCTTTGTTAATAATAATAAGAATATGTGTTCATTTTGTTCTACTCATAAAATCTAGATCAGTGGTATCAGAGCGGTCTGCTCCTTGTCGTTCTTAGTGCATGTCCCCGACGAGGTGAGGGTACAAAGAGTTGGGTATCGAGCTTGTTTCTCTTAAGGACAAGATCTCTCGCACGCCCAAGCGACCTTCCATGGTGGGAGAAAAGAAAGACGGTGGGATAAGAGATGATTTCAAACCATTTCTCGAGGAATTCCTCGTGCAACAGAGGAACGAGATGATGGATAATTTTGCTCAAATCCTTCGACAACTACCAACATGTGACACATCTTCCTCGAGTGGAAGCACCGCCCCCTTCAAGGTACAAATCAAATTTGATATTCCTATATTTTAAGGTCAGATAGGCGCAGACAAATGGTTGAATCTACTAGAAGGGTATTTTTCTATCCATAACTTTTCGAATAGAGAAAAGATTACTTTTGTACTCCTCAAAGTCATCCCCCATGTCAAAAATTGGTGGGAGACTTTCTGTGAGCAAAAGGCAATAGAGGAACCCTCATTATTTACAGTCGCACTCACCTGGGAGTCCTTTAGGGATGTTATGAAGGAAAAATACTACCCTGTTGGAAGTTATGACAACCTGTATAAACAAAGTTACCAACTTAACGAGAACTGTGACCTCAAAACGAGAACTCTGGCCCATAAAACCTATATTTTTGCAAAAAAAACATGAAAATCAACCCCCAAATCAAAAAGTGGTGCTACTGGTAGCACCATTTTTTCAAATGGGATCAAAATTACAACATTTTTCAAGCATGGCCTTCAAAACTCATACAATAGCTTAAAAAACCCTTAAAATCAACACCTAAATAAAAAATGATGTTACACAAAGCAAAATGTTTTTTTCAAAACATTAAAATTAGAGATATTTTGAAAACGTATTTTTAGTAGTTGGTACCATTCAAACCAAAACCTCAAAATCAACCATCAAATTGAAAACTACTACTACCGGTAGCACCCATTTTAAAATTGGGGTATTAAAATGACATATTTTTTTWAAGTGGTAAAAGAAATCATCATTATTGTAAACAAAATCATAAAATCAACCCTTAAATACTTACTTTTAAAATCTTAGTTTATCACCCCAAGCACAAGATAATACATAATGTCATGAAAATAATACATTTAAAAATATGTATTCAAAACCCAAATTTGAAAAAAAAAAACATTTAAAAAAGGTGGAAAAAAAAAACTGAAAAATAAAATAAAATTTCCACCCGAAAACAATAACTTTTAGAAAAAAAATATTATTTTTTGTAAAAATGAATAATAAAAAAACTCTCAAAACATGAGGGACATAAAAAAAAAAATACTAAAAAACTGATCAAAATTAAAAATATATATATTAAAAAAAATCTAAAATTAAACATATCAAAAAAATGTTAAAACTCCATAAACTAAAAAATTAAAATACACACTTTAATTAAAAATTTTAAAAAAATCATAAAACAATTATGTATATAATCCCATATATATATATATATATATAGGAAGAGATAAAAGTGTCTCTCGAGTTAAGGGTTGTTGCAATAAGGATGTATGAGAATTTTATTGCTAAGTTTAAAAACATTGAGGGCTGGTCAAAAGAGATTAACTACAATATCGGAGCCAAACAAGGATGTCCCTTGTCCCCTACCCTTTTTGGCATATACATTGACAAGTTAGAAGAATGCTTGGAAGAAGCAGGTTGTGTCGACCCTACTCTCACAGGGATAGTAATCAATCTTCTTCTTTATGCCGATGATATCGTTTTTATGGCAAGGAGTCCCCGTGATCTTGAAAACCAACTAAGAATCCTCAAGGATTTTTTCTCCAATATGGGTATGATTGTTAACACTGATAAGACTAAGGTCATGATTATTAAATCCAATAAGATCCTTTATGATACCTTTGTATATGAGAACAACAACTTGGAGGAAGTGACTTCATACAAATATCTTGGAATTGATATTCACCACAAGCTCAATTGGAATTATAGCATTGAGAGAAGGATTATTGGGGGATGGAAAGTTTATTATGGGCTTGAAAACAATTGTAAATCAACTGATTTTTGGAGTTGGGATAAGAAGAAACTCTTATTTGAGACTCTTGTTACACCTGTTTTTCTTTTTGGATGTGAAGTCTGGGGTTGTAGTATCTCTCGTGAATCCTGGAGAAAGATAGAACAAATACGAAAGAAAATTATAACTTATAATCTCAAAATTAAAGTAAATACGTCATATCCCATCCTTCTCTTAGAAACAAGCCTCTCCCCCATTGAGAGCATGACTATGACTAGATACCTAATGTATAAGAACAAGTTAAACAACCTGGAAGACAAGAGGCTACCTAAAATTGCTTCAAAATCAAGTCATAACCACCATCGACTCAAGCAACGATGGCATAAAGATGCCCGGTCTTGGCTAAACTATTGGGGAATCATGGAAGAAACCATTTTGAAAAATAAAGATACTATTAAAAAAAATGTCAAATCAAAATTTAAGGAAAAAATGTGGTGTGATAAAGAGTTAG
>JZKD02S1673419.1:2174923-2185428 GCA_000966675.3 Picea glauca
AGTGTCAGAAAACAAGTAGACCAACAATTAGAGAGAGAACCAATCAAATAGCATTATTTTTATTTTTCAAAATTACAACCTTTATGTGAGTATATGAAGTTAGTGACTCTTCATATTCCATAATTAGAGGCTAACTAACAATCCAAACATAAGTCATAATAAGATGACTTAATTTCAGAGTGTAGTTTCTAACTGAACCAACTAAATTACTAGATATGACCATTACACAAAGCTCTATATTTTGGGCACCTAAATGTAGAGAAAATTTGACAATAAAATTCAAGTGAGACTGCCTTAGAGTAATCGTGACCTCTCTTTTTCAACCTTGGGGGAAGGTGGTGGAAGTCTTGATTCTCTTGGATGAAAGCCATGTTCAAATCCCATGGAGGACATGTTTAGGTGATAAAGATGAGAAAATGTGGTAACCCCATGTTAATGCATTGTGGGGTTCATAGCTCCCCATGGAAAAGGAAAAGCATTTACAAATACAAAAAAAAATCGCGACCTCTCTCTGATGCAAAGTCTGTTATAATGCTCACCAAAAGTGGTTACATGAATGTTTTTTAACAGGTTGACCAAACTGGCACTTTAAATGGGCTAGTGTTATTCACATTGGAGTGCTGAACTGCTCATTTAAGGTGATTGGCTCCCCCTTTAAGATCATTGTGCCCCATTTGTCATGTATTGATTACTGATAGGGCACAAGGTGGCCTAACTCGTACCTTTTGATTATGTTGTGAGTCTCCTGATGATTTTTGTGGTGAACTCAAATGTTAATATGATTCACCTTTATCCTTATTTTAAATGTATTGACCTATTTATATTTGGTCTGTAACAAAAATATCTCATATTGTTTTTTAACAAAATGAAGAATTATATTGATCCAGAAAAATGCATCAAGGGTGCTACATTGAGTTGAGAGATTTTGATATTACTGATTGATCCAAGCCAATATTTTTAATCTTGCTTACATCATTTCTTGGATTTGTTCTTTGTTCTTTTTAAAAAATCCCCGACTAGTTTTTGAAAAAAGTTCGGAAACTGTGATATCTGTCTTCTTTTGACTTTTCTTCAGAAGAATATTCTTTCTTTTCTTCAGAAGAGTCCGATTCTGAATCTTTATAATTTTTTGCACAACCTTCGGGTTCTGTATGCCTTTCCCTTTCTTCCAAGCGGGTTTGCTGGTAATCTTGCTTTTCAGGAGAAGATCATTTTTCTTTTGAAGCGACTTCTGAAAATTTAAGGCTGAATCTAGGTTATCGACAATTTTCATTTCTTTTTCACTTTCCACTGAATCTTTGGATTTTCTTTTCTAGGTCTAACCTTCTCTTCATCCTTTTCTTTCTTGTAAGTTCATGTGGTCCTTTCTCTTCTTGAGAAGTGGCAGGAAGTAGGAGGAGGCCAAGAGTTAGCCAGGTATCAATAAGCATGACATCTTCTGCAACAACAGAACACATTGTCATAATGAAGTATCTGGGTCCAAATAATTACATCAACTTTCAAAGTTAAATCTTCTAGGAGTCCTTTGAGGATGTTCATTTCCACAATTTTTTTGCACAAAATAAAACTCCAGAAGGGGTTTTATTGGCCAAATATATTCCCAACTGATTTTCTATATATCTAAAAATATCACCCTGTCAAAAGTAAAGAGTGGGAGATTAGGGAGTCTTAAGTTCTAACCAGATAGAAATGGACTCAAACTCTGTTGAGGCTGGTTTAAAACTTAAAAGTTAGGGTGCCATGGCTTTAAACCGAGGAAAGAGATTCCCCAAAACCGGGGATCCTTTTGAAGAGTAGTTAACTTATCTTTTTCTGAAGAAAAAAGTATTACAAAGAAGTTAAGAACCTTCTTTTAGAAATGCTGCTGATAGCAACTTACAGCTGTCCTTCAGGTAAGCTGCTGCGCTATGAGGGGTGTTTATATGATGTCAAAGTCACCCAGGACTTGCACCTAGACTTATCCGCACCCACTTGGGGGGGTTTTGAACCCTGGGCTCTATGAATGCAAACCTGATCACCTTGCTGCTTGCTGCTATACCATACACCTGTGGGCTTCCAAAGAACCTTCTTAGACAGAGGTAGACGCTTAGAGAATTTCTAATTGAAAAGGACTTGGAAAATCAATACACAGTTTTGTTTTTAATAGTAGGCCAAAGTCCTTCAAATCTACAGATCAAAGATCTGTTAGAGAGACCCAAAACCTTAGAGGAGGAAAACTCATTAGAAATATCCAATAGAGGTAAAGAGTTCGCATTGGCCACATAAATCAGAGGAGTCCTGGGCTTGTTAGCTGAAGGAGAGAACTCTTGAAGAGAGGGGATGTCCCATTAACCACTTCCTGTAAATTCTTATTCTAATACAATTTACATTATTTTTGTGTATTTTCAAAGACTGCATTTGAACATAGATGTTTTTTTGCATTTTTACTTCTAGTTTTTATAATATACGATTTGCTAATACTTGTAGTTAGAAAAGAAACCTATGATGATAGTTTTTCATGAAATTAATCTTTCACAGGTTTGTTCTCAACATCCAAATCTAAATGGATTCCAAATGTCAAGGTTCCATTGAGGACGATGACAATTTTTGGGATGATGAAGCTCACCAAGATAATCTGAATACAAATTCAGTCTTGGATTTGGATAGAGAATGGCAAGCAAGATATAAGCAATTTCACACAGTATCCTTTTGTCATTTTCCATTGCGTTATTAAAGTTCTATATTATAGTTATAAATAATTTTGTCTTGTTTAATGTTTAGGTTTGCAAGTATTTGTCATCTATAGTATCTTGTGGAACTTGAAAAGATATCAGGTTGGCTATAGAGAAGGCCTACTTGCAGGTAAAGAGACATCTGCTCAACTAGGTTTTAATAATGGCTTCAAAGAATCAGTGTTGGTTGGATATAATTTTGGCAAAGTTCGAGGGATTACAAGGTATCCTAAATTCATTTTCCTTTTTTCGTTGTCTTTATTCTTTTCCCTCTATCATGTTTATGTTTCAGAGGGTGAGGGCTATATTGCACTAAACATTATATTCAAGATACCTTTGGCAATTAAAATACTAAGTGATTGGTGATTTGCTAGCTAATAAATCTCATTATTATTTTCAAATGCTACTCTAAAGTACTTCATTGGTCCCTTGGGAACGACATAAAATCTACCCTTATTTAACTCAATTTTTTCATTTATTTCTTTAATCCAAAATAGTAGTGAAGAAGAAAGGACATGGGTAATGAGCAGTTTCTTTAAGAAGTATATTTATAACTAAAAAATAAGTCGTAGGTAGTCTACCACTGTAGTAGAATTGTTGATATTTGAATATCAATTAGTTGAGTTCAACTCAATATTCTTTGTGGAGATTGTGTCCAATTTCATTAAAATATATCAGTTCTCTTTTTACGTAATTTTCACTAGAACGTCTAACCTCTTTAAAGTTTGTTTGCTATCCTTCCGGAGCATGTGAAAGGAAAATTGGTTGAAACAAGTGAAGGTAGAACCAAATTGGAAGCTCTTCATGGCAAAGTAAGTTCAATGTCAGGAAAGGACGCATTGAAGTTATTTCATGAGGATGTTTTGAAAGGCGGAGTGGAAGCAAAAACAAGCAAATCAAAAGACAATTCTCAAGTGAGGCTTGGTTTAGGTGGTTGTATTGGAGTTCGTTATTTCAATGCATTTAAATGTTGCTCTTACTATTTTGAATAATATTATTTTCTCCAATAATAAAACAAAGTCTTGTCATCTCAACTAAAGATGGAAAACTTTGGAATTTTGTTGACAGGTGGATTTAGAAGGAAACCTTCACACATTAAAAATTAAAGAACATATTGGGTCCTCATCAAATACAAGTATTACAGGCGAACTTGCAGATTTGCACAGACAACTCGTTTCTATGCTTGAAAATACTTCCTTGAAAGCTGCATGTTGAAGTTACTAATTTGTTGGCAGTATCAAGATGTACAGTACTTGTGAAAGTTTAAGAAACCTCTTTAATTGTTAACCATTGAGTACTCGATTGTTACCGTAGAAGTGAGTACAGTTGCATTTGAGAAAATTGTGTAAGACAAGGATTTTAGGTTCTAATTGAATAAAAGATTATCACGTTTGATCTTGGTCTTAATGATAGGACCTTACTAAGGTTGAGGTTAAAATTAGGGCCTTGCTATTTCTAGATGCTTGGCTAGTTGAGAGTTGTTTTGCATATTACTTGCCATCCGTTGTCCATATTTTGACGGCATTCCATGTTAATCGGAACTAGAGCTAGTTGAAATTTATGCCGTAGGCTAAAGATTCTACGAAATGAAGATTTTTTCCGGGGATATTTGCTCGTAATCTGGCAAGAAATTGTTGGATTCGTAGATTTAAGTGATTATTTCTGTAAAGTCCGAGTGCTCTGGGAGTTTTTTAGCATATTGCATCCATTTCTGCATTCAGAAATGGATTCTGAATAACAAAAAATAGTGATTCGTGTAAATTTATATCGCCAGATTCCGGAGAAAAAGCCATTTCGTAGAACAGCTAGCCAACGCCGAAATTTATGATGAAGGTTGGTGATTAGATGGTGAATTGGTTCGTTGCATATAAACAAAATTGGTGTTTATAACTTCAATTTTTCTTTTGGTAAATATATGGCCATTGCATGAGTTGCATTTTTACTTATTGCTTCTGTAAAGTTCGATAGAAAAAAGCAACATTGAGGAGTTGCATGTCACTGATTTGGCTTTGATCATGCTTGTTGATAACAAAAAACATCGAGTTATGGAATTTTACTTCATTTTGTTTACGAAAATTAGGGAAGTCTCTTAATCATTTTTAGCTCATACCTATGGCATTTCCTATACCATGGAAAATTCTCCTCATTGAGCATATTAGGAGGATTTAAAGGAAAATGAAGTCTATGATCTTGATGTTGTCTATTTCTATCCCATATTGTATTCCTTCTCTCAAATTGATTCTAGAGACTTCTTTCTACCCGAAGGAATCTATTGTTTGTCACTCTGTTGTTGGTTAATGGATATAGTGATTCCTTCAAGGTTTCTATCAAAGTTGTGATGGCATCATGAGCCATATTTGTTGAATTTAGAGCTCTTGATTTAGTTTTAGATTTGGATGTTGATGCCCTAGAAGAACCAAACAGATCCACTTAGCTAGAGGAAATAAACATCTGTATCTTGCCCAACCTTGAGAGTACTTGGGGACTTATCTCTCAAGTAAAAACCAAAAGGCCCTTCAAAAGCATCCGTTTAGTACAATAGGATAGCTTTGTTCTTAGGTTTAATATCTCGTGGTATCTTATTGAAAGGCTTTTGGAATTTGATATTGAATTCTCTTACAATTTTATTCTTTTTTCTCTTTATCTCATGGAGTTCATTTTTTTTTTGTTGACTGGGGAAATTAACAATCAGTTGGGCACGTACTCGCGTGACACGTGGTCATGTTATCCAACTGCTACCGCTATAACCCCAGGCATGCCAACGCAACCCCTCACGCCGCACACAAGGTAAATCGAGGGTTTCGAACCACTGACTTCATATAACAAAGTGCCTTAATAGTACACTCCATCACCGACTATTCTACACCTCGGGGGCTATCTCATGGGGTTCATTAATTAGAAGTCTGCCATCATTTTTTGCATACCATTGTTCCATAAATGTATATCTAAATGAATTCCAAGTATTGATGCTATTATCGTCAAGGTTCTTGAACCACATTATAGCATATTTTTCTAATGAAAGGGAAAAAAGTTTCATCACTACATCTTCATTGGCATTTTCTATTTCATGTTCTTTTAGTACATCTTGAAAATTTTCAATATTCTCCTTGGTTGCTATGACATTGTTTCCTGAAATTTTGGGAAGCCATTTTCCATACTTTTTAGGCATGTCACGTGGGGATCCTTGGATAGCTGAGATATCCAATGCCTTGTATAAATTATTTTTCTATGAGGCCATGACTACTCTAGAGTTTTTGTTGGAACCACAAAATAAGATAAATGTGAAAACATTTATTAATCAATATGATACATGTATAAATACATAGTCTTGACCTTTGGATTCGTATTCCAAGGTCTCTTGGTCTTCTGATTATCGTTACAATGTCACTTGACCTTTCACATTCTGTCAAGTGAGGAATATCGTAGCCCTAACAAATTATGTTTCCAACATCCCCCCCCCCCCCCCAATTTGAAGGGGTGCATGTGAGTCCAAGGTGATGGATGATATATGAAAGTGGGCAATTAAAATCTGGAAGTGTGCAGTTACTGATCACTGAATGTGCTTTCTGGATCTAGTGGTTTTGGGATGACCATAAACCAAATGTATAGCAGAGGCTTATGTTTTCTACTAATCGGTGGAGGTGGTTTAAGGAAGACCACAAACCAATTTGGTGGTTTAAGGATGACCACAAACTCTGGAACCTTGCTCTAAGCTCAATGGTTCCCAGAACATTTCTTTAAGTTAGCTAGAGGCTAAAGTTGATGTCTTCTGCTAATTGGAAGTGCTCTCGAATTTTGGTTTAAAGATGACCATAAACTATTGTCTAGGAGAAGGAGAAGTTGTAAGTCTTCTACTAAGTGGTGTTTTAAGGAAAACCACAAACCAATCATGCTCGCTTGTTGTTACTCGATCGATAAGACTTCGAAACTTGAAGCATGAGTATGAATCGTTGATGTTGTCCCCCCCTGTTAGGGACAAAGTGAGAAGATGAATATCCTTTTACTGCAAGATGCGTCAATACATGAGATTGAGTTCTATGACATGATTGAGATATTTTCTTGGCTATTGATGACCATTGCCAAGCAGTCATCCACCCATAGTGGTTCTTTACTCTTGTATTTGTCTTGTGTTTGAAACACCTATCTGAAGGATGATTGTGTTGTCCACAATGCTCACAAGGATGAAGATTGAAACACTGATCTTCCATGTGGCCAACTCACTGACAATGTTGGCATTTCAGAATCTACTCTTGAACCAGAGTAGGTGAATGTGAACTTTCTTGCAGGAGTCCAAGACTCTGGAACTTGATCAATTTGGTGTAATCTAGATTATGAAAGGTGATATCCTTTTCATATCCGATACCAGTTTTGTGTCTATTGTTCCTAATTTCTTCCCAAGGTCTGATGATCCTCTTAGAAAGAGAAAGTTGAATGTCATTTGTACTTGAATATGGGGTTGTCTCACTGAGTTGTTGCATTGGATGTTGATCTGAATAGGCATCATCATCTTTTTCGAAAAAATGGTTGTTCTGAACAAGGATTAGTTCAAAATGTTGTCGAAGATTCTTTCGCTCAAGTGCATCGTGAAGAAGTCGAGTCTGAGTTTGCAGCGATACTTTGGCTTGCAAAACTTGCAAGCATGTTACAACAAATTGCATAGTGGTTTTGTCAATAGTGACTGCATTGTCCAGAGAAGAGAGGATTAGAGTGTTCAGTAACTCTAATAGTTCCTCTACTCGAGCCATAACTTAGGCCTCAAAGGGTTTCTTGCAACTCCACCCCGCCTTCACAATGCAAACTCAACTATGCAGACACGACAACATGGATGATTTTAAGGATGGAAATTTATTTTAAAATATATAAACCTTGGCGAGTCTTACTAATGCTTCATATGCCAACTATAAATGTTTGGCGATATTTTTGTAAAAATATTCAAATTTCTAAGGATCATATATAGTTTTTATAAAATTTTGGTGATTTTTAAGGTAAAATAATTTTATCCTAAAGAATTTGGGCGAATCATTTTTAAAATAGTGAATCTAATTTTTGGAAAAACCATGGAAAATTAGCCCATGAGCGAAATTTAGCCCCTAAAATAATCTATGCTCGACAAATGAAGGGTGTCGACTTCCATCGAAAATGCACCTGTTTACAAGAAAATTCAACTTGATTTTAAAAACTGTACAAATAAACTTATTGCAAGTTTCTAGACTGGAAGGAAGATTTGTAGAGACGTTTATGAGCACTTGAGAGATTTGCAGGAAAATGATGGTAGTCGGCATATTAGGGTTAGGTTTCTGAGCGTGCACGTGGGAGATAAAATGTAATGCCCAGGGACTAATAAAGAATGCTAATGGTCTTCAAGGGATTGAGACTAGCGCACACTGGAAGGCTAGGACCGAGGCATTTCTGTACGTGAAAGAAAACGCCTAGGGTTAACTTGCCATGGATAACTACCATATCATATTTTAGGCCTATGAACTACAAGTTCTGATACCACTATTGAAACCTTGAAATAAGATAAATGTGAAAGCATTTATTAATCAATATGATACATGTATAAATACATAGTCTTGACCTTTGGATTCATATTCCAAGGTCTCTTGGACTCCCGATTACTGTTACATTGTCACTTAACCTTTCACATTCTGTTAAGTGAGGATTACTGTAATCCTAGCGGATTATCTTTCCAACAATTTTTTTGGTTGGAAGAGTTAAGGAATAAGCCTCTCATGTCTTGAAGGATTTCTAGGATTTTCTAGATTGAGCGTTTGATAGGCCTTTTTTATTCTTCTTCTATAGAACTTTTCTGGATCAACAAATCTAGAAACAAGTCTTTGAGATGGACTCTTTGTGGAGTATCTCCTAGATATGCCTTCTTCTTGTGGAGTTACTAGATGAATTCTTAAA
This sequence comes from Picea glauca, assembly GCA_000966675.3. Lineage (NCBI taxonomy): Eukaryota > Viridiplantae > Streptophyta > Pinopsida > Pinales > Pinaceae > Picea > Picea glauca. The sequence goes on from JZKD02S1673419.1 coordinate 2,183,545, forward strand.
ATATATCCCCAATGGTTATCTCATCAATAATGTTGAAACACTCTTCTTGATTTGGAAACACTTTATCCCTCACAACAATGCCAAAATGTTATCATTTAAACCATCATCAAAGGTTTTCAAAGTCCTAATTCACAAGGTAAAGACTTAAGATAAACTTGGAGGGATTATCCAATGTCAACACAAAAGGCCACTCCCACTCTTTTAGTTGGCTCTTCTCCAACTCAAGGGGGCAACCCCTAAATAAGTCTAGGTTTGGCAAAAGGTCGGGATTAAAATGGTTACTTAAACTTAGGTTAGATATGATTTTATATGCAGAAATTAATAAGATATTTCATATCTATGTGAAAGGGATAAGTCTAACAAAGATGTGATGCATACAAGATTATTTTCTTAGATTTATATGAAATATGGATTGTAATATCTTCAATGTAATTTCCAGATTTATAAAACAAAAAATTTGAAGAATTTTGAGTGGTTGAAAGCAATATCAGTTCCTAAACAACAGTGGGCTTATTGGGTCTAAGAGGGAAGGTCATATGAGCTTATTTCTCTGAAAAATAGGGTTGTTTACAGCGAAAATAAACATGCTACAACCACATATTTATTGGTGTTTACAAATTCCATAATTTAGATCTAAGTCCTAATGATGGAAAATTCATCAAATACGTAATAGGAAGATCTATGTAACTGAATGTAGAGAATTTCTGGCAAATTCTAATCTTGAAACTTCAGTTTAATTCAATACTTTCAGCCATCAATGACACATAAATTTAAAGAGGCAATTGTCCATCCACAAACTCTCATAAATAAGAAAAAACAATACCAAGATTAAGCTCCCATTGACAACTTGAAGAGATGAAAGTTATAACCTTGTATTTAACAAATTTGTTACAAAAACACAAGCCTCAAGCTCCAAACAAACCACATTAATATGCCAAACAATAGTCTAGTGTGTCTCCAAAAACTTTCAATAACATTACAATAGGAAGTGCCTATATTTTAAAGAATTTAGGCTCAACAAGCTCCTCAATAAAATAATAATATCAAGTTTAAAACCCTAGATCTATTCTAGGAAAGCATAAAAAACTAATATTCATCTAACTCAATGGACAAGTCAAACAACTAATAAAATAAGAGTCATCGTGCCACATGTACAAATCTCCAAACATGTGAACTCCAATAGGTGAGACGCACACTCAAAATATTCATAGGAGTATGTCAAAGGCACCAATGTTCTCTATGAACTCCTCCAAGTCAAATCTTTCCACCAACTAACCCTCAAACAATGTGAAAATAACCATCTCATGCCACACTAGTGAGTCTCCTATGGTTGAAACACCCTCAAATGGATAAAATACCAAGTCAACTATCCCCTAGTTATATGTGTAGCTTTTCCAAAGTGGCACATGTGGTTCATGGGTGTGTTTTACAAGGCATAACAACTTTCAAATAGTGTGCAAATGGATAGATCCAAGAGATACTATGTCAAGCACCATCCTACTAACATTAATCCATGTACAAAGGTGGACCAAAACTCCAACAAACTCCGAAGAAAGGGATGAACCCCCTACTCAACAATTAAATAATGGCATATAATGAAGATGCCTCAACATGTGTGCATAGAAAGGGGAGTGTTCAACCAAGATACCATGTAATCCTCCAAATAAGTCCATCCAAGAGTGAACTCAACGAAAAAGAGCTAAGGCGCTCTAGTAATAGGCCTCAATGTGGTTATAATAAAGTCAACACCAACGCTTTGTACATTAAATTAGTAGGAACATGTGTGCCCAAGGGTGGTGCTCTATTTGGGAAGGTGAATAATATCGTGTTAAAGTACTTCAAAAGTGAAAACCCATAAAAAAGGCTAAGGCATTCATGCGCCAA
>JZKD02S1673421.1:20835-31309 GCA_000966675.3 Picea glauca
GTGCATATAGTGAATTTACTGTGTTATCATTAGGTTCCCTCTGAGGTTTTAGAAAAGAATTCAGTGACATGGAACAAGGGCAAAATCTCTGCCAGAGGATCTCCCACTGTTGGAGAAGCTTATTTTCGTCAATATTAGAAGGATTTCAACGCGTTTCTAAAAGCCCGGGCAGAGGAGATGGTTGGGGGAGGCCGTATATTTTAGATGTTAACGGGTCGAACATCTCGCAAAGGAAGCGTATGGGAAAAAGCTTGCTAAGCAACTACGAGCGGGGTTGGAAAGTCTGCTGAAATACCATTTCGGAGAAGAAATAATGGATGCGTTGTTCCAGAGATGAAAAGAAACAATGGGGAAGAGATTGAGTGAACGCATCGAGGGATTTCTGGTTACAGTGCTCAAGCGTAAATGGAATATTGGTAGAAATAAAGCCATGCCATAGCTGTACTCCACGGATTACAAGTTACTCCAATTTGTCGTTTTCATGGATATCTTGTTGTCATGTAAGAATTTCAACATTGTCAGGCGTGAGAAGACCTTAAGTTCCTGAAATCCCACGGCAGCTTTATATTGATGTGTTAGCTGCTGCTGCCTTTGTTATCTTTATATCGATGTGATATTTACCCTTATCCTTCTAAAATTTAAATTGACTTGATATTGACTTTGTCAAGTTTCTATATATTGATTATGATGTAAGCACCATGGGATAGCACCATGGGATAGCCCTAGCCCAATTAGTAAGATGTGAAAATACTATGTGTACAGGGGATGTCACTCCTTTTTAGCATCCATACCATTTTAGCATTTACTAAATGTAATGTGGAGAAGTATTGGATGAAATAATATTTTTTTATTATTTAATTATATTTTTGAATGTATAAATTTAGTGGAGATGTAGGAAAGTATTGGATGAAAGAATATTTTTTTGCTATTTAAATTATATTTTCTAAATATATAAATACTAAATAAAACCTATAAAACTTATTCAAATTACAAAAATAAAAATAAATACATAAATAAAAAAATAAAAAATAAAATAAAAATAAAAATTACATTAATGTTAAAAAATAATAACCAACGTTCTCGAATATTATGAATATTATTTTAATGCCAATATATTTCACAAAAGTCTTGCCTTTATATAATACTATCAAATAAAAAACCCAAAAGCCTCTTCCATAATTCGTCAATTTATATAGCACTTGGGAATCCATTACGACCTAAATGCCAGCCAACCAAACTCGATCGGAAAGACAATCTAGTGTGGATTAGATGAAAATTAATCGTTAATATTCTATTGCACAAACAATCACAAGGAGACCTTATAAGTTTTTTAAAATTATGTGAGGTTATCTTATGTAATGTTTATTACGACGAGGGTATATCTATTGGAGATGGACACAATTAATCACCTTTTAATCTAAAATACTAATTTGATGGCTAACAATTAAAGATGCTGACATATTCTTAGTCGTCCTCCCAAATTAATGAATGTGATTTACTCTTCATAACTTCCTTGTATTTTTGAATGCATACGTTAACTTGTTTACTTTTTAACATTTACCTAATCGACGCTTCCCTTGAAATGCATGAATCTCAGCTCCCCGATTGGCCCAGTAACACATCCATCGAAGAATTCGTGGACCCCTGCGTCGAGATTTACAACGAAATGGTGAAGAAGACCAGGCCTATGCTCGAAGATACAGACATCATCACTCTCTCCCGGAAAGTTGTACACTAGAAGCAGAAATACAAAGAGGGAGAGGTAGAGGTGCCGCCGCTAAAACAATCACGTCGTGGAGATAATAAGTGAAAACGAAATGTTGTGGAAAGAGACTGAGCTGCTGGTGGCATTAATCGCCCCATTCTTGTGTTCAAGACGCGATTAAGCTGCTGGTGGCATTAATCGCCCCATTCTCGTGTGCCTGTTGAATAACAGTTGAATTAGGTCATTATTTAACTCACAGTGGTGGACTGGAGTGCTGTCCATGCACACATATGATTGATATAAATAAACGTTCAGGTATTCTTAGTATCATTCTCATTATCCTCTCCTCATCTCCATCCCACTGAAGATAGTTATTACAATTATTTGAATCCGTTTTTTTTTTTTATGACTAGTTATGTTTTATGGTTGAACAAATAGCAAAATGAATACTGGAGAAGGTCGTGATAAAAGAAGCTCAAATGGGGGCATCCTTATTTGCCGAGGCTTCATTTCTATGATTGCTTTGTTCATGTAATTGATCTTCATTATTTTCATTCATCATTTAGATTGATCTAATTATTAACCAAAAATTCTATTTTATATGAATTTTTAATTGTGTTGGGAATTTTACCAGTCTAAACCTTTCGGCATTCACCAGCCACGAGTTTGTGGCTATGCTAGTTTATTATAGTTTAATATTATGTACAAATTATTATTTCATTAACTTGGAGTACAATCTAATACATCAATATCGAAAACATGACGTAATATATCATATCCATTATCCTCTTAATATCTAACTAATATCCAATCTCTAAATAGGTCAAGATCTTTACATATAGTGGGAGGATTTATTTCTACCATTTTGCTAAGCGTTTCTTATAGAAGGTGGGAGGGGGATTATTAATAGATAAAGTGTATTTAATAATACACTTTATCTATTAATGATCCCACTCTATATAGAAGGCGGGAGGGGAGGCATTAATAGATAAAGTATATTATAATAATATACTTTATATATTAATTTTATCTATTAATGCCACTCCTCCCACCCTCTATATAGAGGGTGGAAGATAAAGTGTATTGTAATAATATACACTTTATCTATTAATACCTCCCCTCCCACCCTCTATATAGAGGGTGGAAGGGGAGACATTAATAGATAAAGTGCATTATTATAATACAATTTATCTATTAAAGTGTATTGTAATAATATACACTTTATCTATTAATGACCCCCGTCCCACCCTCTATAGAGGGCGGGCATTAATAGATAAAGTGTATTGGAATAATATACTTTATCTATTAATGTCTCCCCTCCCACACTCTATATCGATAAAGTGTATTGTAATAATATACTTTATCTATTAATGTCGCCCCACCCACCCTCTATAATACACTCTATAGAGGGTGGGAAGACGATCATTAATAGATAAAGTGTATTATTACAATACACTTTATCTATTAATGCTGCCCCTCCTAGATAAAGTGTATTATTATAATACACTTTATCTATTAATGCCTTTCCCTCCCACCCTCTATAATACACTTTAGAGGGTAGAGGGTGGGAGGGGCGTCATTAATAGATAAAGTGTATTATAATAATACACTTTATAATACACTTTATCTATTAATGACCCCCCTCTATAATACACTTTATCTATACATGTCTCCCCCTCCCACCCTCTATATAATACTACACTTTATCTATTAATGTCCCCCTTCCCACCCTCTATAATACACTTTATTTATTAATGCCTCCCCCTCACACCCTTTATAGAGGGTGGGAGGGAGGTTATTAATAGATAGAGGGTGGTCATTAATAGATAAAGCATATTATAATAATATACTTTATCTATTAATGCCACCGCTTCCACCCTCAATGTATTATAATAATATACTTTATCTATTAATGGCCACCCTCCCACCCTAAGTGTATTATAATATAGAGGGTGGGAGGGGGAGCATTAATAGATAAAGTGTATTATTAATGACCCTGCTCCCACCCTCTACATCAGGGGGGCATTAATAGAAAAAACGTATTATAATAATACATTTTGTATATTAATGCCTCCCCTCCCACCCTCTATGGGAGGGGGGAATTAATAGATAAAGTGTATTATTATAATACACTTTATAATAGATAAAGTGTATTATTATAATGTACTTTATCTATTAATTTCCCCCCTTCCATAGATGGTGGGAGGGGCTCTATGGGAGGGGGGGCATTAATAGATAAAGTGTATTATAATAATACATTTTATCTATTAATTCCCCTCCTCCCACCCTATGGGAGGGGGGAGGGGCATTAATAGATAAAGTGTATTATAATAATACACTTTATCTATTAATGCCCTCCCCAAGCCCCTATGGGAGGGGGGAGGGGCATTAATAGATAAAGTGTATTATAATAATACACTTTATCTATTAATGCCCTCCCCAAGCCATAGATGGTGGGAGGAGGGGCATTAATAGATAAAGTGTATTATAATAATACATTTTATCTATTAATGCACCTCCTCCCACCCTCTATAGAGGGTAGGAGGGGGGGCATTAATAGATAAAATGTATTATAATAGAGGGTGGGAGGCAGGCATTAATATATAAAGTGTATTATAATAATATACTTTATTTATTAATGCCCCCACTCACACCTTCTATGGGAGGGGGGGCATTAATAGATAAAGTGTATTGTAATAATTCACTTTATCTATTAATGAAGGCCCTCCCACCCTCTATATTAATACACTTTATATATTAATGCCCCTCCTCCCACCCTCTATAATAATACACTTTATAGTGGGTGGGAGGGGTGGCATTAATAGATAAAGTGTATTATTATAATACACTTTATCTATTAATGCCCCTCCTCCCACTCTATATGGGAGGGGGGTATTAATAGATAAAGTGCATTATTATAATATGCTTTATCTATTAATGCCCCCCCTCTCATAGTAGGAGGGGGGGCATTGATAGATAAAGTGTATTATAAAAATACACTTTATCTATTAATGCTCGTCCTCGAGGGTGGGAGGGAGAGCATTAATAGATAAAGTGTATTATGCGCATTAATAGATAAAGTGTATTGTGCGCATTAATAGATAAAGTGTATTATAATAATACACTTTATCTATTAATGCTCCCCCTCCCACCCTCTATACCCTTAGGGGAGGCATTAATAGATAAAGTGTATTATAATAATACATTTTATCTATTAATGCCGCCCCTCCCACCCTCTATAGAGATAATACACTTTATCTATTAATGCCGCCCCTCCCACCCTCTATAGAGATAATACACTTTATCTATTAATCCCGCCCCTCCCACCCTCTATAGAGATAATACACTTTATTTATAGAGGGTGGACATTAATAGATAAAGTGTATTATTATAATACACTTTATCTATTAATGCGCCCCCTCCCACCCTCTATAGGGGGCATTAATAGATAATACACTTTATCTATTAATTGTGGGAGGAGGGGCATTAATAGATAAAGTGTGTATTATCTCTATAGAGGGTGGGAGGGGCGGCATTAATAGATAAAGTGTATTATCTCTATAGAGGGTGGGAGGGGCGACATTAATAGATAAAGTGTATTATAATAATACACTTTATCTATTAATGCCGCCCCTCCCACCCTCTATAGAGATAATACACTTTATCTATTAATCCCGCCCCTCCCACCCTCTATATATAATACACTTTATTTATAAAGGGTGGACATTAATAGATAAAGTGTATTATTATAATACACTTTATCTATTAATGCGCCCCCTCCCACCCTCTATAGGGGGAATTAATAGATAATACACTTTATCTATTAATGGTGGGAGGAGGGGCATTAATAGATAAAGTGTGTTATTAATAGACACACTTTATCTATTAATGCCGCCTCTCCTGGATAAAATGTTATAATAATACACTTTATCTATTAATGCCTCCCCTCCAAGATAAAGTGTACAATAATAATACACTTTATTTATTAATGCCTCCCCTTCCCACCCTCTATAAGGTAGGAGGTGGGGGGAATTAATAGATAAAGTGTATTATTATAATACACTTTATTTATTAATGACGTATTATAATAATACATAGGTGGGGGGAATTAATAGATAAAATGTAGAGGGCAGGAGGTGAGAGGTGGGAGGTGGGGGGAATTAAACTAGATAAAGTGTATTATAATAATACACTTTATTTATTAATGCACCCCCTCCCACCTTCTATAGTGAGAGGTGGGGGGCGTTAATAGATAAAGTTTATTATTATAATACGACATTAATCGATAAAATGTATTATAATAATCCACTTTATTTATTAATGCGCCCCCTCCCACCCTCTATAGTGGGAGGTGGGGGGCATTAATAGATAAAGTTTATTTTTATAATACGACATTAATAGATAAAGTGTATTATAATAATGCATTTTATCTATTAATGCCCTCCCTCCCACCAACCTCCCACAGGGTGGGAGGTGGGAGGAATTACTAGATGAAGTGTATTATTATAATACACTTTATCTATTAATGCTCCCCCTTTAGAGGGTGGTGTTAGCGTTGGAAGTCACTCCTGGATTGCTTGCAGGAGCAGAGCCCAATTCCCATCAGTTTTATGTCATGGTTTGATAAATAGGCGATCAAATGGGTAGAGACTCGAGGAGATATCACTCTAACTCGGGGACTGGATCTGGTACGTAAAGAACAAAGGAGGTCTGGAATCCTAACTTCAGCCAGTGGGTTGATTAAAAGATGAGCAGGTGGAGGACTTAGTAAGAAAAGTGAACAAATAGCTCTGGGCAACAGGCTTACAATGGTTTGTAGGGGAAAAAATCTGAACGCAGGATCCTCCTGGTTTAGGGCTTCAAGAAACTGAATAGAATACTTGACTGGATCCTCCAATTCCAAGTCATTCAGCGTTAAGGAAATCACAGGAACCGATTAGAGACTCCGTAACTATTACAGTGATCCATTACAACATCATCCTATAACAACTACAACTCGACTGGATCCTCCAATTTCGAGCTGCTCTAACACAGTACAACAAAGATGTAAAGAAATTGGCATTCATAAGGCAAGAAGTCTCAGAAGTCTATACATAACCAAAGCATCAGTGCTTCATTAAATCTTTACAACTGGGAGCTCTGCTCAACCATCGATCATTACAAAATGGTGAAAACGCCTACATATACTTGGGACAGATTCAGGCACTGATGGCGCAATCATATCATGAATTCAATGCTTGACATTGAAGAGCTTCTCTGCTAGGCTACGCATGCAGACGTTGGGCAGAATGCCCATGCAGTCGTCTGTCAGATGCGATCTTTGTCAGGATGAACTGACAGCCTGAATCTGTGCACGCTCCTTTCTAACCTTCTATTTAAGGAAGGAGATGATGTATCACCCACCTTCCTCATTTTAATTAACTGATTCATCGAGACCTGAGAGGCTCTGGTCAAATATTCATTTGGGAGATGTGGTAGCCTACCTTCGGCTGTCTGCTGCTTTGCTGGATTTCTGCAAGGGGGACTCGGCTGGTCAATGTGGACGGAGCCGACAAGGCTGAGGTGATGGGCGTGACAGACAGGATACTGGGTATGCGTGGTCTCTTAGGAGCTAAAGGCGTAGATGCGATGTGGCACAAGAAGATGACGTGGGAACAACAGAGGATATTCGGTAACTGAACAAGGTGGGGGAAATAAGCTGAGGCGGAGGTGGCTAGGAGTGCAAGATGATGAAATGGAGGATATGTGTCATTGGGGTCTAAGAGGCAGAATGATAAACATAAACGCCCCTCCCCCAGGCCTCCTTCTCGATGACTAGATGCCAAATTTGTGGGCCCGATTCTGGGCGCTATCGAAAATTCGGGTTTTGGAGTTTCAAAGTCCAAGAAATAAGGGGTGCCAGCTTTCCGAAATCCGATACCCGATATGCGATGAGCTCCACCTTTATGAGCTAGCCCCTACCGGCTAAAATACGATCCATATGACCTGTCTTCGTGTGACCGTAGCCAAACCCTCCATCGGAGTTTCGACGTTCACAATGACACAATGTTTATGTCCACGGGACTCGCGATTTTCCGATTGTCGATGCGCCTTCCGTGCTAGCCCTTTGACTAGGCCCTGGTCCAAGTGACCACTACCATATGCCTTTGACCATACTCTTCATCGGGGTTTCACGGTTCACACTTTTGAAGTGCACAAATCACTCGTCCCTAAGATCCCCGATATCCCGATGGCTTCAAGTTCGCTGATGGGTGCTTCCCTGTTGGGACTTTCTTGATGACGTCGATCTCCTACCATGCGTCCTTTCTCATACAGACAGTCTAGATATCTTTCATTGTTTCTCGTGTCCATGATCGGGCTTGCTTGCTTGACTCGGGCCCCAAACAGATTTCTTCTGTGTGCTGCGCTTGGGCACCTATCGCGCAATCCTGCAGACCTGCGTACCTTTGTTCCCCGATACCATAATTGTTGTTAACATTAGGCTCCATGAGGGATAGAGTCGTCCCTGTGATGCTCTAAGGACTCATTTTGCAGTTCTAGTGCCTTGCTGTTGGGCTATGGAGTCATGCTGAAAACATCATGCTGCTGAAAATACAGGCCGAAAAATAAAAGTAACAAAATAAAGCTACATGCTCAAAGGAGCTTATTTATACACAATCCTAAACTAATAAAATATTTTACATGGGCTAGGTGAAAGAGAACTTTCACCATATCCATCCAAGCAGCTTCCTGGATAGAAGCTCCTTCCTTCTGTCGATGATCACCAGCAGATGGTGTAACCGTGACAGCAGAATGGCTACACTCTTCAACTCCTCCTTACAGGCTGGAGTTGAGATGAAATAGGGTGGCTCCAAGGCATAGGGGAAATGCCACTCCATGTATTTGCTAACAGGGTCATCGAATGAGTGGCCATTTTCAAGGAATTCGTGAAATACAGCCTCCTCTGCTACACAGTTGTTCACACATGGCTGAATGTCTCTGATAACCACAGGTGGGTGAATAACTGAAGTAGGCTCGCTGATCTCAGGTGGTGGCTTCTCACTGATTGGCTCTGCACAGTCTGTAAACTACATCTTCGACTGCTCCTCTGGTTCTTCTGGTACCTCTTCTTGGCTCTCCCAAGGGTCAGAGTCGTAATCATCATAGATAGGACCTGTGGGAAAGCTTTGCTTTTCAATTTGCTGCTCAGGGGGGCTGATTTCCTCGCATTGTCTTTCATTTGTGAACAGAGGAGAAGGATCTGCAGTCTTCTCTTGGAAATCCAGCATATTGAGCTCAAACTCTGATTCATAACTGTCATAAGTGGTCTGGATAAAAAGGTGATGTTAGGCTCTGCTGCTCCTCTTCCAGATAATCATCGAAGTCCGAGGGAGACAAAGCTTCTCCAACTTACAGAAATGGAACTATCCCCCGCTCCTCCATTTCGACCCCGAATGTAAACACATCGTGGGAAATCTCGTGAAGGAAAAGAGACCAATCCTCTTCCACAACTACCTCTTTCTTGCTTTGATCTGAGACAACAAGATCATCGGGGGTAGATGCCAACTCATCTAATAAATCTTCAACAATCTCTTCAAAAGAGTTGCTCAGAGCGTCTACCTCAAGGACTGGAAAATCCTCTGCACAGTCTTCATATTTCAACCCTTCTAATTGGGCAGAGAGATATTTCACCTGCTCTATCAGCTTACTCAGGGCGCCATCCTCCTCCCTGGGAACTTTATCACTTTCATAACCTGCCTCAGATGCAGATGAATGGGGAGGAGAAGGGACTGAGTTCTGATCCAGGTCATCAAGATCCTCCCCACATCTTTCGTCAGAAACAACTTTCTCTTGTATAGAGTTGTGGTATCCCTCACAATAATTATGACAAATTAACTCAGGGGGATACAGCCTCTGACAATAGGTTTTGAAAGCTGTATGAAAACCACTGAGCGAAGAAATGGTAGCCTGGGGTAAAGAATGATACCATTTACGTGCATCCCCTGCTAATGAGAACATGAACATTTTCAGTAATACATCCTCATGATGTATCTCCCACTGATGCATGAGTTCATGAAACTCACTGAGGTGCTGAGCTAGGTTGTCCTCTTCACATTTTCCAAATATGGGAAAATAATCGCCCCATTCATCCAGAGAGGGGACAACATTAGGAAAACCAGGAATAGCAGAGAAATTAAAAGGAGCAAACCTGCAAGCAAGGATTTTCTCCATATTTAACCAGTGGAGTCACCAATCGATCCTTGAATCATGGAGTCGCCAAGTGAAAGATGTGCAGCTTCAAATATGCCTGGTCCTTGTTCACCATCAAAGGCCAGATCTTAACGTTGTCGTTACCCTAGGAAGCTTCTCAGACTGAGAAAGTTGCTGCTGAAACCTTCTCGAGAAAGCTCCTTAGGGTCGGCTTTTAGGTGTGCTGACAGTAGTCACAGCTAAAACAGTGATGTGGAAACAATGGAGTCGCCACAGTGGAGTCGCCAGTTGCACAGTAGCAATATTTAAGGGCTCTAATGTTTGATGCACCTTCAGAATCAAAGGCTCAATGTTGTTCTGCCCAGGGAAAATCTTCAACTTCGTCCTCGGCAACGACACCAGAAATGTTAGTGCTGGAAGTCACTCCTGGATTGCTTGCAGGAGAAGAGCCCAACGCCCATCAGTTTTATGTCACGGTTTAATAAATGGGCGATCAAATGGGTAGAGACTCGAGGAGATATCACTCTAACTCGGGGACTGGATCTGGTACGTAAAGAACAAAGGAGGTCTGGAATCCTA
>JZKD02S1673421.1:38747-50748 GCA_000966675.3 Picea glauca
GTAGTTTCGGGTTCAGGAGATGCAGGAGGGTTGACGAGTTCGTAGACAGGGGATTCAGTACCAAACAAGACTCGTCAGAAATTACCTGACCCAAAAGGATCTTGGCCCACTACACCGTGAGAAGGCCCAGCAATTGATTCAGAAGATACAACAAGAGCTTCTCCAGAAAGATGAAATCGTCCTGAAGGTCGTTCACCACGACGAATGCGATAATCCTCTATAGTATTGGTAATACAAAATTCCGCAAGATTTATTAGATGAGTTGTCATCTACCCCCGATGAGCTTGCTATCTCATATCAAAGCAATAAAGAGGTAGTTGTGGAAGAGGATTTCTCTCTTTTCCTTCACGAGATTTCCCACGATGTGTTTACATTCGGGGTCGAAACGGAGGAGCGGGGGATAGTTCCATTTCTGCAAGTTGGAGAAGCTTTGTCTCCCCCCGACTTTGATGATTATATGGAAGAGGAGTAGCAGAGCCTGACATCACCTTTTTCCTGTCAGAGCATCCAAACCACTTATGATAGTTACGAATCAGAGTCTGAGCTCGATAAGCTGGATTTCCAAGAGAAGACTGCAGAGCCTTCTCCTCTGTTCACAAATGAAAGACAATGCAAGGAAATCAGCCCCCCTGAGCAACAAATTGAAAAGCAAATCTTTCCCACAGGTCCTATCTATGATGATTACGACTCTGACCTTTGGGAGAGCCAAGAAGAGGTACCAGAAGAACCAGAGGAGCAGTCGAAGATGCAGTTTACAGACTGCGTAGAGCCAGTCAATGAGTAGCCACCACCTGAGATCAGCAAGCCTACTTCAGTTATTCACCTGCCTGTGGTTATCAGAGACATTCGGCCACGTGTGAACAATTATGTAGTAGAGGAGGCTGTATTTCACCAATTCCTCGGAAATGGCCACTCATTCGATGACCCTGTCAGCAAATACATGGAGTGGAATTTCCCCTATGCCTTGGAGCCGCCCTATTTCATCTCAACTCCATCCTGTAAGGAGGAGTTGAAGAGTGTAGCCATTCTGCTGTCACGGTTACACCATCTATTGGTGATCATCGACAGAAGGAAGGAGCTTCTATCCAGGAAGCTGCTTGGATGTCTATTGTGGAATTTCTCTTTCACCTAGCCCATGTAAAATATTTTATTAGTTTAGGATTGTGTATAAATAATCTCCTTTGAGCATGTAGCTTTATTTTGTTACTTTTATTTTTCGGCCTGTATTTTCAGTAGCAGGATGTTTTAAGCATGACTCCATAGCCCAACAGCAAGGCACTGGAACTGCAAAATGAGTCCTTAAAGCATCACAGGGACGACTCTATCCCCCATGGAGCCTAATGTTAGCAACAATTGTGGTATCGGGGAACAAAGGTACGCAGGTCTGCAGGATTGCGTGATAGGTGCCCAAGCGCAACACACAGAAGAACTCTGTTTGGGGCCCGAGTCAAGAAAGCAAGCCTGATCATGGACACGAGAAACAACGAAAGAGATATAGACCATTCGTATGAGAAATGATGCGTGGCAGGACATCGACGTCATCAGGAAAGTCCCGACAGGGAAGCGCCCATCGACGAACTTGAAGCCATCGGGATATCGGGGATCTTGGGGACGAGTGATTTGTGCACTTCAAAAGTGCGAACCATGAAACCCCGATGGAGAGTATGGTCGAAGGCATATGGTAGTTGTCACTTGGACCGGGGCCTAGTCAAAGGGCTAGCACGGAAGGCGCATCGGCAATTGGAAAATCGCGAGTCCCGTGGACACAAACATTATGTCATCGTGAACGCTGAAACTCTGATGGAGGGTTTGGCTACGGTCACACGAAGATAGGTCATATGGATCGTGTTCTAGCCAGTAGGGGCTAGCTCATAAAGGTGGAGCTCATCGCATATCGGGTATCGGATTTCGAGAAGCTGGAACCCCTTATTTCTTGCACTTTGAAACTCCGAACCCCAAATTTCCGATAGCATCCAGAATCGGGCCCATGGATTTGGCTCCTGGTCATCGAGAAGGAGGCGTGGGGGAGGGGCGTTTATGTTTGTCATTCTCCCTCTTAGACCCCGATGACACGTATCCTCCATTTCATTATCTTTCACTCCTAGCCACCTTCGCCTCAGCTTATTGCCCCCACCTTGTTCAGTTACCGAATATCCTCTATTGTCCCCACGTCATCTTCTTGTGCCACATCCCATCTATGCCTTTAGCTCCTAAGAGCCCATGCATACCTAGTATCCTATCTGTCACGCCCATCACCTTAGCCTTGTCGGCTCCGTCCACATTGACCAGCCGAGTCCCCCTTGCAAAAATCCAGCAAAGCAGTAGACAGCCGAAGGTAGGCTACCAAATCTCCCAAATGAATATTTGACCAGAGCCTCTCAGGTCCCGATGAATCAGTTAATGCAAATGAGGAAGGTGGGTGATACATCATCTCCTTCCTTAAATGGAAGGTTAGAAAGGAGCGTGCACAGAGACAGGCTGTCAGTTCATCCTGACAAAGACCGCGTTTGACAGACGACTGCATGTGTAGCCTAGCAGAGAAGCTCCTCAATGTTAAGCATTGAATTCATGATATGATCGCGCCTTCAGCGCCCGAGACTGTCCCAAGTATAGGTAGGCATTTTCACTATTTTGTAATGATCGATGGTTGAGCAGAGCTCCTGGTTGTAAAGCTTTAATGAAGCACTAATGCTCTGGTTATGTATAGACTTCTGAGACTTCTTGCCTTATGAATGCTAGTTTCTTTACATCTTTGTTGTACTTTGTTAGAGTATCTCAGAATTGGAGGATCCAATCGAGTTGTAGCTGTTATAGGATGATGGTGTAATGGATCACTGTAATAGTTACAGAGTCTCTAATCAGTTCCTGTGATTTCCTTAACGCTGAATGACTTGGAATTGGAGGATCCAGTCAAGTCTTCTATTCATTTTCTTGAAGGCCTGAACTAGGAGGATCCTGTGTTTAGAGTTTTTCCCCTACAAACCGCTGTAAGCCTGTTTCCCAGAGCTGTTTGTTCACCTTTCTTACTAAGTCTTCCACCTGCTCATCTTTTAATCAACCCACTAGCTGAAGTTAGGATTCCAGACCTCCTTTTTTCTTTACGTACCAGATCCAATCCTCGAGTTAGAGTGATATCTCCTTGAGTCTCTACCCATTTAATCGCCCATTTATCAAACCGTGACATAAAACTGATGGGTGTTGGGCTCTGCTCCTGCAAGCAATCTAGGAGTGACTTCCAGCGCTAACACATGGGAAGAAGAAAAGGGAAAAGGGACTAAGGAGTCCGTGGTGGAATTGTAAATCACAGAAATTTTGAGTGCAATATGTATATCACGAAACAAGAAGCAACAGAGTTCAAATGCGCCAATTCAAAACAGTGACTAAGAATTGGAGATTTTGTGAACTCGTCAACACGAGTATCCAAAATAGGCTGACAAGGTCTCTGCAAAAGACGTGAGGCCCCGATGGTCAAATTGTATCGTTCAAAAAATTTAAATGCATAATCTGTAACATGGGATTGGGGATGATGTCGGAACCCGGTAGTCAATTTGTATATTGTGGAGGGCCAGATGCGAACTGTTTTGTATCAGTGTGTGCAGTTGTCACTAGTAAGAGTCACTAGTAAGAGCATAAGCAATGTTTATTAGGAAGGACAAGAAATTAGTGGGGATGGAAGGCACCGACAAACACTTTGAAACATTTGTGAATCGTGGTAGAGTGAAGCTTGTGAGTTTGAGGAGTCTGCGATGGAATTATAGATCACGAAAGTTTTGAGTGAAAGATGTACATCACTGAACAAGAAGAAGTAGAGTTCTGAACCGCCAACCCGACAACCACGACCATAAAATTGGCTAAGTATGGAAAGCAACATCGGTCGGTCCGATTCATCATGTGATTATATAGACGGAGAAAAAAATATGTTAGCCCACCAATTATGGAACCTGTGATCATAGAAAGGTGACTAAGTATATAACCAGAAAGCCATAAAACACGGAAAGAAGAAAAGGAAAAAGGACTAAGGAGTCTGCAGTGGAATTGTAGATCAGGGAAATTTTGAATACAAGATGTGAACTTGATAGTCAATTTGTAGATTGTGAAGGGTCGGATGCGAACTGTTCAGTTGTCACTAGTAAGATAAAAACCAATCTATATTAGGAACGATAAGAAGTTAGTGGGGATGGAAGGCAGTGACAGATACTTTGAAACATTTGTGAACCGTGGTAGAATGAAGCTTGTGAGTTCAAGGAGTCTGTGGTGTAATTGTAGATGACAAAAGTTTTGAGTTTAAGATGTATATGAAGAAACAAGAAGCAACATAGTTTGAAAGCGCCAACCCAATAAGCGCGACCATAAAATTGGGTAAGTATGGAAAGGAACAATGGTCGGTCGGATTCGTCATGTGAGGATATAGATGGAAATGAAGATATGTCATCCCGCCAACGCTGGAACCAATGATCATAGAAAGGCAACTAAGTATATAACCAGAAGGTGATAACACATGGGAATAAGAAAAGGGAATAAGGGCTAAGTGCGTGGTGGAATTGTAGAGAACAAAAATTTCATGTGCAAGATGTATATTATAGAACAAGAACCAACAGAATGTTAAAGCACCAAACTGAAACAATATCCAAGAATTGGAAATTTCATGAACCCGACAATAGAAGGATCCAAAATAGGCTCACAAGGTCTCTCCAGAAGACACGAGGCCCGGACATTCAAATTGTATCGCTCCGAACATTTGAATGCATAATCTGTTACACGGAAGAGCGGACGATGTCAGAATCCGGTAGTCAATTTGTATATTGCAGAGGGTGTGATGCCAATTGTTTCGTACTAGTGTGTCCAATTGTCACTAGTAAGATATAATTTAGTATTGAAAATAATGTTTTTAGATACTGTTAGATAGTTTATAGTTATTACCATCCATAAACAATGGAAATCTTGACCCCACCAGCCCTGGAGTCTGTGTGTCAATTTTTATAACGTGGAACTGCGAGCGCTGTTTGGAGGACATGGAACAATAGAAGTGTAATGTTGAGTTATCTATCCCACAGGTCCGCTTGTCAATTTGTATATCATGGAATTTTGGGTGCTATTTGTAGGGAATAGAACAATGGAGGCCTAATTTTGAGCCCGTCCGCCCGAGAACCCGAGATCCAAAAAGTGGCTAGGTATAGAATGTGGAATCCGTACATGATCTATAAAATATCATGTCCATACTTTATAGTCCTATAATACAAAAAAAGAAAAAAAGGGAAAAAAGATGAAGGAGTCCGTGGTGGAATTGTAGATCAAGAAAATTTTGAGTGGAAGATGTATATCACGGAACAAGAAGCAACAGAGTTCGAAAGCGCCAACCCAGAAACCGCAGGCATAAAATTGACTAAGTATGAAAAGGAACAATGGTCGGTCAGATTCGTCATGTGAGGATATAGATGGAGATGAAGATATGTCAACACCCCAATGTTGGAACCCGCGATCATAGAGAGGTGACTAAGTATTTAACTAGAAAGCGATAATACACATGAAGAAGACAAGGGAAAAATGACTAAGTATCTCACAGAAGAACATCTACTATTTGCTTATTAATGCAAATCCTTTCGAACCCCTGGTGAGTTCTCACCAGTTAAGGCATAAATTGTAGATCACATAAATTCTTTGGGTGCAATATGTATATGACGGAACAAGGAACATAGATGTTGGATACCGCAAAACCAGGACCCAATGATCACATAATTGGATAAGTATTGAAAGCGACCGCGGTCGGTTGGGATCATGGTGTGAATATATAGATAACGAATTGTCAATTTGCGAATCCATGAGGCGGTGATAATATAGCTGCGACTAAATATAAAACCAAAAAGGGATAATAGAGGGGGGGAAAAGAGGAGAATTAAGAGTTTATATACATTCCTACAGACAAATTGTATATTGCGGAACTCCGGGCGCTCTTTTCAACTCATGGAAAATTCAAAACAAAATTTTGAGGTCGTCAACCTGGGAACCCGCAATCGAAAAAGTGTGCAAGTATGGAACACAAAAACACTGGCCAAGAATTTATTTCGCTAAGAAAGAGCTGCTTTGCATGTTTTTGGACAATTTTTGTAGGGATGGTTGGCTGTCCTGACTTTTGCTTATTAATGATGGTTTTTTTTCACTTGTTGCATGATGTAGTTGTAGTATTAAACCTTTGGTATTTCATATCTGGAAAGAAGTACGAGGATGGGAAGAATAGGAAATAGTGACTAGGACTTAGTTTTCATGAACCCACCAACACGAGGATCCAAAACATGGTAACAAGGTTTCCCCAGAGGACACAAGGCCCCGACGGCCAAATTGTGTAGTTCAGAATCTGGAAAGAAGTACGAGGATGGGAAGAATAGGAAATAGTGACTAGAACTTAGTTTTCATGAACCCACCGACGCGAGGATCCAAAACATGGTCACAAGGTTTCCCCAAAGGACACAAGGCCCCGACGGCCAAATTTTGTAGTTCAGAACATTTCAATGCATAATGTGTAAAAAGGAAGAGGGGACGATGTCAGAGTCCAGTAGTCAATTTGTATACGGCGGAGAAGCAGGCGTTAATTATTTCGTACCACTGTGTCCAGTTGTCACTAGTAAGAGCATAGTTGAAGTATATCAGGAAGGATGCAAAGTTAGTGGGGATGGAAGGCAGTGACAGATACTTTGAACAAAGTTAATGTATACGAGGAACCCGTGGTGGAATTGTAGATCACAAACGTTTTGAGTGCAAGATGTATATAACGAAACCATAAACAACTAAGTTCATAGGCACCAACTCGGAAACGACGACCATAAAATTGGCTAAGTATGGAAAGGAACAACAGTCGATCGGATTCGTCATGTGAGGATATAGATGGAGATCAAGACATGTCTGCCCACCAACCTTGGAATTGGATACCATAGAAAGGTGACTAAGTTTATATCCAAAAAGTGATAATGGGCAGGAATAAGAAAAGGTGAGTTGGTATGCGCCAACCCAACAACTATGGCCATAAAATTGACTAACTATGGAAAGGAACAGTGGACAGTCAGATTCATCATGTGATGAAGATATGTCAGCCCGTGAACCCTGCAACCGCCCATCATAGAAAGACGACTAAGTATAAAATCAGAAAGTGAAAATGGACGGGAAAAGGAAAAGGGGAAAAGGGATAAGTATCTGATACTCAAAAAACCTTTTATTTTCCGTTTACTAATGGAAATGTTTTCAAACCCTTGCTGGGTTCTCACTAGTAAAAGAATAAATTGCATATCACTGAAGTTCTTTGGATGCAAGATGTATATGACGAAACATGGGACATAGGTGTTGGATACCGTGAACCTGGGGCCTGGTGGCCAGATAACTGGATAAGTATTGGCCAAGAGAAAGGTTTGATATCTATTTCAATAGTATTCATACTAATATGTAATAATGGAGAAAGTTTTGATATTTACTTGAATAGTATTCATACTAATATATATTAATGGATTCTTTCTGTTTCAAATGCAAATGATCTCCCAATTTGTAGGATGCTCTTTGGTTCACAAATTTCGTTGAAACCACAAAAAATTTGACTTCAAGATGTATATAACGCAACAACAAACATGAATTCGCATTGTGGTTTCAATGAGATAAACTCCTTATCATCTATTCATCTTGTATTCCTTGCAATGACATGAGAAAATGTCGACTCTCCATAAACATTAATATCTAAAATAAATTAAATGTAATCAAAATTTGGTGTGATTTAAGTAATTGAGGAAGCTTCAGTCGTTCCTTTATTAATGCCAAACTTTTCGAACCCCTGGTGAGTTATCACTAGTTAAAGCATAAATTGTAGATCACATAAGCTCTTTGGTTGTAATATGTATATGACAGAACAAGGAACATAATTGTTTAATACCACAAACCCAAACATAATTGGCTAAGTTTTGCCCAAGAGGAAGTTTTTTGTATTTATTCCAATAGTACTCATATTAGTATATATGCACATATATTATCAAATAGAAGAAGCTGCAATATATGCAAGAAATTGAACAGGAACACTGCATCAACACTTGAGCTGCCTTGTTGTAAGTCATTAATTCATTCTATTTATGGGACCCAAAGAATGAAAGTAGGACGGCTCCTCCAATTTCTTTCTTTAAGTATAGGTTCGATGCCACATAAATATGGCTTATGAAAAGTTATTCTTCAATGTAAAATGTAAGCAACAAATAGACCAGGCTTTATTTAAATTGTAGTGAGCAACAAAAAGAAAATCTTGTCGTCCATGTTTAACGACACACAGGGAAAAAAGGTACAAAATAAAATTTAAAGCAATACCAAAGATTGGAAAACACTTAAAAAAAAAATCGTAATTATTCTATATTCAAATAAGATGGGTTACAAAATACAACTGACATTATTTTCCACAATTATTGCGATTTGACCTGTTGCCAACCAATAATAAATATGTACATTCATGAAGCTTGTTGACAATTTTCTTGACGATCAAACCCTTTATTCATAAAAAACGAGTTGAATATCAATTTCAGGTATTGGAATTAATTGGTCCTGCCAACTAGATCTATCCCAGTTTTTTGAATAGCTTGTCTCTTCCAGATATGGCCTGCTTGCAATGGATGGTTATTCAACATTCCATTCTTTGTCAAGTATTAATTTTCCCATGTCCTCGAAAACTTGGGGTTTAAGGTTCTTTCCTTGCAATGTTCCTGACCATTGGCATCCGAGACAACCTAGAAATGTGATGCAGGCCGATTTCAAAGCCGAGGGAGTCGTTTTATGTCACATTAGCTATGGTACGAGAAAAAAATTCAAGTATGTTGTGACTATTATTCTCCCTGTATTCAATCATCTGTTTGGTTGAAAATCCTTCCTGAAGATTTGTATGTTGAACTTATTTTTTTAATTACAGTAAATTGGAAGGAACATCCAACCCAAATGCAAAATGTTAATCTGTTGAAGTACATGAATTCTTCGGGCAGCAAAGGTCTGGAAAGTGTATCGAATGTTGTAGAATGCATCAACACAGGTATGGAAATTGTATGAAATGTTGTAGATCGCATCATAATATATCTTTCGTCATAGCGGTGGAAGATATGGTGGCCCACAGAAAGGTCTAGAATGTTCGAAGGTGACGCCAAATATGTGGAGTCTTTAACTACATCCAGAGGAAACTGAACAAAATTTGACAAAGAACATGACTTTCTGTCAAGTCAGTTACTACACCCAGAAGTAGCTCAACAATATTTGAAATAAAAACTTTTGTAGTGATATTATGTCGTTTTATGCACCCATACAGTTTCTGTTACCTGCCTCTAGTTACATTCGCAAATGGATTAATATTTTTCATCATTTACGAACATCACATACCATTTTGCAAGCCACGGTAAGTGTGTCGCACTCAAGGAAGACAATTTCTTGTGCAATCTGCAGAATTTGATACACTTGCCAAATCTGTGTTGTTGGAAGAAACTATATACTTCAACAAAGAAGTATTTTGCACGTAATTTGAAAATCCATTTCAACTCCTAGCAAGAAAACAAAGAAGTTCAACAAGCAAATCTCCAGGCATCATTTTCAACCAACCAAAGCATCGAATACAGGGAGAACACCAACCAAAATATACTTGTTCTTTTTTTTTCCTCCTCTCTGAGTTTCTGTTGGATAACATGGTTTTTTTTTTACTCAAAGCTCACGTCACATAAAACTAATCTCTCTTCTTTCATTTGGGCCTCAATCACATCTCTAAGTTGTCTTACATGTCCATGACCAAGAACATTAGAACGAAGGCACCCTAAAGCGCAACTCTTTGATGATAGAGAGAAAAATAAGTATTTAAAAGCAATGTTGGATGATCTTCCATAGATTTTGTGTTAATTCGTTTTAATGACAGATGTTCTCGATATTTTTTCTTATTAATGCCAATCTTTTCTAGTATCTACGTTGAATAGTGACTAATAACATGTATTAATATTCCCATATCTGAGAAGAATCTCAAATATGACATCTAATATATGCACAATATTAAAGAGGGGCATGACGTCAAAGCCTCTGTGGGTGACACATTCGTGGACTATGCTGAAGCCTTTAAGAAAACTAAAAGAGCCATTTTTTTTTTTTTGCAAATTCAAAACGTAGGCAAAAGAAATTACCAAATCCCATAATATTCTCATGTATATTCATTTCAATGGGAGATGTCCTCAAGCTTTCCTCTTATTAAAGCCAATATTTTCAAACCTGTCTAGTCGGTTGTGAATTTTGAAATCATAATTAATGTCTATTGGGAAGGGAAAAAGGTAGCGGGGATGGAGGGGAGTGACAAATGGTTTTAAATTTTCTGAACCCGCAAAGGCGTCAACCCACCAAACTTTGAAAACTTGAATAAGTATGGAAAGGTAGGTAGGATAGAAAAACTCATCGTAGGCAGAGGAACAAAATGCGAGTTCGAGGAGTGCGGGGTCGAATTGTAGAGAAATGAAGTTTTGTGTGCAAGATGTATACACCGAACACGAGATATCATAGTTCGATAGCACCTATCTACTAAGCCGCGTCCATAAAACTGGCTAAGTATGAAACCGAACAACAGTCGATCGGAATGACCACAGAAACGTGAGAAAGTATAAAACCAGAAACGCAGTTTACAAGAAGAAAATAAAAAGGGAGAGAACAACTATATGGCTCGCACACCAAAACTTACTCTCATAACTATGAAACCATAGTAACACATAATCCATGGAAAAAACATCACCAGGTATGAAATATAGTTTGAGGCTGACAAAATCTGGTTCAACGCGTAAGATATGCAATTTACATTGACCACAATTTTTTTGTATGTTATTTTATCCTAATAGTATTCTATGGAGAGTCCACTGCAAAAGAATGTAACAAGAAATCCAACTGCGGAACATCCTAACATTGCACACCCTAGGAACACAAGAAGAAGAAACAAATAACAACTCAGTTAAGAAGCACCAAAAGGCCCAATTGCAATCACAGGACCCGAACCCTGCAAAGTCGAATCAAACAATAATAAACAACACACAACTAAGAAAGAAGCAAGCAACAACCAGTCCACCAGGAATGACACAGTTCCAATCGTGCTTGCAGAACCCCAAACGTGCAAACTGCAACAACACGAACATGCAAACAAGAACAACAACATGCAAATAAGAAATCAGTGGAGATGCAAAAAGAAAGCATGAACCAGTGAACCAGGAATACCGCTGAAGAATATAAATACAAAAAAAGGAAGAAAATGTATTGTAACAAGCCTGCTAAGTAAACATTCAATGCTGCCAAGCCTGTTCGGTAAACATTTAAGTCTATCAGAATTGCTCTTTAAACATTTAAGAAAAAAACTACAATATGGCTGGTCTCTGACGTATCCCAAAAAATTTATTATAATTTATGTAACAATAGTTTGAACACTAGAGAATGTATTCGAAGGCCAAACTTTGGATATGCCAGCATATCAAACATTGCCATAAATTTAACTAGCACAAAATGCTAAACCAAACATTGGAACTAATGCTAGCATTAATCCACCTTCGACCAATGCATAACAAAATATATGATTCAAAAATACCATATATGATCAAATACTTTGGATATGCTAACATATATAACATTCGGAATAGCAAAGCTGACAATAAGACCTCCAATCCGTTGTCCAATCAGATCATGACAATTATGTTACTTTTTATTATATAAAAATCGATGTTTTCAGTTCTCTAGTTCCAACAATAGATAATATGAAAATATTTATCGTAAAAGGACAAACTAATATGAAGTCAATGAATTAATAAGAAAACAAAAAGAATTGAAATTAAAAAAAAAAAACACTTTAAAAACAAATTTATATTAAAAAAAAACATTGAAGAAAAACCTAAAAAATTAAAGAGGAAAAAAACTATAAAATATAAAAATATATATATCTAAAGTAATAGAAATGAGAAAAAAATAAAAAAAATAAAAAACAATTATAACCCAA
>JZKD02S1673421.1:83797-93817 GCA_000966675.3 Picea glauca
CAAAGTAATTGTGCATTTGGAATGCACACATGTATGAGGGTGATGGTGGGGAGAGATATTGGGAAAATTTTATATGGGAGAAGATATTGGGGCATATGAGAGTGGTGCGAGGTTAGATATGAGGGAAAAATTCATATAAGGTGCATGTATAAATTCTTTCCAAATATCTCCCCTAGCTCCATCTCTCAAGCCAATGATTCTCCTTAAGCAATTTTGGGAACTCTCTACTAAAGATTCTCCTTTAGACTTGCTTGATCATTACCTTGTTATTGGTTCATTGTGGTGAAACAAAGAGAAAGGAACAAAGATATTATTTTGTTCATAGTTTTTTTTTTCTTAGTGGAAATTTGATGGTAAATATCCTGTAACTTGGATATTCCAACTGGATTTAATATATACCAAGTGCCAAGCTTACCATAGGAAACTGTTGCATCCTTGTATTTAGAAAATTTCAATTTGTTTAATATTAAAGGATTTGTGAAAAAAAAGATTCTATTATCTCTAGGTCCATTTTTATGGAGGAAATGATGGCACATTATGTGGATATTAAGATAAATACATTCCTTAGTCAATTGATAAATATTCAGAAAAAAAGGGCCCAATTACATAGCATATTCAACAATTCCAAAATCTCACTCTCGAGGTAAAGAACATTCTAGAGGAAAATTTGTTGGATCTCTTTATGGGAACTTTAAAGGAAAAAATTCAACATGAGGTACATTTCTTCAAACCTAAATCTCTAGAGAAAGATTTCAGTATGGAAAGGAAAGTGGAAAACAAAAATATGACTACTAGAAGGGTGACACTAACAACTATAAAGAGCACCATGTTCCCTCTCCTAACCTTACTCAACCGGCTAAGTTGACACATCAAAAAATGGATGAAAGAGAAGCAAAGGGACCATGATTCAATTGTGACAAGAAGTACAGTAAGGGGGATAAATGTAGTGAGAAGAAATTATTCTACACAGAGAATGAAGAAGAATATGATTAAGAATTGGAACCATCACAAAATATAGAGGTAGAAGAGACTACTCCAATGATATCTTCTCATGCATTACTCGACATCAATACTCCAAAAAACCTTAAGATAGAATGATATATCAAAAACAAAAAGGTAACAATGTTGATTGATTCTATTAGTACCCATATAATCTTCATCAATTACAAATTAGCCAAATTTTGAATTGCTTTGTATTTCCAATGGCGGAGTTTCAAGTAATGATTGCACATGGAGGTATCATAAACTGTTCAAGGAAGTGCCATAGTATTAAACTCAATATGGGGAGTATTTATTGGATAGTCTCATTATTGAAATACAAATAGGTGGTGTTTATGTTGTATTAGGGGTCTAATCATTGCAATCATTGGGAGCAATGGCCCTTAATTTTCAAGATATTTTCATGAGATTTTCTTCACAAGGTAAGGAAATTGAGCTTAGAGGTATCCAAGGGAAATTCTGTAAAGTGATAATCGCAAACACCATGACAAAATTACTCAAAAAGGGACACCATGGTGTAATTGCACATTTTTTCTCACTATATGTTTGAACATCCTTTGCTCGAATCGATCTCCAAAAAATTATCAATAATTATTCCAAGATATTTCAAGAGATGCCTTAGAGTCTTCCATTTACTCAAAATCATGCTCATGCTATTCATTTGAAATGAGGAAGTTTACATCCAATATTCCATGTTTCAAGTTACTTAAAGAATATAATCAGTGACAAGATCCCAATCTAAACTATTTTATCAAAAATTAATGGAGAAAGGAAAATCATACTAGAACCAGAAATAATCCTTGAAACAAGGATTTTAAGCAACTACAAAATCGAGCAATTACTGAGTACATGTTCAAATGGAAGAGTTAACCTAGGAAGATGAGTACTTTATGCATACACACCTGCAGTTGTCAAGTGTTTAAGAAAACACTTGTTTGAAGGGAAGGGGATTGTTAAACCCTAGACAAGGCCCCATGTGAAACATAAAAACCATTATTAAGCCTTAAATATTGAGTTATTAAATTTCTAGTATTATACTACTAGGTTAGCTAGAACCTTTCACTGTACCCTTTCATTATAATTGCACCGTTTGTCTCTTATATATATACCAAGGAGATCTACTCTTAGGATCATCTTATCTAATATTATACATTGAATATATTGTAAAAGGAGTCCCCCCCCTTAAGAAAAGTATTACTCATTGGCTTTTTATCATTCTCAAGGCATTGGTTCATAAAAATAAAAATAAATGGCTTGTTTTGGCCTCATGGAAAAAATTGGTTGTTACAAAGGCTAGTAGAGTATGGGGTGTCAAAAATCCCTCTCTTATCCAAAGCTCTAGCTACAAAACATATTTGGAAGCTTATACATGGAAAAGGACCATGGATCCAAGTAATCAGTGTAAAATATATCACCACAACTATAGTTCAAGATTGTATTAGAAACCCATACAAATAATTGCATAATGACTCAAACATTTGGAAAGCTGTGAATTCAACTTTTCAATTGGTAGGAAATTGGTTGATCTAGAAGGTGGGAAAGGGAGAGAAAGTTCAAATAGGCCTTGATCCTTGGATAGACAGTAAAGGTTTTCATAGATTATCTTTTTTGTTTGATCCATGATCTCATAAGTAAATGATTTTACTCTCTTAGACAAATTGTGAATTGGGAGAGGTCTACAATTTGGCAACAACATTGGCTCTCCTAGGAGGAGAAGGGATTGAGAGAAGAATTTGATTAAAAAATGGAAGGATTCTATAGATGTTTTAAAAGAAATTAATATTAAAATTATATAAGATAATGATCAATTGATTTGGTCTCTCAATCCCTCTTGAAAATGTATGACTAAGATAAGGTATAGATCACTTGCTGAGGAAGGCTTGGAAGACCGAAAAGCGTGGTGGTGGAGAATTATTTGGAAGTTAACGTGTCTCTCCAAAAATAAAATTTTCATGTGGTTGGTTTTAAGCAATAAGACTCCTACTAGGGAGATGCTTCAAAAGAATAAATTTCATTGTCCAAGTTGGTGTAGCTTGTGCAAACAAACAAATGAAACCATAGAATATTGAATGATGTTTTGTTCCTTTATTAAAGAGGTTTGGAAAGAAGTGGAAGGAATGGTAGGGATGAAAAATGTATAGGAAGGAGGAAACATAGAAGAAACCTTCAGATCTTGGCACTCAAAAAAGGATACAAAGAAGATCAAAGCCCTTCCCCTCAACATAGCATGGGGAGTATCACTTTCTATAAATATGAGCTTATTCTAAGGGAAAGAGACACTTCCTCTTAAATGTGTGATTTAGTCTCTCAACATCTTAAATACTTACCCACAGGTGAAGGAAAAAAGTTCTAAACATGAAACCATAGAAAAAGTAATAAACAAGAATACTGTAACACCCCTTTTGACTCAGCTACCCGGGGTTACTATAACACTACTTGATAGATAACCCATAAAATCTGCAGTGCACCTTGGCTACCGTGTAGGTGTTACTACGCGGAATAACACATTCTCATTCATAATTAATCGCATGCATTTAAGAAACAAAGTACATTTAAGCTCAGAGTAAGCATAAGAATCATTTTTAACATAAATAATCCATGGCAAATACATTAATCCAAATGCACAGCAGAATGCATGATTATTATAACACACAGAGATACAAAACATATTTAAAGCATCATCTGGTACTTATCTGTAAAATAGTGGTAGATTCCACCAACCAAATGCAGGCCTTCCACGAACCTCCCAGCCTTAGACCGCACTGCTCATCAACTCAGCAGTGGGTCACCCCCGAGTTGGGACTAAGCTCCACCCCAAGGCAAGGAATCTAGGCTCAGGCTGAGGTTACAGGGAAAACAGTCACACACAACCACAAGGACAAAATGCTCTCCCAGGAATCTCCCACGCTCACTGCCCACAGAACCTCATTCCCCACATGCCTATTCCGCCCCAGGAGAATGCACCTTCTCTGTCACCTGGACAGTCCTTCGACTGCCAATCTCCCTTACCTTGGGTTACAGGAACAGACTGGACCAGAAGTCTCCAGGCTCTATGGCAGCTACAGGGTTCCTTCCAGGAGTTCTCTCCTTCCCCTGCGCACTCTCTCACCTGGAGGGAGTCGCTCACAGGCCAACAAGCCTCACACAGTCCAGTACTGCGTAGTCTCCACAATCCCACGGGAAAACAGACACAGGCTTTCCAAAAACTGGTTCGACAATCACAGGATGGCTTTCCGTCACGGCTTCGAAATAGGGAATGCTCGCATCGGCTCGTTCGGCTTTCCTGAACAAGCAAAGACTCTTCCCCCGCATGCAACACAAGATTCTCGTAGGCTGAGGTTAAACGCACAGGATTTCTCAGAATCAGACACCCCCCCCCCCCAAGTCACAGGGTCTCCCGGTGTTTATTTTCGGAATTGCGTGAGAAGCAATTTCCGCAGGGAATTACACAGACTCCCTCGTACAGAATGGCAGGTCCTCCCCATTTCCCATCCGCCAACCCAAGATAGACTCATGCTCAAGTTATCGGGAATGAGTGACAAACAATCCACGCAGGGGTCAACACAAGTTCGAACTGTTCAGACAGAGGATGTACCGGCTATCCCGGAACAGACACAGATACACACTTCTTTCGGTTCAGAGGATGTACTAGGGTTTCTCTACAGGAGTAAGACCCGTTCACCTTTTGGCAGTCCGTGAATCGAATGGAGGAGGAGGAGCCTTTCTCACAGCTCACCCTTATACGTCCTCCCTTGCCAACACTTAGGATAAAACACAATTGCACCTGCCTTTTTGGAATAATATTAAAATATTATTCTCAGGCTTAAGCCCCTGGGCTCAACACTTAACCATTTTCCCACCTTCCAGCCCCTAATTCCTTGCCCACTCTGTGGATGCTCAGTCCCCCTTCACTCATTCATCGTGGTCGGTCTACACCTGGTGGTGTTTATATTTTATTAATTGTTCTTCATGATTACATATACAACAGCAGGCTCCTGACCTTCAACTCTTAGGCTCCCAGGCCTAACAAACACATAAGCCTCCAGCTTATAAGAACTTGACTCACCAGCCTCTAAAACATAATTACAATTTCTTTGAGAACATGGTTTGCAACAGAGCTCGGCCTTAGAGACACTACAAATACCTTCTAAACATACTTTGATGAATCATTACAAGAAAACCCTCCCAAAAGAAGTTTGGGAGAAATATTATATCTTTCCTTAAGACACTATATATATTTCAAAATGGGTATTGTACAGGAATATAACAATTTCCTTGAATTGATAGCAATTAAACTAATTCTTCACCTAGCCCAAGAACATGGAGTCTAACAAATACAAATCGTTGGTAACTCTTTGCGGTCATAAAATGTATTTGAAAAGGAGCTCAAATTAAAAACTTTACTTTATAACTCCTTTATGATGATATACAATTATAGTTACAACTTTCTCTCATATAGTTTTCTTTCGCATCTACATGGAAATGAGCAACATACTATATGGCCTTTCCAAATCTTGATTGGACTTGGTTATGGGTACCTAGATTAATTCCATCCTATATGATGGTTAATCTACAAATTTTATAGATGCACTTTGTATCTTATCATGATTAAGGATTAACCATATATTTATCATGATTAAGGATTAACCATATATTTATCATGATTAAGGATTAACTATATATTTATTTTTAAAATTTTGTAATTTTTAAAACAACTTTTTGAGAAAAGTAATAGAATATTGATATATGTAATTATTTATATAACTTTTTTGGATAATAATCAAGTTTTTATTTGTAAAGTAAGAAAGGAAAATAGGAAGCGTTTTTTCTCTAAAATATTATTTAACACTTTTTAATGAATTTTTTTAGTTAATATATATAGATTAATATGATTGATTAAAAAAAATTGATAATTTAATATATATAGATTAATATGATTGATTAAAAAAAATTGATAATTTTTTTATGATTTATATATATTCAAAAAGCTTCAATAGTTATTACAATATATTTTAAAATAATCACTTAAACAAATTACATTAGCTCACTAAACTATATAATTTTTATTTATATTATTAATAAAATAAATAAATATTGAAAAATAAAACAAATTCAAAACTATATACTATTATTTTTGGGGCAACCGTTGTGGAAGGAGAAGACAAGTTGAGAGAATTTACTCTTAAAATATAGAAGTGACCTCCAACAATCAAGTTGAAACTTATGCGCTCTTGCAAAGATTGCTTATAAATAAATCTGAAAACATAGAGTTCTGAGAGATTTAAAAATCACTCCTCTTCCTACCAATCCAAGTTTGAGATCAGTTTTTCTTAGTATCCAAAGAATCACTAAGAAATTTAATCAATTCTTTCCATGGCACATCATAAGAGATCTCAACTCCCTTCCTGAATTGGTCCAAATTGGTCCATAAATGAGTCAATGGAGAAATTGTTTTTTCTATCTATCAATGGAAGAACACTCTTTAGCTCCCTTTCCTTGTTCATGTCATGTTCCCTTGGGTTTGGATTTATTAGGTCTTTGTGCTGAGCTCCTTTGCTTGACACCACGTGGCCTCACAACAGGCCTGTCATTTTTGGATTTAAATGTAAATCATAGATAGTCTTTCGAGTCACTGAATGACGAGGTCGATGCTTTAAGAAGCCAGCTGGATGAAATCCGCCTCCATCCAGCCTTCCAGGGACAACAACAAAATGCAACAGCATACAAGAATCTGCGGATTCCAGTCCCGACCCCCCTCCTTTTTTAGATCTCAACATCAGTGTCCAACAACCAGAGGACATGGAAATGGTGGATGTAGATGCTCTGAACAAGTTTCCTCCCTAATATTTTGATTTTGTTTGTATGTGCTTCAAATTTTGGATTTTGTTTGTATGTGCTTCAAATTTTGGCTGTGTTTAGGGGTCTTTTTTAGAATTCATACTACCAGAATTTTGGACTGGAACAATTGTATACATCATGAATATAATTTTAAACCTCAAGCCCAGCACACCCTCCATTCATGTCTTGAATTTCTCCCACTTCTGAAAATTTTGCCCCTCTCTAAGTTATTTACTCTCTCAATGTATCCCTTTTAGGACATAAATTTTCGAATTTGGGTTTAAAAAATAATAATAATCCTTTTTTATTTATATGCAAAACCATATGCAAAACGAAGTGTTATTTACTCTCTCAATGTATCCCTTTTAGGACATAAATTTTCGAATTTGGGTTTAAAAAATAATAATAATCCTTTTTTATTTATATGCAAAACCATATGCAAAACGAAGTGGTATTATTAAACTCTAGGAACTCAAGTTAAATTTTTTTTATTATGTTTTCAAATTAAATAAATTAAAACTCTTTTATCAAAATATATCATCATGAAAATTAGATTAAACAATATGTACCAGCATCTTTAACAAAATTAATTGATAAATCTGTACACTAAGATCTATCATGTCATCGATAATTTAATTTACTTAAAGAACTGAAAACCAATTTTTTTTGTTTGTCTAAACGTTTTATTTAGTGTGCCTTTGTCTAAACGTTTTATGTTTTGGTAAATGTTTTATTTAGTGTATGTTTTGGTAAATGTTTTATTTAGTGTGAGTTTGTCTAAACGTTTTATGTTTTGGTATTGTTGAGATTGGTGATAAATGTGAATGTTTTATCTAGTATGCGTTTGTCTAAACCTTTTATGTTTTAGTAAAAAGTTTTATGTTTTGATAAACGTTTTATTTAGTGTGAGTTTGTCTAAATGTTTTATGTTTTGGTATTGTTGAGATCGGTGATAAATGTGAACGTTTTATCTAGTGTGAGTTTCTCTAAAACCATATGCAAAACCAAGTGGTATTATTAAATTCCACGAACTCAAGTAAAAAAAAACTATTATATTTTCAAATTAAATAAATTAAAACTCTTTTATCGAAATATATCATCATGAATGTAAGATCTCTTCCAACAGAGCCTTATAAAACATAAGTTAAAATAGAGAAATGTTATCTTAACTTTTGACCATTCATTATTCATCATAATAAACCACATATTCAACATCATAACAAACCACATATTCAACATATTCAGTAGCATGATAATAAACCACATAACACAGCATAATAATGAAAATACATACCTCTAACTGATGCTATTGTTGTTCTCTAACTATGTCTGATGCTCTGCCCAAAACCGACTAACCTCCCAGTCAGTTAGGAACAAAGCCTCTTTGGCTCCCTAGCTCCAAGATTCCGTAAGGATTCCTAGCCCCCGAGCCAAAAACTCTCAGCAACAGGTGCCCCCTGTCTCAATCCACCAAACTCCAACAAGTTCCTTTAGCAAAAACCAGTACCATCCTCCAGCAAGCTACTCCAGCCTCAAACCAACAATATAGTCCTCTCCTCTAAGAAATGATGCTCTCCCCCAAAAAAATCCAAAAGTCCTTTCTCGAGTGTTTTTCCCTTCTCTTATCCTCCTTCCCCCCTCTCTCATTCACTGCCTTCTCCCTTTCATTAAGACTCACCCACCTTATCCCTCCATTCAATGCCAACCACCTTATCCCCTTTCTCTTTAATGGTTCCATCATTCGATACATTAATACATCAAGTCTCCATTTAATGAATTAATAATTTATTAAACTCTAATTCATTAACCAATATTTAATCATGAAATTAATTAATTAATTAATTAAACTAATATACATTAAACAAATATTAAATTAGGACAATTAATTAATTAAGTAATTAACTAATATACATTAAACAATTATTTAAATTATGACAATTGATTAATTATTTAGGGTTGTTACATACACCCACCCACACCCACCTTTTATGATACAAGTATTAATACCCGAAGTTAAAGTATTTTATGATACAAGGGAAAAGACACATGGTTCACACATTCACATCCAATAACCAACATTATTAGTAAGTAAGCCAAGAAAACTGATACATATTAGTGTACATGTACAATAAATGTATGTGTAGTTAGTACATAGAAGTCGTGTGCATGTACTAGTAACAATAACTATCACCCCTATAGTAATTTATGTATGCAACCAATCCAATCAACAAGACTATTCATTTTATAAAAGATAATAAACCAATAAAATGTTTGTGAATTCTCTTAATTACAATAATCTAGCTCAACAATTTTATTTAGACAATTGTGGTTTAGTTACGTAATTATGAATATTCATATATACACATTTTCCTTTTAGAAGGAAAACAATAAATTCCACCATAAGACAAATATCCATACGCTCTCAACTATTTCTACTCATCCTTCCTCCCTAACTTACTTCCATCTTCCATTCCTATCCTTCCTCTGCTTGACTATCTTGGAGCGTCAACTATATTGACCTAACTCCAAATAGAACCGTAAGAGGAAGTGTCACTATCTTGACCAAGCTTCCCCAACAGGCAACTGACAGTCATCATCACATGTCTAAGAGAGCGTGAGCTAACACCATCCTCCCATGACTCCAGGTTTCGGAGGATACACGGTGGGAAATGCCTGCACCCCTCCTAACAGGACTGGGTCCACACCCTACAATAGAATATATAGTGGGACCGTGTTGCTGGGAGTTTTGTCATCGTTTATTTAGTTTTGGGTAGTCTTACTTCCTGAAATCCTGCACTGGTCCACATATCATAGCAATGCATCCAAACCAATATAATTTTACATACAAAGATTCATACCATATTATTTCTCGGCCAGTGGTCATGACATCCACTTTCATTATCATCATCCCTTGGCTATTTCATATCCCAATGACCTGTAGATTAGTCTGTAACACAAACTCATACATATCTATGCATTATTATCATGTAATTTCATACAACCATAATTTCAATTCGGTATCCACGTACTAACAATTTTAACATCAAAGTTTTCAAGTTAGAAATAGTTCTCATAATATCCCCATAATTCAATTAACGTTACCCATTCATAGAATTATCATTTACATAATAGATTGCATCATATCCAACATCATTC
Source organism: Picea glauca (assembly GCA_000966675.3). Taxonomy (NCBI): domain Eukaryota; kingdom Viridiplantae; phylum Streptophyta; class Pinopsida; order Pinales; family Pinaceae; genus Picea; species Picea glauca. Next base: position 93,791 of record JZKD02S1673421.1, read on the forward strand.
AAATAGCATTTAAACCTTCATAGGATT
>JZKD02S1673421.1:108536-200998 GCA_000966675.3 Picea glauca
TGGCCCATCTAGGCTCAGTGTCGAAACCTTGGCTCTGATACCAATTTGTAACACCCCTTTCACTCAACTACCCCGGGTTACTATAAGACTACTTGGCAGATAACCCAGAAAAACTATAGCGCACCTTGGCTACCGTGTAGGTGTTACTACGCGGAATAATACATTCTCATTCATAGTTAATCATGTGCATTTACGCAATGAAATACATTTAAGCTCAGAGTACTCATAAGAGACATTTTAACATAAATAATCCATGACAAATACATTAATCCAAATGCACAGCAGAATGCATGATCATTTTAATACACAGAGATACAAAACATATTGATAAAATGTGATAAAACATAGTTAGACACTTATCTTGTAACAATGGTGGATCCACCCACCAAGTGCAGGTCTTCCACGAACCACCACCCTTAGACCACATTGCTCATCAGCTCAGCAGTGGATCACCCCCAAGCTGGGACTAAGCTACACCCCAAGGCAAGGAATCCTAGCTAGGCTGAGGTTACAGGAAAAACAACACAGAAATATCTGGACGGATTCTTCCCAAAGATGCCATCTTACGCCCACTACTACCAGACTCTCATTCCCCACATGCCTGTTCCGCTCGGGAGTATACACCTTCACACGCACAGTCCATCGGTGCTAACCTCCCTCTCTGGGTCTCAACAACAGGCCGGATCAAGAAGTTTCAGAGCCTGAAGCTGGTGCTGGACACTCTCTGAAAGAAACCTCTTCCAACAACATCCACCTCCCTCTCTTAGAGAGAGGTCACACATAGGCTCAATCACCACCTGCACTGGACAGCAATTCACGCGCAATCCATCTCTGCATGACCACCACAGTCAACCGGGAATACAGACTCAGTCCTCTTAGAACAAGCTCAGCAATGGCAACTAGGTCTCACGGTGTTGATTTTCGGAATTTTCTGAGAAGCAATTTCTGCAGGGAATTACACAGACTCTCTCCACCCCGACAGAATCGTCGTTTCCCATCCGCCTTGCCCAGGATAGACTCACGCTCTGGTGTCGGGAATGCGTGACAGACAATCCAAGCAAGGGTCAACGCATGTTCGGACGGTTCAGAGGATGTACGAGGGTTTTTCTGCAAGAGTCAGACCCCTTCCCTTCTGGCAGTCCGTGAGTCCCATGGAGGAAGAACCGCCAACACGGCTCATCTCGGCCTTTTATTGCATGGCCAGGGTTGACACTTGTCACCCATGCAACTGCACGCGTTCCTGCAACGTGCGTGCCTTCCACCGTTTGGAAATCACATGTCCTACCAACAAGGACTTAGGTTAAAACATATAATGCATTTCTCTTTTGGAATAATATTAAAATATTATTCCCAAGGCTTAAGCCCCCCCCTAGGCTCAACACTTAGCCCCTTTTTCCACCTTCAACCCCTAATTCCTTGCCTACTCTGTGGATGCTCAGTCCTCCTTCACTCATTCATCGTGGTCGGTCTGCACATGGCGGTGTTTATATTTATTAATTGTTTTGCATGATTACATATACAACAATAGGCTCCTGGCCTTCAACACTTAGGCTCCCTGGCCTGACAGACACATAAGCCTACCAGAGTATACAAAACTTGGCTCACCAGCCTATAAAACATAATTACAATTTCTTTTAAGACATGTTTTAAAATGGGGCTCGGCCTTGGGGACACTACATAAATAGATTTAGCATTTTGAAAAATTCTGAATGTTTTGAATTATTACACAGAAAGGCATATACCTATTGAGAATGGGCACAATTAATGATCTTTTAATCTAAAAACTTAATCCTATGGCTAGCAATTGAAGATGTTGGATTTACTTTTAACTTGTTTACTTTTTCACATTTACCTAATCATATTAAGAAATTACAATGTCATATGATTGACAGGTTTAGATGATTAACAATATATCTGTGCAAATTTTTATTAGCAACATTTTATGCAGCTAGTATAGATTTAGCTACTCAACTCTGCAAATCCAACAATTTCTCACCAAATTTTGAACAAAAGAAAAACCAAAACCTGTAGCATTTAGAATATGAATACTAAAATACAAATACTAACATAAATCCAATAATTTCTGACCAAATTTCAAATAAAATTATACAGCAAAGAAAAATCAAAATATATACATACGGCATTCCTAACATGTTTAGTCCGAACACGTTTATCCTTGCCCAAAACAAAATTCCATTGCTATTTACGACAAAGAACGGCATTCCGAACATGTTTAGCCTTGACCAAAACAAAATCCTATTGCTATTTAAGACAGACAAGTGTTAATAAATGAATCCACATTTCTCCAAAGTGCTCCTCCCCCTTTCGAAACCGCCGCAACGGCAACCATACTCACTACCTTTACCCTCCGTTTAAACTCTTCCGCCGCCATTAATCTTCGTACTGCCGTTTATACCTCGTCCCTTTTAGCTACGCCATCGCTCGTCTAAACTCCACCGCCACTTTTACTTCCTTAACCAGAAGCGCAGCGTTTATCGGCTGGTCGGAATGCAGCGGGAAGCTGATCATCGGAACGCCCGCCGCCACGCTCTCCAAAAATGAATTCCATCCGCAGTGGGTGATGAAAGCCCCCGTCGCTTCGTGTGCAAAAATTGCCGCCTGTGGCGCCCAACAGGTCTCGATAAGGCACCGCCCCCCAAGCTGCTGCTCGTAGCCCTCCGGCAGAGCCTCCGCTTTCCACTCTGCCGACGACGTCAGGTTATCTCCGAGTGTTGACCCGGGTGGCCGCAGCACCCAAAGGAAGGGCTGCTCGCTTGCCTCCAGACCCACCGCCAGCTCTTTCACCTGTGCCGGAGAAATATACGACTTTGACCCGAACGCCACGTACACGACGGAACCAGGGGTTTGACGATCCAACCAGTCTACAATCTCCTCGTCCCTGGGCCTCTGGATTTTCTCCCTCCGCGGCAGCTCAAAAATCGGCCCGACCGCCCAGACTGACTTGCCGCCTCCATCACCGCTCTCGAGGTGTCGGACAAATTTTGGCTCCAACTCCCGGAACGTGTTGACGAGAAGCCCATCCGCGAGTCGCGTGAATCCCATGTGCCGACGGATCTCTGCCATGACGAAGTCGGGCAAAACCCAGCTGCCGACGGCGTCGGCGACTTCCGGCAGCAATTGCGGTGCCGCCTTGTTCCGGCACACGGCGTCCAGGCACAGCCAGGGAGACAATGGACATAATGCATAATTATAAGGTTGGGAATACAATGAGTACACATTTGGACAAGTATTGTGTGCATTGTAATGTAACTAGCACAGTTGTAAAGTTGTTGGTGAACGTAGAAAGGCGATGTCAAAGCTTTTTTCCGCACTGAGGAAATTTAAAAGTTAATTTCAAATGTGGTAATTACAAAGGTTAATCAGTTAAACGTGGCAATCATACGGTGGTACAGTAATTTCTTAATATGATTATGTAAATGTTAAAAACAGTAATTTCTTAATATGATTATGTAAATGTTAAAAAGTAAACAGGTTAACTGATGCATTAAAAAATACAAAGTACAAGGAAGTTATGAAGAGTAAATCACATTCATTGATTTGGGAGGACGACTAAGAATATGCGAGCATCTTCAATTGTTAGTCATCAAATTAGAATTTTAGATTAAAAGGTGATTAATTGTGCCCATCTCCAATAGGTATACCGACGTAATTATGAGGATGGGGCTACAGAGAGATAATGGATATGAGAAAGGAGGTAGCAACAAACAATGTACATGAAGCATAATTATGAGGGTGAGTAGAGACAATGAGCTCACCCAATGAGGGGGATTGTGTACGAGGGGGAGTATGTGTTAATGGAGGGAGATAGTGGCCACCCCCACCCTAATGTCCATTGTCTACTCTCACCCTCACAATTATTTCAAAATGAGGGCAGACAATGGGCATGGTAGGGTTCACACTGGATGAAGACAATGGACATGATATCTATTGTTTCTCTCCATTCTGAAATGAGGGTAAGGGTGGGGACTAATTGTGCATTTCGAATGCACACATGTGTGAGGGTGATGGGGGGAGAGATATTGGGAAAAATTTATATGGGAAAAGATATTGGGACATATGAGAGTGGTGTGAGGTTAGATATTAGGGAAAACTTCATATAAGGTGCATGTATAAATTTTTTCCCAATATATCTCCCCTAGCTCTATCTCTCAAGCCAATAATTCTTCTTAAGTGATTTTGGAAACTCTCTACTAAAGATTCTCCTTTAGACTTGCTTGATCATTACCTTGTTATTGGTACTAAAGATTCTCCTTTAGACTTGTTTGATCATTACCTTGTTATTGGTTCATTGTGGTGAAGTAAGGAGAAAGGAACAAAGAGATTATTTTGTTCATAAGTTTTTTTTCTTAATTGAGTAGATTAAAATTGACTTTAGCTCAATGTGAAATTCATGAACTCACCATATAAACTTAAACTAGCTTTTCCTCTATACGATTTTTTTTATGTCTTAGTCTTCAAGAGAAGAGACAAACACGTCCATATATAAGTGTTTGGACAATCAATGAAGGTCAACATATTATGATATACGCTCTAAATTCATAATCAAATTATGTATATGGTTTTGCAACTTTTTTCCATTCCATTTTTCACAATTTCTTAACTATTAGAAACAAAAATAGGTATGGAGTTTGCTCCTAAAAGGGAGGTTTATATTCTACCATTCTCTTATGCTTTTGTTCCTAATAGATGTAACATTTACTTCATATTTTGTTTCAATGCTGTACCTAGAAAGTTATGATATAAAAATATACACAAATTAATTTAATGTGATTATATTTATTATTAATTTAAATATTATATCAATTAAAATTTATTTTTATATTGATAAATATTATTTTTTTCATTCTTTTATTACGCCGAAAGGCGTATACCTATTGACAATGAGCACAATTAATCAGCTTTTAATCTAAAATTCTAATCTGATGGTTAACAATTGAAGATGCTGGCATATTCTTAGTCGTCCTCCCAAATCAATGAATGTGATTTACTCTTCATAACTTCCTTGTATTTCTGCATCCGTTACCTTGTTTACTTTTTAACATTTACCTAATCATATTAAGAAATTACTGTAGCACTATATGATTGACACGTTAAATGATTAACCTTTCAGATTACCATTTAAATTTTCTCAACTGTCTGTCCAGACGTTTCATTTTCTGACTGCATGTGCGTTTCATTTTCACCACGAATTTCAGTTGTCTGCCCTTTGGCGTTCTCAGCCGCGAGTTAGCGGCTGTGCTAGTTAATATAAATGTTTAAATTTACTGAAAATTGTTTGCATCAAATATATAATTTAAGACATAATATTCTTTACTAAATATATTTATGTGTATATTGATTATTAATAAAAATTAAATTAATAATATTAATATTTTCTCATATATCAATACATTTTTATTTAACATATATTATTAACATAACCACATTTAAGTAAAAAGTGGTTGATATATGAGTCTATGGCCTTATAAGTTTTAAAAGGTGAAAATAGAGCCAAATGCATATTAACCACATTTTACTTAATATGTACTTACTAAAGTTGTTGATGAAAATGGAGCCTTCAATGCAAGCTGCAAATTTTAAAAATTAAAATCAAAATGATAATGGAAACATATAAATAAATCCTCAAATGACATATAAACCACTTATTTGCTTCAAGTTGTGATAATAATAATAATTGTGATGTTTTTTTCTTCATCTCTAATTATTTCTCCTTGCCATTAAAATTCAAAAACCAATAAATTACATTTTTTTCTTCTACTTTACCATACATTTGTAAGTGTTCAGATTTACCACAATATTGGAATATGGCCACTGAGACTTTGTTTCCTTATCAAATATTTATTAATAATCTAATGGATTAGGTAATAATCTAAACAAACAGAAAATACTTGTCAAACATTATGAAAAGTTAATGGATTTGGAAAACCCTAATTTTACTTGGTAGAATCGTCTCCCCAGAGCCTTTGATCTGAATCAAGGGCAACATTTCCATCTCTCACATTTCTGACCCATCACCACCAGAAGGGAATTGAGATTGAAGATAACTTGAATATGTCATATTGATTGTGGGATTTGTGTCACTTGTTGATATGTAGTTGTAAAGGAAGTAACTGAAAAAATGGTAGTTGGTTTGTTCGATCGTATGCACTACTAAATGTGAAAAAAAAATGCACATAAATTAATTATCCTAGCAAAATATATGGTGATCAAGACGTAATGAAAAGGGCATGTAGTCCTCACCAGTATGGATGACAAGGTCTTTGGCTACAAGGCCTTTGTCTTAGAACTTCTTCCTTAGTACGGTAAAGAAATCCAACGATGTCCCTAAATTAGCTGCATCGGACGAAGATGATACCATCCAATCTCTCCTTATTGGATTTGTCACACACCAAAACCTTAGAAACTAAACCCTAAATCAAAATAAAATGTCACAACAAAAGTTTTGGTTTTAGTGAGGGCACATGAGATCGTTGAACTCGTGTATGGCTTCAAACCCTTAATATAATGGTATTCATTCATACAGAGTGAAAATTTAAAGTGCTCAAAGTGGGAACCATAGTAATTTATCACTCCCTTAGAATAATCTTATGGATTCCGCTATAGAACTCCTTCATCCTCTCAAAATACTCTCTTGTGAATTGGTTGCTATGATTAAAAAATATATAGTAATTGATCACTCATGTTTAGCTAGTTTTTATAATAATTGTAAAAACTATTAAAAAATCCAGAAAACTTTAAAAACTAAATCTTAAATCTAAAAACTAAATCCTAATTCCAAAGCAAATGTCATACTAAAAAGTAAATTCAAAGCAAATGCTATACCAAAAGATTTGGTTTCCATGAGGCCAGATGAGAATGTTAAACTTGTGTATGGATTCAAACCCTAATTCCAAGGCAGATGTCGTACCATAAGTTTTTTTTTCTTGAGGGAACTTGTGTATGGATTGAAATTGAGTACCTAGGCCAATGTTTTGGTAAAAAGGAGTTGTATATGCTCTTTTGATGTAACTATCCATGATAAGTTAGGATACATTTTTTTCCGTGCGCTCTCTAGGGATCTTAAACACATCCGGTGGGTCTGGATTCCATGATTGCTAAACCTAAAACACTCCCAATCTTCACAACATGTTCTAAATTCCTAGCCAAGGATTTTTTCCTTAGAGTCTTGAGGTCTGGATTCCATGATTGATAAACCTAAAACAACCCCCATCTTCACAACATGTTCTGAATTCCAAGCAAAGGAGGTTTTCCTGATAGTCTTGATTAAATATGGTTAGCAAGTCCCTCCAGTTGAATGTGAGAGACATTGAAGACATGAATATCTATATTGATATCAAACTGATCAACCACATGACATTTTTTGAACCCCATGAAAATTGTTAAAATTCAATATATAAAGAAGTAAATGTTAAAAAGGTAGCACTTGTTTTTGTTCCATGGCAATTGATAAGTGACTACAGTAATTTCTTAATCCTATTAAGTAAAAGTGAAATAGAAAATAAGTTAAGTAATGATAAACTTACACACTTAAGCATTCATAAATGCAAGGAAGTTAATATTGACATTCTCATCCATTAATTTAGAGACAATGACAAGAATACGCCAACATATTTAATTCCTAGATGTCACACCCCTAAGAGTCATGCCCAAGTCCCACCTTGGAATCTTGTCGATGTGTGAGACCGTGATGGTTCTTACATGGAATCTTGTCGATGTGTGACACCGTGATGGTTCTTACATGGAATCTTGTCTCAACCAAGGATACTTCATCCAGATTACGTCTCTTCACCTAGAGCATACCCATACTTTGTTCTAGGATATGAATGGATCACATCCTTACTCTATGCAACTCAGTTGTACACTTATACATTTTTTAACATTCTTTAACACTTAGTCAACTTGGCATACAACAAAAACATGAGAAACACAAGAGACACATGTATAATGTGGGTGGCACTAGCGGTGCCAAAACCCAACTTCATTTATTATATTGTGAAACATAAACAAATCTTTACAAAGAGGGCACTACGATCCCAGTTACATAGATGGGAATATTCTCACAACTCTCCCTTATACATTAGTCATGACTTGTAGTTCTATTACAACAAGACTTTCCTTGTTGTTCCTCATTTCCTTAGCCTGAGGTGCACCCCACTTGTACACCCAACCTCAAACCTCCATGTCTCCTTCCTTCACTTTATTCTTATCTTCCTTTGGTTGTGCTCCCATGCTCTTATAGGGACTCCAAGGGTCACTTGTGCAAAACGTCATTCCTTTTGGGTGTGTCATTCCCCTTCACAAATAGTCACACTCAATCGAACCATCATGCCTCTTTGTGGAACCAGTGTGCTGAACCAAGCCCTTTCACCAATCAACTGTCACATATCTTTGATGGGATCGCCCCATACATGGGAGCACACCACTTTATTTTTCTCTTCCTTGTGTCGATCATTGTGACTCTTTGTGGGTGTGTCGATCGGGTCATCCAACCTCTTCGATGCACCCATATTACCAAGGGAAGATGACTCAACTACTTGGGCATGCTCCCAAGTTTCCCTTCCCTTTCCCAAATGAAATCGAAATATCTATCATTCGTCACAAGTGAAGAAGAGTGTGTGCCCACATGGGCTCACAAGTATCCATCATGCCCTGAGGTTCTCTTTGCCATGCCCATAATATAGGTTCTTTCATAATCATTCGCTTCCCCCTTATGATCTTCATACATTCTGTTGTCGAATTCTCCCAAGGAATGCATGCTCGGTGGGTGCCATAGAAGGATTTGCATCCTCCCCCACTAAACTCGTTACCACTTGTGATCTATAGTGACCTTTGTTAAACCCCCAAATCATGTCCTCATATTTCCATAAGGACTCATATCTTTCCCAACTTTCCTCTTCATTGGGGTTGTCCTTCCAATGGATGAAGTACTCATGCACTCGGCCTTTGCCTCGTCCCAAGATATAATGTGCCAAAATATTCTCTACCACCAACTATAGCTTATTTGCAACCATGGTTGGTGCTCTTGATGGCTCAACTAGACTTGGGTCATCCAAGTCTCTTTGGAATGTAAGAGATGGTGAATATGTTGCATGTGGAATGGAAACTCCACTATGTAGGTGGAATTTCCAATCTTCTCAAGAAATTTGAATGACCCCTCATATCTCCACACAAGAGATGGATCCATCCCTTTTGGTGGTGGGAACTGATCTCTACTCAACTTGAGTAAGACCAACTCTTCTTCTTGGAATTCTCTTCCATGCATGTTGTGATGTTCCTATTGCTTCATTATGGTTGTTGCATTATTCGAGTGTGTGCAAGATATCTCTAATCAATCCTTCCAACTCTTCATGAAACCTACGATTGATGGATTCATCCCATAATATCCATGTGTCACAAAATAAGGAGTTGTGGGTTGTTGTCCATTCGTCAACTCAAATGGAGCATAACTTATATCTGAACTATGTGGCATCCAACAAGTCTGACCAATTCATCTGATCTTCCTGTACATAGTGCTACAAGTATTCCTCCAGAAGTGCATTGATTTTTTCAGTCCGCCCATCTGTCTGTGGATCGAAAGATGAAATATTCAACAATTTCATCCCCACAATCTTGAAAAATGTTCTCTAGCACCTACTCATGAACCTTGCATCCCTATCTGACACAATGTTCATAGGAATACCCCAATACTTCACTTTGTGCTTGAAAAAAAACTTCACAACTTGTTTCACGATATAAGGCATCTTTGTCGCAATAAAGACAACATAATTGGAGAATAGATCCACTATTACCAAAATCCCATTGTGTCCCTGCACCATTGGAATCTATGTGATGAAGTCCATCAAGACACTTTTCCACAGTCTCTCTAGAATCAGTAAAGGTTGCAATAAACCTTCTCTCATTCTGGTGTCTATCTTATCCTACTGACATATAAGGCATGTACGAATGTACTCCACATCTTGCTTCATCCACCCCCAAAAGTATCCTTTTTCCAACAACACCACCGTTCTTCACTTTATTTGGTGGCCATCCTAGGTTGAGTCATGACATTCCTTCATGAGTACCCTCACAAGGTTGGACAACTTAGGGACATAGATTTTCTCCCCAACGTACAACAGTCCATCGTGTAGCCAAAACTTTTTCATTTTTTCCTCCTTCACCTCCTTCATGATGTTATTTGTTGTGTGATCATTCTCTAAACCTTTCTTTATCCTTTCATGCAACACTTACAAGACATGAATTTGACTTCCCCCTGATGTAGGAAACTTGTCTTCCTCCTCTAGGACAATGATTTGTGCCTTTATTCTCAAGGAATCCATGACAATGCTTATCTTGCACTACCTATACTCAACGATCATATCAAATTCTGTGAGGAATTCTTTCCACCTTGCCTGTTTGGGTGAAAATTTTGGTTTTGTTGTGAAGTAACTTGTCACAACGTTGTCTATCTTCACGATGAATGACTTGCCCAATAATTAATGTCTCCAAGTATGAAAACAATGTACCACTGTAGTCAACTCCTTCTCATGATTGGGGTATCTTCGTTGGTGATCTTGGATATTTCTTCTCTCAAAGGCAACTGGATGTCCCTCCTGCGTTAAAAAACCTCCAATGGAAAAGTCTAATGTGTCAGTCTGCACTTCAAACGATTTCTGAAAGTCTAGCAACTTCAACATGGGATATGTGACAATTCTACATTTTAGCTCTTCAAATGAAGACTTCCTCCTCTCTGTGCAGTTCCATTCTTTGTCCTTTCTCAACAAGTCAGTCAACAATGCAACAATATTGGAGCATCCCTTTATGAACTTGCAATAGTAGTTGGATAATCAAAGGAAGACTCTCACGTCATGAACTTCCTGTGGCTCTTCCCAATATTCAGTTTCCTTGACCTTTGCAGGGTCCATGCAAATGCATCCTTCGCCAATCCAATTCCCAAGAAACAGTATCTCAATATGCCCCAAAAAACACTTGGGCTTCTTTAAGAACAATTGGTTCCATCACAATGACTCAAATACCTATGCCAAAATTTTCTTGTGCTCCTCCATACTTTCATTGTATACTACAATGTCATCCAAATACACCACAATGAACTTGTCGAAAAAAAACCACAACACATCATTCATCAATGTGTAAAAGGTTGCAGGGGCATTGTAGAACCAAAAAGGAATCACTAGGAACTCATAACTCCAATACCTCATCACCATGGTTATCTTTGTCTCATCTCCTTCTGAATCTACACCAAATAATACCCATGTCGCAAGTCAATCTTTGAAAAGACTGTGGACTTAGCCAACTTGTCCAAGTAATCATTAGATAAAGGAAATTGGTATCATTTATTCACAGCTTGATTGTTCAATGCTCATTAATCCAAACACATCATTATCTCTAAAGTGTCATTCATTTTCTGAAAGCGAATCGAGGTGCCATATGGGTACCTGGATGGAGGAATGAATTCAATATCAATAAATTCTATCAATTGTCTTTTCAACTCTTCCAACTCAGGTGTAGACAATCGGTAAGGATCTCTTTTTGGTGGCCACGGCCTAGGATCTAGCTCTATATGATGGTCAACAATGCATCGCAGTGGGATCACTTTCGATAAATCGTCTGACATTCAGTCAGTAAAATCACCCAACAAGCCAGTGATATCTGCCTAAACAAGCATCACCACTCCATCCTCTTGAAATTCTCTAACAATTTTTGCATAAATATGCAATCCATTCTTCCTTGATTCTCTCTTCATACTTAGTGCAGACGCTAGTTACATCTTTCCTCCATAATTCCTTGCAGGTGTGCACACAACCCAATCCTTTTGTTCACCACGTATAACCATCTTGTTTATCCATGGCATGTGAACCGAATGAATTCTCAGTAGGAACTCCTTCCCAATAATCACCTCAAAGTCATCCATAGTAATTACCATGAAGTTAGCTCGATCTTTGAAATTATCAAGTTGAATGTGAACTAAGGAGGAAACACCAGTTCCTGACTTTTCCTTAGAGTTTTCCTCCTTCACCGCATCTCTGCACGGGGAGAATCTAAGTCCCATATCCTTCTCTACCTTAGACTTGTGAAGGTTGTGTGAGGAACATGAGTCAACCAAATCTTGCAATATTTGTTTTTCGATAACCAAATCCACAAAAAACAACTAATGGTCTTGGTTTCCAAGCTTTTCACTGAAGGCACTAAATGCACCAACCCTATGTAGGTTGCTGCAAACAGATCATTTACACTCTTTTTGTGTTAAGTGAAAAGGACAAGAAGACTCACAATACAAGATACCTCTATTGTGCTCGTCTTTGGAAAACTATGTGGGAGTGCCCCTTGGAACATCGCTTAGTTATGAGGTGATTCATTATAGGTCAATGCAGATCCTAGTTCTCTACACAAACCAAACCTCTTTTGTCTCAGGTCGCAACATGACACTTGAATCAACCTTCCTTGAGTCATCTACGACCAACTTCTTTCATATGACTTTATCCACATTTTTCCAAGGAGTCGCTCCACCCCAGGTTGCCCCATTTTTGGACTGTGCAAATCCTATCATACCTGTGTGTTGTCTCTACAAAACTCTTCATTGTGAAACTTCACTGATACCATATGTCACGCCTCCAAGAGTCATTCCCAAATCCAACCTTGGCCTCTCATGGACATGTGACATCATGGTGGTTCTCACATGGCTCAACCAAAGATACTTCACCCGGACTAAACCTTTTCACATAGAGCATACCCATACTTTGTTCTAGGCTACAAATGAGTCACATCCTTACTTTATGCATCTCAATTGTATACTTATACATTTTTTGACATTATTTAACACTTATTCAATTTGGCATACAACACAAACATGTGAAACAAAAGAGACACTATATAGTGTTGGTGGCACCAGCAGTGCCTAATACCCAACTTTATATATTATATTGTGAAACATAGACAAAGATTTACAAAGAGGGTGCAACTAACCTAGTTCCATGGATGGGAAGAGTCTCACAACTCTTCTTTATATAGAAGAACTATCTAGACTTGCGATTTTGTCACACCAAGACTTTCCAGGTTGTTCCTCCTTGCGGTTCTATCACTTTATATTGAAATATAAAGTTCAATAAAATATAAGTTTGGAGTTATTGTGAAATCAATGGTTCAAATTACGAGTGAGTTTTGTGGTGATTGTTTCTTTGGCCAACTTCAATATGTCTTATAAATTAGAGTTGTCCTTGATTTTTTAGATTAGAGATATTGATCATATATTAATTAAATTTTATAGATTCTCTTCCCACACATATTCTTTATTATGATGACATGTACCATTTGAACGACACGAAAGAGGTAAGGGAGCTAAAAATGATTAGAAGAAGGGTAAATTATAGGAAGTTTTAATTTTATTTATCGTTAATATTTATTTAAATAATTGTTTTTATAAATATATTTATATTATATTTAAATAAAAAGATATTATTAATTTTTATAATTTAAAATACATGGTTCAGATAATTTAACAATAATTTATTATTTATAGTGGACATTTTTGAATAATATTTTTATCTTATTAATGAAAAAATTTAAAGGAGGCAATCTAACATCCTCTGACGAGGGTTTCAGGACTAGGCTTTGATGGTTACAGTTCAAGCAACGACCAACATGGTTACCAGAGGGGGAGGGAGTGAAACTCCCTCCTACAAGCAGGTAGTGGTGGACAGAGGGAAAGGCCCATGCAACGTTGGAGTTAAGGAACCCTTGACAGGCACCTCAGGATCAGGGACTGAAAATAATCAAGAGGTCAACCAAGGCAAAAGCGATCATGTGAGGGAGGAGGCTAGAGAAGCCAGGAAAATTATGCTAGAAACGACTAACCCTGGTGAGGTAGGTGGGCATAATCCGTGTAAAGATAAAACAACTTCAATTCCCAAAGTCATCCTGGAAGACCCCCAAAATCAAATCTTACAGGATCACATGAAGACACATGCCCTAATCTTAAATTTTATGGGCCTGTGGCCCACATAAAATACTCTTCATAGCTGGATAAAATACCAATGGAAGCCAAGTGGAGAATTTGATCTCCACCTGGGATCGAAGGGTTTTTTCACAACAATATTCATGAACCTAAAGGATGGGGATAAAATATTTGAGGGGGGGTTGTATTTCCATGCCTCAACGGGGTTGTACATGCAATGATGGAAGGAAAATTTCTCTCGAGAGAAATAAACCTTTAAAAATGTCCTCGTCTAGCTAAGGCTTTATTCCCTACCACTAGATTATTGGTTTTCGTCCACCTTCGAAGCGATAGGGAACAAACTAGGAAAATACGTCAAGACGTCGGAAGAAACTTTAAAAGGGCGGTATACATCCTATGCAAGGATCTGTATAGAGATGGATGTATCAGGGGCTCTCCCGAAGGCCATAAGCCTAGAGTTTAGGGATGAGGAATGGATCCAAAGTATAAACTATGAGCATATCCCATTTTGGTGTAGAAGGTGTCATGAACATGGATAACTACTAATAGAATTCCCTCTTAGTAAGAAACAAGAACCATAAAACACTAAACAACAACAGGATGAGGACGGTTTCGTGAGGCCGAATCACAAAGGAAGAGGAAATAAAAGACAAGGCAAGCCCCTAATAGGTAGCAACCCAGAAGCCAAGAATAGAGCAGAAGGAAGGGGAAACCCCAACCAAGGGGAAGAAAAGGAAAAGAAAAGGATGAAAGCAAAGGAGAAAAGTGAACAGGCAACCCATGAGACCAAAGAAAATCCAAACACCATGGGTAATCCAGGAGCCAACGCGAGTTCAATGGAAGGAAGAAACAAACATGTCAACACCCCAATGCAGGGGGCAGATGGAGATGCAAAGATGACACCAGGCGAGGTATGAACAAAATACCATGATCTCAGAGACATCATGGAAAGGGAAGGGATATATATCCCGAACATATTAGAGCAATGGAAAAGGAAAAGAGTTAACAAAGTGCCAACAGAGAAACTGGATCACATTCAATACCTCTTCCTCCTAAGGGAGGAAGAAAAAACTAGAGGAATCAAGAGCATGCATGGAGAAATAGGACACTTGGGGATCAAAACCGGAGATGGAAAACCACAACACTTACCCAAGAAGGAAAGGAGGAAGAAAGAGAGGAAATCAAATAGTGTAGCCCTACAAGAAATCAATTCCCTGCTGATAAAATCAGGTAATATTAAAAATATCTTCCCAAACTCCTTCACACATGTTTAAATTAAGATTATTACTTGGAATATAAGATGCCTAAACAACCCAAGGAAACACTAAATTCTTAAAAATAGACCAAGGAAGGAACAACTTGGCCTTTGTTTCATTCAAGAAACAAAATGCAATCTAGACAGAATGGAAATAATCAGTAAAAAATACTGGAGTAAATACAAGCTACTGGATGTGGAAAGCCAACATATGGTGGGAGGAATACTCACCCTGTGGAACCCATAATCGATGAACCTAATATCGGAAGAAGCCACGAGGCATACAATTTATGTTAAAATGAAAGTGATAGGGAACATAGAGGAGGTCCTATGCACAAATTTGTATGGCCCTTAGGAATTGGAGGAAAAAAGGATAATGCTCCTAGACATAAAAAATCTAAGAGAACGAACCATCAAACTCCACTGGATTCTAGCTGGGGATTTCAACATCATTACTACTCTGGAGAAAAAAAAGGGGGTAACTGAATACTGGAAAGGGATGCGGAAGACTTCTCAGCCTTCATAAACACATTGGAGCTTGTGGACATCAGGATAAATAATTGCCAATTCACCTGAAATAACAAACGACTAGCTCACCACCAAGTAGCCACAAGGCTAGATAGATTCCTAGTTTCAGAAACCTTCATTATGCAGTGTATAGATTTGGAGTGCATTATTCAACCATTCGGGGGATCAGATAACTGGCTAGTGCAAATGGAAGCAAACTTTTAGACAACACCAAAGAACAAACCATTTAGATTTGATAAATTTTGTATTGACCACTCTACTTTCAAGGAGAACATCAAAACATGGTGGCAGGAGGAACTCTCGGACCAAGGGACAAGGATGTTCATACTACACAAGAAACTCAAGTACATTAAACATAAATGTAAGGAATGGAACATAGAAGTCTTAGGGAACATAGACCAGGAGAAAAAAAGGATCAAGGACAGAATGAGAAAGTTGTAGGAACTTTGCATTCAAGAGGGCCATACAGAGGAAAATAAAAAAGAAGAAAACCAAATGATCCAAACATGGGAATCAAGATGTAAGTAGGAAGAGATCCTATGGCAGAAAAAATCCAGAATCAGGTGGCTTAAA
This sequence comes from Picea glauca, assembly GCA_000966675.3. Lineage (NCBI taxonomy): Eukaryota > Viridiplantae > Streptophyta > Pinopsida > Pinales > Pinaceae > Picea > Picea glauca. The sequence goes on from JZKD02S1673421.1 coordinate 124,862, forward strand.
GAAGGGGAGAGGATTACCAAGTTCTTTCATAGGACAATGATAGCGAGAAGATCTCATAACAAATTTTGAAGATTAGGTATCGGGATGGGATATAAAGAGAATCCCACCAGGACATAGAAAACACACTAGTCAAACACTTCCAGGGGATATCCAAAGAGCCCAACCGAGAAAGAACCGCGACCATCCAGAGGATAACTCAACACATCCCCAAACTTGTCACATAGGATCAAAATATCAGCTTGTGCAAACTCTAAGATAACTTCTACTGCAAGTAAAAAAATCTCATTGAACAACTATCTAGCCTAAGAGGCAAGTGGACTATATTCTTAATTAAAAACTATTTCTAATTCATGAAGGGAAATCTATTTAATTGAAAGCAAGAAGAACTAACAACTAACCTTTAATCTATGATAAGAAAACTGTTCTCTAACCTATCAAAGCAAAAGACTATCTATCCTACAACAACAATAAAACTATCTTCTAAGCTATGAAAGAAAGAAACTATATCTTCTGATCTATGAAAGCAGGAAACTAGATCTTTTAACCTAGGAAAGCAAGAAAACTATCCTTTAACCTATGAAAACAGGAAAACTATCTTTTAACCTATGAAAACTCAAATATAGTGTTGGTGGTTGTGTGAATGTCTCCAGTGTTGTATGATATCTCGATGGAACTTGACAACAAAGGATAATTCAAGCTGTATAAGCTCAACACTGATCTCAATAGCAAAGTGAAAGGTATGGATTAAAGAATCCAATGAGAATTTATCCATGACATAAACAATCGTCAATTACCCTACATATTCATTTATTAACCATTAACAATATAACGAGATCATAATTATACTTCTACACTATGTAATAAAAATTCATACTTGAACTCAATCATTAACTAAGAAATACAATTGCAATCTAATTCTAGGAAGGAAATTACATAAAATGAAACTATGCTATACCTATTCTAACAATTCAAAATACGATAAGAAAAATGCTTAAAAACATAATTAAAACATGACATATAAAAAAAGTAAACTAATGCATGTATTCACTAACAACTGGTTAAGAAAATTCCACAATAAAAGGACTGAAATTAAACCTATCCATCCACTAAATCCTTGTTAAAGAAAACCCAAATTCAAACTCTGTTCTACTCTATTTAAAACTCTGTTTTTAAATTTAATTCTAACAGCATAAAATAAAACATAATCAAATATCTAATTGTACATGGGATTAGTCTATGAATTTGCAAATTCATTCCTAACTACAAGATAAACACATACTAACACAAGCCTTCATACTAACCTTCAAAACATAATTAAAATAATTAAATTACAAGAACAAATTAACTAACAAAATAATAATGCATGTACATGAAATTAAAAGAGACAACTAAACTGTAAAATGCATAAATAACCTAAAGAACAGTTACCAGAATGTTGGTGGGACCCCCAACAAGTCGTGGTCACTTTCTAAAACAACACCATGAGCTTAGCAAGATGAATTCACCATTAAAACACAGAAACACAGTTTTATATAACTTCAACAATGGAAAATGGCAAGAATAAGAGAGAGTCGCATTTTTCTCCAATACACTACTCTATTGCTTCCTAACCTATTGTCTGACCATCCTAGTGGTATTTATAAGTTTACAGACCAAGTGGTTGACCACAGGAGGGTTGAACCACTTCTAAATTCGGCAATTTACATTAAATGATGCCCCAACTGCTGAAACTGAGCGGGCCAATAAACGCCTCTTTAACAACCAAAAATAAGTTGTTGGGAGTTTAGTAGCTGGAGGGGGAAAGCATAAGAAAATCCCATGTTCTCAATTTTCCCATCACTGACCGCCAATACCATAACCTCCAAGTCACCCTTCATTTTTGTGCAAGACGTAGTGTTGGACGCAGTGCTAGATCGAATACCGAATTGAGTGCTGGAAGGAGTGCCAAATTGAGTGCCGGAGGTAGAAACATGGTGCATTTTTTCCCTGTAACACCAAAAAAATGTGAATTAGATCTTTGGAATCATAAAACGTGATGAATTATACTCAATATTGACATCAAACACGAATCATACATACCTGGTGTAGATCATACTGTTTTAACATAAAATTCTTCAAAAAGCTCCTTCAAAACATGAAAAACACATATGTACATTCAGTAAAAGTGTCCAATAACTATCATAAAATTGATCATATCTTGGGCCCAACATTACCCCCACACTTATGATTTTTCAGGTCCCACTGCAAACAAAAAGAAGTTACCCCTCGTGACTAGGCTTGCTGAGGAGGATCATATTTGGAAGCTTCTCCTTCTTGTTGTGAAGACTTTGCCTTATGCCTCTTATGTTTCTTCAGCTGTGCTCTAAGGCTGCAGTTAGATTTGGTCATTTCATCGACCAGCCATTGAAGGGAGTTAACTTTTTCTTGAAGGACTGCATCATCATGATGAAGGTGTGTGTATATTGTCTTCCTTTGTTCCAACTGTTGGAGAAGTTGATGGTTTTCTTTTTGTAGCTTCTCAATGGCTGGGGAAGAATCGATGATCTTTGATGAAGGCTTATATCCTTTGAGGGATGTGAACAATCTATCAATTTTAGGATCTAGAGTAGGCATGGGTGAAGTAGGGGTGATGGGGGATTGGTAAGGAGAGGTAGGCTCTAATTTTTTCTTTCTTAGTGGCTTTAATCCATCCGCAGAGACTTCTCTAAGTCTCTTGTGAGGGCTCTCAAGGTCAGAGGACACTTGGATAGGATTCGAAGCAGGTGGAGGTTTTGCATAAGGTTTTGTTCTTGTGTTCTAGGTACTCTTTTGAAAGGGTCCTTTACCAAATCGATTGGATCCCCACTAATTTGTGGGAATGATGGGAAATTCTTGTTGGATCACTTCTTGGAGCTTCTTAGGTGGGGGATCAAGAGAGATTGAAGGCATTGGGGGGTTAACAATGGGCTTCTTTTGGTCTTTGCTCTTGGTCTTTTTACCCGAGGAGGAAGAAGGGATATCAACAAAATTTTTGTATTGTTCCAGCAAAGAGAGGGTTTGTGCAAGGGAGTTTGGAGTTCTTTGAGAGCAAGGCTTGGATGGAGAGATGGTTTTTAGGCTAATTGGATTTTTTCTGTTCCTAATTGTCAAGTGAGGGTTTTCAAATTGATAGATAAAGGCATCCCAAGTTTGCCCCTGTTTCTCTAGTTCAACTAGAACAAGGAGTTTGATCAATCCATGGTGAAAGAGACTGTTGTGGGGCTTAGTCACATTCTTCCTCACTTGAGAGGACATCTTCTCCAAGCTTTTCAGAAAATAGAAGGGGAAGTTCAAAGGTTTGTTGAACAAAAAATGAGCCAGCAATCTAAAATGACAAGATTTGAAAGTGGAGTATCTACCTTCGCAAGTAATCAACCTTGTGATGATGATGAGGGGGTTGATCAATTCCACCTTTATCCACTCCCTATAATATCCTTTTTCTCCTTAAATGCTCTCGAATTCAGTCTTAAAAACCCTATTATAACTTGAGCGCGAAAATTGGTGGTTTTTAAACCATCTATCTCCCATTCTTGGGAGCTTTGTAGTTGTAGAAATGGACTCTTCTGAGACTTCAAAGGTAAGAGACCCTACATGTGTTGTCTTCCCATCAAAATCGAGGGAAAATTGCATGCAGAGGCTGTCATCGTGGCCCAGCAAGGTAGACAAAAATGGCCCCCAACTTGTGTGCAAAAACACCTCTCTGCATTGTGTGAATTTGGGAATGGAAAAGAGACCTGCATAGGAAGAGGGTTTGTACCTCCTAGGCATTGTGGCAGAGGAAAAATTCACCAAGCAAAGGTGCGAACAGGCCAAGAGATGGCACGAATTGGGCATGGTCTGAGCATGATTTGAACAGGGGAAGAGATGGTAGAGGTTGGGCACGATTTCTTAACGCAAGGCAGAGAAAATGGCAAGGGAGAATGAAGATAATGGTTGCCCAACCCGATTTTGAATGCACCTATAGTGGATTAGGTTGCACACATGTGCGCATGAGCTGCCATGTGTGGAGAATTCGAATTCGATGGCTCATTTTTGAAGGTAATGAAATGATGCACAATTAGACCAATGTCCAAGTCTTTTGACTTGGAAATTTGATCATGAACATATAAAACATCTTCAATCAATTGCCTGCAACCAATTCAATTGAATGTAATTGAGTTCTGGTTACCTGAAATCTAGGACAGTTACTAGTGTGTAATTCACATGGTACTTCGTTTGGCACCTCATACGAAATTTCATATGGCACTTCATACGATACCTCTGTGTTAAGTACATTTACACTTCTTCTAATGGATAGCCTACAAATTTGAAGTGTTTTTAACAATCAGAGTGGTAAATGAGTAGAGGCAGAATGTTCCCTTGTTAATTTTTCCATCATGCTCACTCAATCCTCTTGCATATGACATATAATGTCAAACATACAATGAACAAGTTATAGCAAGTAAAAACATGTATTGTCAAACTTGCAATGTACAACTTGTAATGAAAGATAAACCAATAAAAGTGGCCTGGTTTATTAGGCAATTTATAGCACACCAGAGTTTAGCATTTCAAACATAACATGACTATTAATGTAATAACCAATATCATAGAAATAATACAAAAATTCTTGCAAAGTTTTATTTCTCTAGGCAATGATCATTTGTCATCTCATGAACCCCTCCCTCGCACCTAAGTATTTTTACACCTCACAATCAAAAGTATATGAAACCAGTCAGTATCCCCCAATAGCCGAAGATTTATAGTATGTCAAGTGTAAAGATAACATTTCATAGACTGGTCTGACAAGACAGTTAGAAGATGGCCCCACCTATAGGATAAGATATCCTATATATAGATAAGAAGAGGTAGGCAAGAGAGTTTCAAGATAGTCTTAGAGTTATTTCCCAATGGCAAGTTGATGGAGTTCATTAACCTTAGCTTAACCACACATACTTCATGTCAACTTAGTCTGCAAGTAATGCTGCAAATCAGGACAAGTTCAAATTTATTATTTATTTTTGTGAGATTATCATCCTTGCTAGGTAGAATGCCCCGTTGCCAACAAGCTTGTTCAGTGCTCTGGCGGGTTTACCTAGTCATACCATAGGCTGGTACCCACTGCCAGTAGACCTGTTCAGTATCCCGGTGGGTTAGCCTCTTACACCCTCAGAGACTAGCCCTCCATCTTTTAATATTTTAGTATAAGATTTCTTTATGCAAGAAGATGGGGGAACAACTCTGAAAACAACTTTTTCTTACTTTTTTTAATTTGGATGGTATTTATGTTAGAGGATGACTTTCCGTTATATTACTTATTGATTGTCTCGATGTAAGGGGTACTTAAGCGGATGTGGCCTATCTAAAGATATGATATAATCAATCTATTTAGTGTGTAGTGGATGGTACCATTGAGAAAGAACAGAAAGGTATCTCTAGGATCAAATCACTTTCTTCTTTTGTAATTATTTTGATGTTTCCATGACTAACCGCTAATTAGACCTCCTTGTTACTCTTTGATAAAGACACTTGAATCACTTACTCAAGTTTCTTGGAAAAACTGTACGAGAGACCTCTAGGCTTGATAGTTATGGTATCACTTCCTTATATAGTGGTGAAGACTTTCAAGATAAACTGCTTTATAATGCCTAAAAATGTGAATTCTTGCAAAAATATGGCTAATTACAGCAAGTCAATATTCATTTGATGATTTAGCAAACACAAAATTCAAGTGTAACAATGTTTGAAGAAACTGTGTACTTCTGGTGAAATAAATACTTACAGAAATATCTAGAATTTCCTTACAAACAAAATTCAAAAACAATTTACATGTATACAATAGGAAATTCAAAAAAAAATTCAAGAACAAGGGGGAACTTCCCCATCTACTAAGGCCAATGCTTTGTCAGTTGACATGACTTGTAGAAAGTCCTCTTTGGAAATGGGATTATGATAAAATTTGAGTTGGTGTCCATTTACTACAAATGAGACTTGTCCATCATCAATTGTTTTAATTTTTATAGCTCCATTGTCATATACAGTGTCTACCTCGTAAGGGACCAACCAGTGGGTGTTAAGTTTACCTTTGAAGGTTTTGAATCGGGAATCAAACAATAGAGCCCAATCACCAAGTTGGAAATGTTTCTTCTTCATAAACTTGTCATGCCACTTGCTCCTCTGGTTTTGGACTAATATCGTCCATTGGATGGTATCTTTCCGGATTTCATCCAACTCATTCAATTGTAGGGCTCATTGCGTTTGAGCCTCATATAATTTCAATCCCAATTCTGTGGCAATACGGAAGGTCCTTACTTGGAATTTTATAAGTAGAAGTACTTTTTTCCCGTACACTATATCATAAGGGGTATGCCTAGTGGTATTCCTCTAGGTAGTCCGGTATGCCCACAAAGCCTCTGGGAGCCTATCAGCCCAATCCCAATGATGTAACTAAATAGTCTTAGTAAGGATGGCTTCCAGAACTTTGTTTGTAGATTCTACCTGACCATTGGTTTGCGGGTGGTATGGAGAATATTTACAATGTTTAATCCCATATTTCTTTGTTATCTCTTTCATCAGCTTGGAAGTGAATTGAGTGCCTTGGTTGGTAACAATTTCATGAGGGACACTAAAGTGGGTAAATATGTCTTCATAGATGAATTTGAAAAAAAACTTCTCTGTATCCCCGAATGGGGATTTTGCCTCTACCCATTTGGTGATATAGTCTGTACAAACCAAAATATAGTTCTTCCTATGGGACATGGGTGAAATTGGTCCTACAAAATCGAGGGCCTATTTTTCGAAGGGTTCTATCATAACTTGGGCAAGCAAAGCCATTTCATCAGCTGACGTAGGTCTTCCTATCATTTGGAAACTATCACAACTTCTCACATATTTGGCAGCATCTTTGAAAATGCTAGGCCAATAGTAACCTGAATGTAACACCTTATATGTTGAACTTTTTTCAGAAAAGTGGCCACCACATGGTCCATCATGACAACTTCATAGTATTTCAGGTACCTCGTCCTCTCGGACACATCTACGAATAATCAAATCAGGACCTGTGCGAAAAATATCATGACCAACCTAAGAGTAGTTAGCACTTTGTGAAATAATTTTCTGCTTTTCATGAGGTGACAAATGAGACGGTAACTTCCTAGTGGCTAGATAGTTTTCCATATCCGCAAACCATGTGGTGTTGACCGAGAGGGAAAAAAGATGCTCATCTGGAAAACTATCATCTATAGGGATATCATCATCCTCATTTTTTATTCGGGAAAGAAAATCAACTACTATATTATCCTTATCAGGTCGGTCAAGCACAATGATAGTAAATTCTTACAATAACAAAAACCACCTGGTCACTCGGCCAATAGTTATGGGTTTATTCATGAGGACTCTAATGGCGGAATGATCAATATGTACAAATACTTCACAAAATGTAATGTAATGTCGAAACTTGTTAATAGCATGAACAATTGCCAAGAATTCGTTCTCGCTAACTATATAGTTTAACTTGATAGGGGACAATTTCTTGCTCACAAAATAAATGGCATAGGGTTGTTGGTCCTCTTTCTTCCCTAATACCCCTCCTATTGCAGTGTCAGACGAATCAATGGATATATGAAATGGGAGAGTCCAATTGGGCCCTCTATGAACTGGTGCCACAGACAACTTAGCTTTCAGGGTTTCAAAGGCAGTTTGACACTACTCAGTCCAAACAAAATCAACATATTTTATTAGTAATCCAAACATAGGTGCAACAATCTTTGTAAAATTTTCAATAAAACGCTGGTAATACCCGACATGTCCAGGAAAACTTCTGACCTCTTTCTGAGTCTTGGGGGGTGGAAGTATAACAATGAATTCAATATTTGCAGGATTGACTTTTATCCTTTCAGATGAAACATGATGTCCTAGAACCACTCCTTCAGTTAACAACATTTTGCATTTTTCATGACTTAATGATGCAAGAGCATCTCCCGAGACAAGCGAGCCAGCGCGGAATGCAAGTGGACAGCTGGGCACATGCCAACACAAACTTTTGAATTTTCCCTTGAAGTTGATGCGCCAAATATAAATGAGATCATTTAATGAAGACGCCTTGGTAAAATGTAATCAAACCTTGAGCGCCCCGCTCTCGTCTGAAGTAGATGGAGGCATTTATAGCAGTAAATGTAGGTAGATAGAATTTAATATTAGATTAGACAGTTTTAGAAGAAAGAGGGAAAACGGATATAAACACCCTCATTGTGCATTGTAACATAATTCTGGATAATTAGAAGAATTATGAGCATTGAGAAGAGAAGCAGAGAGTTGTCCCATGTATAGTTATTTGGATTAATAGAAGAGTTTAATTCAAATTCATGGAGTTGTGTTTGTTTTCTGTGTATGTATGTTGAATGCTATGCTTAGGAGTATTTACTTACTATTATGCATTTGCTGTTATGCTGTGTATACGATTTCATGTGTTGAGAGTGAAGTCTGAAAGGAAGTAAAAGGAATGAGTTTCAATTGTTTCTCTATCTGAGCCAGGATTCCTGCAAGGAGTGCAGTTGAAGTCGTCCGCAAGGAGTGCGTTGACAGAAGGCTTGGATAGTCTACCTCTTGTTCTCATTCACCCAGAAGAGAAATTGGGTTATACGAGCCGTGCAAGGAGTGCGCAGGCTAAGGAGAGTCTCAGTCATGAAATTGAGTGAAGTATTGAAGGACTGTTGCTGCAGGTGTGCGTAGAGTCAAAAGAACTCAACACTTGGAGGTGTTTGAGAACTGCCGCAAGGAGTGTGTGCAAGGACCCTCTTAGAAGTTGAAAGTGTGAGAAAGCTCAGGAGGGATAAGGCTTTCAAGCTTGTCGAGGAGAAGCACTGGAAGATTCGTGCCATGTAGTGTTTGAACAGGCGCTGCAAAGTTATGCGCAAGAGGACTAGCTTTCATAAAGAAATATTGGGTTCACTCGTAGAAGAAATCCAAGAGGAAGGTAGATGGTTAGGATCTTGTGGAGAATATTGGAAAAATCCTGTCAGCCGTTGGATCTACCAAAGAAGAAAGGGGGTTACGGTCATGTTGGGAGTTCAAGCTCCAGGGGTCGTGAGCCATTGGATTGTGGATCAGATACCTGTCAGCCGTCTGATCTGACAGGAGTTGCACGAGAGTTACCATCAAAATTTGAAGGATCAGTAGTCCCGTGGTCGAATGGTTTTCGACATTTGAAACCCCGAAGTCCCAGGAAGATCTGGGTCATCTGTCAGTTGGGCACGTGGCGGAGATTGAGGCGTAAAGATTCTGAGAAATCAGAAGTCCCATGGATAGGAGGTCGGGGAAGTCCATAGTGAAAACCCCGACATAATCCGAGCCATCCGTTCGGGAAAACAGGTGTCAGGAATCCGGAGAGAGTCAGGAATTGACGTATCGGGGTTCCTGAGGACAAGAAAGTTGGGACATCACAAGTCTCGAAACCCCATAGAAATTGGGACCATCCATAAGAGGGGATGCGTGGAAGAAATCGCTGCCATCGGGGAAAGTCCCGACAAGGAGGACGTCCATCAATGTTTGGTTCATCGGGATATCGGGGATCCTGGTGACGAAGTGTTTACACCTTTTGAAATCACGAACCACGAAACCCCGATGAGGAGGAAGGTGCCACCGTGCGGCCAGCTGTCAGCACGTCGAAAGAAGGGAAGCACCATTGTGGGAGCTAGCTATCAGCACACCGGAAAGAAGGGAAGCGTTATTAAGGGAGCCAACTGTCAAGAGACCGGAGAGTCGGGATTCAAGGGATTAGGAATCCCGTGGGCAAGTGTTTTTCAACATTTGAAACCCCATAGCCCCGACAAGGGATAAGACTGCGGTCACTGGGTGAGAGTCATATGAGTCAGGAGCCTAGCCACGAGAGCTAGTGTGTAAAGAGTGCTTTGGGATTCGAGGAATCACGGGTCTTGAGGGCATGTGTATTTCGACATTGGAATGCTTGAAACCCGGATGGGAGTTATAGCTGTGGTCATATAAGGAGATGTCACGTGGATCAAGCGCTTACCCTAGAGGGCTAACAGGAATTTGAGCGCATCGGGAATTTGAAGTCAGAAACCCCGACGAGAAGGAATATAAGGCTGCGGTCTTATAGAAAACGGTCACGCGGACTGAAGGATTACCTAGGAGGGGATAAGACAACAAAGGAGCGTATCGAGGATCGGGGATCGAAAAACTAAATTGTTTGTACATTTCAAGTGTCAAAATCCCGATTGGAGGAACCCCAATCACAAAGGATAAGGCCAGTGTTGATTTCCCAATAGAACAAAGGGAGATCTCGTGAAGACTTTTCTGTGGGAGGAAAATTTCCTGATAGGGAAATAGAAGAATATTTCAGTTCTTCGGGCTGAGGAAGGAGGAAAATATCCTGTGAGCAGACATGCCTGGGTGGTGCGCCTGCGTTAAGTGGTATCAAAACGAGTTATTGTCTGTATATTTCAGGCAGGAAGAGGCAGAGGAAGAAAGCACTCTGATACACACGTCAAGTGGTATCAGAACTTAGAAAAGATTCTTTGATTTCTGTAGTAGAGAAAAAAGGAGAATTCACCATGCCGCCAAGGAGAAGGGATAGACAATCACCTGATACAGGGGAGGAAAGGGAAATGTCCAAAGAAAGAGGTAGGCAAGTGCAGAACCCTGACATGGAGAGACAAATGTGTAATATTCGTGCCAGAATGGAGGACATGGAGACATCACAAAGGCGCAAAGCTGATGCAGGAGATATCAGTGAATCCGAAGATGAAAATGATGTTGGAAATGGAGGAGAAGAAATCCCAGTGGAATATGCAGCAAGTGAACGCTTACTTAAAGTTGTTGCAAGAATGAGTACAAAGGTAAGAAATGGACATTCTAGTTTATGAGGGAAATCTGGATGTAGAAGAGCTTCTAGACTGGATTAGAGCTCTAGAGACTTACTTTGACTATGAAGATATTGAAGAGGACAAGAAGGTCAAGCATGTCGTCACGAGATTAAAGGGACACACAACATTATGGTGGGACAAGCTACAAGCAGATAAACGTTGCAAGGGCAAGCAACAAATTAAAAGTTGGGATTGAATGATTGCAAAGATGAAGGCAAAGTTCATCCCGAGAGACTATCAAATTTCTCCGTTTAGGAGGATGCAGAATCTGAGACAGAAGCTGATGACAGTGAAGGAATATACTGAGGAATTTTATAGGTTGAATATCAGGGCAGGTCATCGCGAAAGCAATGACGAAAAAGTGGTCAGGTATATGAATGGCCTGAGATATGAGATTCAGGATGAAATGAGTATGGCAACCATCCAAACGGTAGAGGATGCTTATCAAATGGCTTTGAAGGTAGAGGAGAAGCTGGGACGAAAGCAGAGTCAAGGAGGCCGAGGCAGAAGTCAGCCTAGAGGCAAAGAAGTTGCCCAGGAAAGAACCCAGAAGCCCAGGGATGGCTGGAAGAAACCTCAGAATTAGACAAAGAGAGGTGTAAGTTCACAGCGAGGGCGATATGCTGAGCAAAGAGAAAAACATACTGAGCAGAGAGGAGGATATGCTGATAACAACACTTTTCCTCATACCAGAGGTAGAGGAAGAGGAAGAGGTGGAGTAATCACATGCTTCACATGTGGAAAGAATGGGCACAGGTCGTTTGAGTGTCCAAAGAAAAAGAAAGAAACTGGAGAGACTCACATCACCGAGGCAGAGAGGGGAGATGTTGATGCAGAATACGATGAAGGCGGAAGATCGCTGGTGATGCGAAAAGTCCTTTTGACACCAGAGAAAGAAATGGAAATCTCAACCCAAAGAAACAGTCTTTCTAGGACTGCTTGCAATACCAAGGATAGAGTGTGCAAGGTCATTGTGGATAGTGGAAGCACATATAATCTCGTTTCAACCAAGATGGTAGAGAATCTGGAGCTGGAGACAACTGATCACCCGAGTCCATACAAAGTTTCATGGCTACAGAAGGGACATCAGGTAAATGTCACTAAACATTGCTTAGTTGACATTAAGATAGGAGGATATAATGATAAGATTTTATCTGATGTTATTCCTATGGATGTTTGTCATCTATTGCTGGGTAGGCCATGACAATATGATAGAAATGTGATTCATGATGGGAGGATGAACACATACACCCTGAAGAAGAATGGGAGAACTCATATGTTGCATCCAATTGAGGATAAAGAGGTGAAGCCGGAAGTGAGAAATACAGTACTTCTCATGAGTGGGAGTAACTTCTTACGAAGGTTAAGAAGAAGGAGGATCTAATATTCTTTGTGGTTAGAAAACGAAGAATTGTTCTTACTAGCACAAGAGTGGATGATTTGCCAGAAGAAGTTCAGGGACTGCTGGAAGAGTTCGCTGATATAGTAGTGGATGAATTACCTCGTTTGTTGCCACCGTTGAGGAGTGTGAGTCATCATATTGATCTCATACCAAGAGCCAGTTTACCAAACAAAGTTGCGTACAGATTGACGTTGCAAGAAAATGAAGAGGTAAAGAGACAAGTTCAGGATTTGTTGGACAAAGGTTTGGTCAGGGAAAGCTTGAGTCCATGTGTTGTTCCGACAGTACTCAGTCCGAAGAAAGACGGAGGCTGGAGGATGTGCACTGATTCAAGAGCCATTAAGAAGATAACTATCAGGTATAGATTCACATTTCCAAGAATGGATGATTTGATGGATTGCTTAAGTGGAGAATTTTTTTTTCAAAAATTGATTTGAAGAGTGGATATCACCAGATCCGCATGAGAGAAGGTGATGAATGGAAAACAACATTCAAGACAAACGAAGGTTTGTATGAATGGCTTGTTATTCCGTTTGGCTTATCAAATGGGCCAAGTACCTTTATGAGTTTGATGAACAAAGTCCTGAAGGATTTCATTGGAAAATTTGTTATCGTATATCTGGATGATATACTAATTTTCAATAAAACAAAGGCTGAACACCTGAAGCATTTAGCCATTGTGATGAAGAGATTACAACAAGAGAAGCTATTGATAAACATGAAGAAGTCCTCATTCATGAAGACACAACTCATTTATTTGGGGTTTGTTATTTCGGCAAATGAGTTGAGGATGGATCCAGATAAGGTGGAGGTAATCAAAAATTGGCCATCACCGAGAAATATTTTTGAGGTGTGGAGTTTTCATGGACTGGCTAGTTTCTACCGGAAGTTCATCAAAAATTTCAATGGGATTAGCGTAGAGATGATGGATACAGTCAAGAAGAGACATAAATATTTTCACTGGACTGAGGAGGCGGAGAAGAGTTTCAATTTGTTGAAACGGAAGATCACGAAACAACTGGTTCTGGTATTGCCAGATTTCCAAAAGACGTTTCAAGTAAAATGTGATGCAAGCAGGTTTGCCATTTTAGAGGTCTTGAGTCAGGAGGACAGACCGATTGCATATTTCAGTGAGAAGTTGAATGAGGCAAAAGAAAAGTATTCCACGTATGATAAGGAATTCTATGCCATCATACATGCATTGAAAAAATGGAGGCACTATTTGATTCCAAAGGAATTTGTTTTATATAGTGATAACCATGCATTACAATTTGTGACTCAACAGGAGAAGTTGAATCAGAGGCATGTTAAGTGGGTCGAATACATGCATAATTTCACTTTGTAATTAAGCATATTTCGGGTACTGTTAACAAAGTGGCTGATGCTTTGAGCAGGAAGTGTTTGTTGTTGCAAGAGTTCAAAGTCCGGATGTTAGGCTTTGATGATCTCAGAGACATGTACGCAGATGATTCAGACTTTAAGGAAGCGTACGGAGCAGCTGAGAACCCAGTTCTCAGAGATAGAATCCCTTGGACAGACTATATGATCCAAGATGGATTATTGTTCAAAGAAAATCAGCTGTGTATTCCAAATTGCTCCATGAGGGAGAATGTGTTAAAGGAGAAACACAGTGGAGGATTGGCCGGACATTTTGGTCATGATAAGACATTCACGAAGCTAAGTGAGACATACTTTTGGCCAGGGATGCGAGAAGAGGTCAAGAGATTTGTAGACCGATGCAGAATTTGCTAGCATTCAAAGGGGAGGAAGCAAAATGCGGGTTTTTATCAACCACTGCCCATACCTGAGAAGCCATGGGATGAAATTAGCATGGATTTCATATTGGGACTGCCAAGGACGCAAAGAGGATTTGATTCGATATTTGTGGTAGTGGATAGATTTTCCAAGATGGCACATTTTATCCCATGTCAGAAAACCAGTGATGCGACTCACATCGCAAATCTGTTTTTCAAAGAAGTCGTTTGACTTCATGGATTACCAAGGAGTATTGTTTCGGATAGAGATACAAAGTTCTTAGGGCACTTTTGGAGGAGGTTATGGAAGAAGATGGGGACTAACTTGTTGTTTAGTTCATCTTATCATCCTCAGACGGATGGACAAACAAAAGTGGTGAACATAAGTCTGGGAGACTTGCTGAGAAGCTTGGTGACAGAGCACCACAACAGTTGGGACAATATATTACCTCATGCAGAGTTTACTTATAACGACTCAGTGAATCGGAGCACAGGCCAGAGTCCATTCCATATTGTATATGGCACAAAGCCAAGAGGAGTTTCTGAATTGAGAGATTCGGAACAGACTGCTACTAGGAGCGCTAGTGCAGAAGAATTTGCGGAGGTGGTGGAAGAACTTCATAGCCGGGTGAAGAAGTGACTGCAGAATTAAAGTCAGGAGTATAAGCGGAGAGTAGATCAACATCGTAGAAAACTTCAATTTGAGGTTGGTGACTTGATTCTAGCGCACTTGAGAAGAGAAAGGTTCCCGAGAGGAACATACAATAAATTGAAGATGAAGAAAATCGGACCATGCAAGGTCTTGAAGAAAATGGGACAAAATGCTTATGAGATTGAATTACCGGATGGGATCGGAATATCTCCGATATTCAATGTCTCAAATTTGTACCCATACAAATCTAGAGAAGCAGGAACAAGTGATGAAGAGTCAGAGGTTCAGTGGCAGAAGCACATGCCAGTTGCAGAGAATCCACAGATGGAACATATACTCGATAAACAACTGGGTAAGAGGACCAGAAGGAAACAATATTTTGAATATTTGGTCAAGTGGAAGGACCATCCAGTTGAAGATGCCAGCTGGGAGACTGAAGCAGAGATAAAGAAGCATGAACATACCATGCAGGAGCTCATGGACATGATCCCATGCAAATTTTCAAGTGAGGGAGTATGATGCAGGAGCATCTCCCGAGACAAGTGAGCCAGCGCGGAATGCAAGTGGACAGCTGGGCACACGCCAGCACAAACTTTTGAATTTTCCCTTGAAGTTGATATGCCAAATATAAATGAGATCATTTAATGAATATGCCTTGGTAAAATGTAATCATACCTTGAGCGCCCCGCTCTCGTCTGAAGTAGATGGAGGCATTTATAGCAGTAAATGTAGGTAGATAGAATTTAATATTAGATTAGACAGTTTTAGAAGAAAGAGTGAAAACGGATATGTACACCCTCATTGTGCATTTTAACATAATTCTAGATAGTTAGAAGAATTCTGAGCATTGAGAAGAGAAGCAGAGAGCTGTGCATAAACACCATGTATAGTTATTTGGATTAATAGAAGAGTTTAATTCAAATTCATGGAGTTGTGTTTGTTTTCTGTGTATGTATGTTGAATGCTATGCTCAGGAGTATTTACTTTTTGTTATGCATTTGTTGTTATGCTGTGTATATGATTTCATGTGTTGAGAGTGAAGTCTGAAAGGAAGTAAAAGGAATGAGTTTCAATTGTTTCTGTATCTGAGCAAGGATTCCTGCAAGGAGTGCAGTTGAAGTCGTCCGCAAGGAGTGCGTTGACAGAAGGCTTGGATAGTCTAACTCTTGTTCTCATTCACCCATAAGATAAATTGGGTTATACGAGCCGTGAAAGGAGTGCGCAGGCTAATGAGAGTCTCAGTCATGAAACTAAGAGAAGTATTGAAGGACTGCTGCTGCAGGTGTGCGCAGAGTCAAAAGAACTCAACACTTGGAGGTGTTTGAGAACTGCCGCAAGGAATGCGTGCAAGACCCTCTTAGAAGTTGAAAGTGTGAGAAAGCTCAGGAGGGATAAGGCTTTCAATCTTGTCGAGGAGAAGCACTAGAAGATTCGTGCCGTGTAGTGGTTGAACAGGCGCTTCAAATTTACACACAGGAGGACCAACTTTCATAAAGAAATACTGGGTTCACTCATAGAAGACATCTAAGAGGAAGATAGACAGCTAGGATCTTGTGGAGAAGATTGGAAAAATCCCGTTAGCCATTGGATCTACCAAAGAAGCAAGGGGGTTACAGTCACATTGGGAGTTCAATATCTAGGGGTCGTGAGCCGTTGGATCGTGGATCAGTTACCTATCAGTCGTCTGATCTGACAGGAGTTGCATGAGAGTTACCATCGGGATTCGAAGGATCGGTAGTCCCGTGGTTGAATGGTTTTCGACATTTGAAACCTCGAAGTCCCAGGAAGATCTGGGCCGTCCGTCAGTTGGGCATGTGGTGGAGATGGAGACGTTAGGAGTCTGGGAAATCAGAAGTCCCGTGGATAGGAGGTCGGGGAAGTCCATTGTGAAAACCCCGGCATAATCTAAGTCGTCCGTTCGAGAAAACAGGTGTCAGGAATCTAGAGAGAGTCGGGAATCGGCGTATCAGGGTTCCTGAGGAAAAGAAAGTTGGGACATCACAATTCTCAAAACCCCATAGAAATCGGGACCATCCATCAGAGGGGACACGTGGAAGAAATCGGTGCCATCGAGGAAAGTCCCCACAAGGAGGACATCCATTGGTTTTTGGTTCATCGGGATATCGGGGATCCTGGTGACGAAGTGTTTACGCCTTTTGAAATCGTGAACTACGAAACCCCGACGAGAAGGAAGGTGCCACCATGCGGCTAGCTGTCAGCACATCGGAAAGAAGGGAAGCGCCATTGTGGGAGCCAACTGTCAGCACGCCGGAAAGAAGGGAAGCGCCATTAAGGGAGCCAACGGTCAAGAGACCGGAGAGTTGAGATTCGAGGGATCGGGAATCCCGTGGGAAAGTGTTTTTAAACATTTGAAACCCCGTAGCCCCGACGAGGGATAATACTGTGGTCACGGGGTGAGAGTCATATGAGTCAAGAGCCTAGCCACGAGAGCTAGTGTGTAATGAGCGCTTCGGGATTCGAGGAATCGCGGGTCTTGAGGGCATGTGTATTTCGACATTGGAATGCTTGAAACCCCGATGGGAGTTATAGCTGCGGTCATATAAGGAGAGGTCACATGGATCAAGCTCTTAACCTAGAGGGCTAACATGAATTTGAGCGCATCGGGAATTTGAAGTCAGAAACCCCAACGAGAAGGAATATAAGGCTGTGGTCTTATAGTAAACGGTCACGCGGACTTAAGGCTTAGCCAGGAGGGGCTAAGACAACAAAGGAGCATATTGAGGATCGAGGATCAGCAAACCAAATTGTTTGGACATTTCAAGTGTCAAAATCCCGATTGGAGGAACCCCGATCACAAAGGATAAGGCCAGTGTTGATTTCCCAATAGAACAAAGGGAGATCTCATGAAGATTTTTCTTTGGGAGGAAAATTTCGCGATAGGGAAATAGAAGAATCTTTCAGTTCTTCGGGCCGAGGAAGGAGGAAAAGATCCTGTGAGTGGACATGCCTCGGTGGTGCGCCTGCGTCAAGTGGTATCAGAGCGAGTTCTTGTCTCTATATTTCAGGCAGGAAGAGGCAGAGGAAGAAAACAATCTGATACACACGTCAAGTGGTATCAGAACTTAGAAAATCTTCTTTGCTTTCTGTAGCAGAGAAAAAAGGAGAATTCACCATGCCGCCAAGGAGAAGGGATAGAAAATCATCCGATCCATGGGAGGAAAGGGAAATGTCCAGAGAAAGAGGTAGGCAAGTGCACAATCCTGACATGGAGAGAGAAATGCGTAATCTTCGTGCCAGAATGGAGGACATGGAGACATCACAAAGGCACAAAGCTGATGCAGGAGATATCCGTGAATTCGAAGATGAAGATGATGTTGGACATGGAGGAGAAGAAATCCCAGTGTAATATGCAGCAAGTGAACGCTTACTTAAAGATGTTGCAAGAATGAGTACAAAGGTAAAAAATGGACATTCCAGTTTATGAGGGAAATCTGGATGTAGAAGAGCTTCTAGACTGGATTAGAGCTCTAGACACTTACTTCGACTATGAAGATATCGAAGAGGACAAGAAGGTCAAGCATGCTGTCACAAGATTAAAGGGACACACAGCATTATGGTGGGACGAGCTACAAGCAGATAGAGACTGCAAGGGTAAGCAAAAAATTAAAAGTTGGGATCGAATGATTGCAAAGATGAAGGAAAAGTTCATCCTGAGAGACTATCAAATTTTTTTGTTCAGGAGGATGCAGAACCTGAGACAGAAGCTTATGACAGTGAAGGAATATACTGAGGAATTTTACAGGTTGAATATCAGGGCAGGTCATCGCGAAAGAAATGACGAAAAAGTGGCCAGGTATATGAATGCTCTGAGATATGAGATTCAGGATGAAATGAGTATGGAAACCATCCGAATGGTAGAGGATGCTTATCAAATGGCTTTGAAGGAAGAGGAGAAGCTGGGCCGAAAGAAGAGTCAAAGAGGCCAATGCAGAAGTCAGCCTAGTGGGAAAGAAGTTGCCCAGGGAAGAACCCAGAAGCCTAGGGACGACTGGAAGAAACCTCAGACTCAGACAGAGAGAGGTGGAAGTTCACAGCGAGGGCGATATTCCGAGCAAAGAGAACAACATACTGAGAAGAGAGGAGGATATGTTGACAACAACACTTTTCCTCGTACCAGCGGTAGAGGAAGAGGAAGAGATGGAGTAATCACATGCTTCACATGTGGAAAGAATGGGCACAAGTCGTTTGAGTGTCCAGAGAAAAAGAAAGAAATTGGAGACACTCACATCGTTGAGGAACAGAGGCAAGATGTTGATGCATAATACGTTGAAGGCGGAAGATCGCTGGTGATGCGAAAAATCCTTTTGACACCAGAGAAAGAAATGGAAATCTCAACCCAAAGAAACAATCTTTTTAGGACTGCTTGCAAGACCAAGGATAGAGTGTGCAAGGTCATTGTGGACAGTGGAAGAACATATAATC
Organism: Picea glauca; assembly: GCA_000966675.3. Taxonomy (NCBI): domain Eukaryota; kingdom Viridiplantae; phylum Streptophyta; class Pinopsida; order Pinales; family Pinaceae; genus Picea; species Picea glauca. The sequence goes on from JZKD02S1673421.1 coordinate 143,993, forward strand.
TCGTTTCAACCAAGATGGTAGAGAAGCTGGAGCTGGAGACAACTGATCACCCAAGTCCATACAAAGTTTCATGGCTACAGAAGGGACATCGGGTAAATGTCACTAAACAGTGGTTAGTTGACATTAAGATAGGAGGATATAATGATAAATTTTTATGTGATGTTATTCCTATGGATATTTGTCATCTATTGCTGGGTAGGCCATGGAAATATGATAGAAATGTGATTCATGATGGGAGGATGAACACATACACCTTGAAGAAGAATGGGAGAACTCATATGTTGCATCCAATTGAGGATAAAGAGGTGAAGCTGGAAGTGAGCAATACAATACTTCTCATGAGTGGGAAGGAACTTCTTACGGAGGTTAAGAAGAAGGAGGATCCACAATTATTTGTGGTCACAAAACCGAGAATTGTTCTGACTAGCACAAGAGTGGATGATTTGCCAGAAGAAGTTCAGGGACTACTGGAAGAGTTCGCTGATATAGTAGTGGATGAATTACCTCGTTCGTTGCCACCGGTGAGGAGTGTGAGTCATCATATTGATCTCATACCAGGAGCCAATTTACCAAACAAAGCCACGTACAGATTGACGTGGCAAGAAAATGAAGAGGTAAAGAGACAAGTCCAGGATTTGTTGGACAAAGGTTTGGTCAGGGAAAGCTTGAGTCCATGTGTTGTTCCGACAGCACTCAGTCCGAATAAAGACAGAGGCTGGAGGATGTGCACTGATTCAAGAGCCATTAACAAGAGAAATATCAGGTATAGATTCCCATTGCCAAGAATGGATGATTTGATGGATTGCTTAAGTGGAGAATTTTTTTTTTCAAAAATTGATTTGAAGAGTGGATATCACCAGATCCGCATGAGAGAAGGTGATGAACGAAAAACAACATTCAGGACAAACGAAGGTTTGTATGAATGTCTTGTTATGCCGCTTGGCTTAACAAATGGTCCAAGTACCTTTATGAGGTTGATGAACGAAGTCCTGAAGGATTTCATTGGAAAATTTGTTATCGTATATCTGGATGATATACTAATTTTCTGTAAAACAAAGGCTGAACACCTGAAGCATTTAGCCATTGTGATGAAGAGATTACAGCAAGAGAAGCTGTTGATAAACATGAAGAAGTCCTCGTTCATGAAGACATAACTCATTTATTTGTGGTTTGTTATTTTGGTAAATGAGTTGAGGATGGATCCAGATAAGGTGGAGGTAATAAAAAATTGGCCATCACCGAGAAATATTTTTGAGGTGCAAAGTTTTCATGGAATGGCTAGTTTCTACTGGAAGTTCATCAGAAATTTCAGTTGGATTAGTGTAGTGATGATGGATAGAGTCAAGAAGAGACATAAATATTTTCACTAGACTGAGGAGGCGGAGAAGAGTTTCAATTTGTTGAAACAGAAGATCACAGAACAACCGATTCTGGTATTGCCAGATTTCCAAAAGACGTTTCAAGTAAAATGTGATGCAAGCGGGTTTGCCATAGGAGCGGTCTTGAGTTAGGAGGACAGAGCGATTGGATATTTCAGTGAGAAGTTGAATGAGGCAAAATAAAAGTATTCCACGTATGATAAGGAATTCTATGCCATCATACAATCATTGAAAAAATGGAGGCACTATTTGATTCCAAAAGAATTTGTTTTATATAGTGATAACCATGCATTACAATTTGTGACTCAACAGGAGAAGTTGAATCAGAGGCATGTTAAGTGGGTCGAATACATGCAGAATTTCACTTTTGTAATTAAGCATATTTCAGGTACTGCTAACAAAGTGGTTGATGCTTTGAGCAGGAAGAGTTTGTTGTTGCAGGAGTTCAAAGTCCGGACGTTAAGCTTTGATGATCTCAGAGACATGTACACAGATGATTCAGACTTTAAGGAAGCATACAGAGCAGCTGAGAACCCAGTTCTCAGAGATAGAAGCCCTTGGACAGACTATATGATCCAAGATGGATTATTGTTCAGAGGAAATCAGTTGTGTATTCCAAATTGCTCCATGAGGGAGAATCTGTTAAAGGAGAAACACAACGGAGGATTGGTCGGACATTTCGGTCATGATAAGACATTCACGAAGCTGAGTGAGTCATAATTTTGGCCAGGGATGCGATCAGAGGTCAAGAGATTTTTAGACTGATGCAGAATTTTCCAGCATTCAAAGGGGAGGAAGCAGAATGCGGGTTTTTATCAACCACTGCCCATACCTGAGAAGTTGTGGGATGAAATTAGCATGGATTTCATATTGGGATTGCCAAGGATGCAAAGAGGATTTGATTCGATCTTTGTGGTACTGGATAGATTTTCCAAGATGGCACATTTTATCCCATGTCAGAAAACCAGTGATGCGACTCACATCGCAAATCTGTTTTTCAAAGAAGTCGTTCGACTTCATGGCTTACCAAGGAGTATTGTTTCGGATAGAGATACAAAGTTCTTAGGGAACTTTTGGAGGAAATTATGGAAGAAGATGGGGACTAACTTGTTGTTTAGTTCAGCTTATCATGCTCAGACGGATGGACAAACAGAAGTGGTGAACAGAAGTCTGGGAGACTTGCTGAGAAGCTTGGTGACAGAGCACCACAACAGTTGAAACAATATATTACCGCAAGCAAAGTTTGCTTATAACGACTCAGTGAATCAGAGCACAGGCCAGAGTCCATTCCAGATTGTATATGGCACACAGCCAAGAGGAGTTTCTGAATTGAGAGATTCGGAACAGACTGCTGTTAGGAGCGCTAGTGCAGAAGAATTCGTAGAGGGGATGGAAGAACTTCATAGCTCGGTGAAGAAGCGACTGCAGAATTCAAGTCAGGAGCATAAGCAGAGAGAAGATCAACATCGAAGACAACTTCAATTTGAGGTTGGTGACTTGATTCTAGTGCACTTTAGAAGAGAAAGGTTCCCGAGAGGAACACACAATAAATTGAAGATGAAAAAAATCAGATCATGCAAGGTCTTGAAGAAAATGGGATAGAATGCTTTTGAGATTGAATTACCGGATGGGATCCGAATATCTCTGATATTCAATGTCTCATATTTGTACCCATACAAAGCTGGAGAAGCAGGAACAAGTGATGAATAGTCAGAGGTTCAGTGGCAGAAGCACATGCCAGTTGCAGAGAAGCCACAGATGGAACAGATACTGGATAAACGACTGGGTAAGAGGACCAGAAGGAAATAATATTTTGAATATTTGGTCAAGTGGAAGGACCATCCAGTTGAAGATGCCATCTAGGAGACTGAAGCAGAGATATAGAAGCATGAACATACCATGCAGGAGCTCATGGACAGGATCCCATGCAAATTTTCAAGTGAGGGAGTATGATGCAGGAGCATCTCCCGAGACAAGCGAGCCAGCGCGGAATGCAAGTGGACAACCGGGCACACGCCAGCACAAAATTTTGAATTTTCCACTGAAGTTGATGTGCCAAATATAAATGAGATCATTTAATGAAGATGCCTTGGTAAAATATAATCAGACCTTGAGCGCCCCGCTCTCGTCTGAAGTAGATGGAGGCATTTATAGTAGTAAATGTAGGTAGATAGAATTTAATATTAGATTAGACAGTTTTAGAAGAAATAGGGAAAACGGATATAGACACCCTCATTGTGCATTGTAACATAATTCTGGATAGTTGGAAGAATTTTGAGCATTGAGAAGAGAAGCAGAGAGTTGTGCAGAAACACCCATGTATAATTATTTGGATTAATAGAAGAGTTTAATTCAAATTCATGGAGTTGTGTTTGTTTTCTGTGTATGTATGTTGAATGCTATGCTTAGGAGTATTTACTTCCTATTATGAATTTGTTGTTATGCTGTGTATATGATTTCATGTGGTGAGAGTGAAGTCTGAAAGGAAGTAGAAGGAATGAGTTTCAATTGTTTCTCTATCTGAGCAAGGATTCCTGCAAGGAGTGTAGTTGAAGTCATCCGCAAGGAGTGCATTGACAGAAGGCTTGGATAGTCTAACTCTTGTTCTCATTCACCCAGAAGAGAAATTGGGTTATACGAGCCGTGTAAGGGGTGCGCAGACTAAGGAGAGTCTCAGTCATGAAACTGAGTGAAGTATTGAAGGACTGCTGCTGTAGGTGTGCACAGAGTCAAAAGAACTCAACACTTGGAGTTGTTTGAGAACTGTCGCAAGGAGTGCGTGCAAGGACCCTCTTAGAAGTTGAAAGTGTGAGAAAGCTCAGGAGGGATAAGGATTTCAAGCTTTTCGAGGAGAAGCACTGGAAGATTCATGTCGTGGAGTGTTTGAACAGGCCCTGCAAAGTTATGCGCAGGAGGACCAACTTTCATAAAGAAATATTGGGTTCACTCGTAGAAGACATCGAAGAGGAAGATAGATGGTTTGGATATTTTGGAGAAGATTGGCAAAATCTCGTCAGCCATTGGATCTACCAAAGAAGCAAGGGGGTTATGGTCGCATTGGGAGTTCAAGCTCCAGGGGTCGTGAGTCGTTGGATCATGGATCAGTTACCGTCAGCCGTATGATCTGACATGAGTTGCACGAGAGTTATCATCGGGATTTGAAGGATCGATAATCCTGTGGTCGAATGGTTTTCGACATTTGAAACCTCGAAGTCCTGGGAAGATCTGGGTTTTCTGTTAGTTGGGCACGTGGTGGAGATCGAGGCATCAGGAGTCCAAGAAATTAGATGTCCCGTGGATAGGAGGTCGGGGAAGTCCATAGTGAAAACCCCGGCATAATCTGAGCAGTCCATTCGGGAAACAAGGTGTTAGGAATCCAGAGAGAGACGGGAATTGGCGTATCGGGGTTCCTGAGGAAAACAAAGTTGGGACATTACAAGTCTCAAATCCTCGAATAAATCAGGACCGTCCATCAAAGGGGATGCATGGAAGAAATCGACGCCATCGGGGAAAGTCCCGACAAGGAGGACATCCATTGGTGTTTGGTTCATCGGGATATCGGGGATCTTGGTGACGAAGTGTTTATGCATTTTGAAATTGTGAACCGCAAAACCCTGAAGAGGAGGAAGGTTCCATCGTGCGGCCATCTGTCAGCACGTCGGAAAGAAGGGAAGCGCCATTGTGGGAGCCAGTTGTCAGCACGTCGGAAATAAGGGAAGCGTCATTAAGGGAGCCAGCTGTCAGGAGATCGGAGAGTCGGGATTCGAGGGATCGGGAATCTCGTGGGAAAGTGTTTTTCAACATTTGAAACCCCATATCCCTGACGAGGTATAAGACTGCGGTCACGGGGTGAGAGTCATATGAGTCAGGAGCCTAGCCACGAGAGCTAGTGTGTAAAGAGCACTTCGGGATTCAAGGAATCGCGAGTCTTGAGGGCATGTGTATTTTGACATTGAAATGCTCGAAACCCCAAAGGGAGTTATAACTGCGGTCATATAAGGAGAGGTCACGTGGATCAAGCGCTTAGACTAGAGGGCTAGCGGGAATTTGAGCGCATCGGGAATTTGAAGTCAGAAACCCCGACGAGAAGGAATATAAGGCTGCGGTCTTATAGAAAATGGTCACGCGGACTGAAGGCTTAGCCAGGAGGGGATAAGAAAACAAAGGAGCATATCGAGGATCGGGGATTGGCAAACCAAATTGTTTGGACATTTCAAGTGTCAAAATCCCGATTGGAGGAACCCCAATCACAAAGGATAAGGCCAGTGTTGATTTCCCAATAGAACAAAGGGAGATCTCGTGAAGAGTTTTCTGTGGGAGGAAAATTTCCCGATAGGGAAATAGAAGAACCTTTCATTTCTTTGGGCTGAGGAAGGAGGAAAAGATCATGTGAGCGGACGTGCTTGGGTGGTGCGCCTGCATCACTTAAAGATAGGTTCATTTCCTGGCATCTAAGGAGGACTTTTTCTAAGTTGTATAAGGCTTCCTGGTAAGTGTTGCCATAGACTGTGAATTCATCCTTGTATACCTCCACACAATCATGAATAAGATCGAAAAATATCCCTAAGACTGCTCATTTAAATGTGGCAGGAGAATTACACAATCCAAATGGTAAGACCCTATAGGCATAGGTGCCCCAAGGACAAGTACAGGTATTCTTGTCCTAGTCTTTGGGTGCTATAAGAATATAATTGTACCCGTTGTACCCATCTGGAAAGGAAAAATACTTCTTTCCCGACAAGGTATCTAGAACTTGGTCAATGAAAGGGAGAGGAAAGTAGTCTTTCAGAGTGGCTTTGTTGAGTTCCTGGAAATCAACACAAATTCTCCATTTCCTAATCACTTTCTTTGGAACCACTACAAGCGGGGATACCCACTTACTGTCGGAGATGGGATAGATAAATACGACATTTAACAACTTCTGGATCTCCTCCTTGACTATGTATTTGAGTTATGAGTTCATCCTTCTCTGGGGTTTCCTGACAGGTGTTACTTCCCCCTGGGTATATATGTGATGGATGCATGTGTCAGGGTGTATACCCTTCATGTCAGTGTATTCCCAGGCAAATGATCCTAATTGTTCTTTAATGGTATCTACTAATGTTTTCTGTTGGTCTGCATCTAGCCTAGAGTTTATATATATAAAAAATTCCTGGACTAATCTCATAGGGCATAGTGTAAGACATGGAAGACTCATCAATCTCGTAAATAAAAGATGTCAAAGACAAAATGGATGGGTCTAATTTTTCTTGAAATTCTTCCCCAAACATGTATTCAAATTAGGGAAAAGACTGTGGAAAATCCACACATGGGATATCATAAATAAACTAGTTTAGCACATTTTTTGTTGTGTGCTCCTGAAGTGCCCATACATGGTCACTTAGCAATACAGGTTCTTCCCAGTCCTCGTTCTTGTATGGACATTCAAGCCACCATAGATTCTCCATAATAGATTGAGTTGGAGGGTAAATGGTGAGCTTATGGATAGAGAGACCATTCGAGATGGTCATTTCCCCTTCTCTACAGCCAATAAATACATTGGTTGTGGCTAGCCAAGGTCTTCCCAAAATGATGGGATGGCCTTTGGGAGGATCCTTTGAGTGAACGACAAGAAAATATATTGGTTACTCCCATGAGGCTAAAGTAACCATAATATCATCTAAAATTCCTTCAGCAATAACCCTAGTCTTATCTGCTAATTCCAAAATGGTTGGGATAGGCCAAGGAAGAGGTTGTAACTGTAATTGTCCAAGGTAGTAGCGGTCATAACATTGATGGATTCCCCTAGGTCTATGAGAGTGTTTCCAATGGAGACCTCATTAATAGTTATGGTCACTACGGGTTTTCCTGGGTTCCCATATTTTTGTAGTTTTGGCTTCTCTGATATGTATTCAAAAAGTCCTCCTATCAAGTGTACTATAGAGGGGTCCTTTTTCTTCCTACCTAGCTTCTTGATACACAATTATTTGACTACCTTACTATAGATTGGAATGTCTTTAATGGCTTGAAGAAGGGGAATCTCGACACAAATATTTTTCAGTTCATTCAAAATGTCAAATTTTGGTCGAGTGGTAGGTTTCTCGATTACCAATCGATCTGGATAAGGAGGGACCTTCGTAATTTGTGAAGGTTCATTTTGGGGAAGCTTGGGTTCTTCATTTTTTGGGATAGTAACATCTTCCCACCTAGTGTCATCCGTGGGTTGTTTGGTGGTTTCTTCTTCTTCTTCCAGGATGACTACTGAAGGTCTCTGCCTCTCCAGAAATTTTCTCGATCTTAGTCAAATTTCTTGTAATGGAACAATAGTAATAACATATGTTGGGAAGGCCTGCATCTCAACATTGTGAAGAGGTTGAGGGGGATTATTATTTGGATTCGACACTGGTTGTGCCGGTAATAGTGTTGGTCTCGTGGATCTTGAATTTTGATATTGTAGCAGCTATTGTTGTGGAATAGGAGGTAAAAGTGGTGGAACAAAACCTGGCAGAAGTTGTGGAGTGTTCGGTGGGAACTTCAGATAATGATGGTTGGACATAGGGATAGGTGGAGCTTGAGGGTTTTCTTGGTTATGTCCTCCTCTCCATCCTTTAAAGCAAGGATGTTGGTACTGATTAGGCCATTTTTGCTTACATGGTGAGTTCCACTGTTGTTGTTGTTGATAATAGGGTGGAACTTGAGATTGTAGATCCGGGTATGTGGTTTGGTTACTAGGCTACCATGGCCTCCTAGGTGCATAAGAATACTCGGGATATCCACTCCTATATATGGATAATAAAACAGACAATGATGGACATTTTTCAGTCACATGGTCTTCTGTACAGAAGCCACAAATTGAATTGTTATCTAATGGGCATTCCCTTGAGGAATGCTTCCTCCTACATCTTGGGCAATATATGCTCATTGTTTCATTTTCCTCCTCCTGTTTCTTTTTTATTTTTAACGTGTCCAATTGGGAACCTGTTGTGGTTAAGATGTTAGTCTTAAAGTTTTCTAAAAGGATCCCTATCTCTGCTCTCGTGATACCACCTGAACTAACTGGTTTTAAGCTTCTATTGTAAGGGTCCTAAACATTCTTTCCTATTTTGGCTCTACTCCTTGAGTAATTTTTACACATTTCACATATTTCAGAAAATGGTTTATGGGAGATGTCACCTGATGCCATCAGGTTAAGGATCTCTAGATATTCTTTTGAAATTCCCTTAAGGAAAAGATCCCTAATTGCATCCTCTGGGAGGTCATGGTATTTTGACTTCTGGGAGATATAACCAAATCTTTCCATATAATCTTTAAGGGTCTTTTCTTCTAACTGTTGGATTTTAAATATGTCATTACGATACTCTTTGGTCTTTCAGTAGTCTTGGTACTTCTTAAGAAAGATGTCTTTCATGGCTTCCTAATACATAATGCTGGATTCTCCCAACCCCATGAACCATCATAGTGCAGATTCTTTGAGGGTGGCATGAAAGAGTTTTAGTTTCTGGACAACTTGTACATAGTTATAGCTCCTACACAAGATGTCAAATTCAACTAGGAAGGTTTTTGGATCTTCACTATTTTTACCATAAAAGGTAGGCAGTGCTGAGAGAGGAATATTCTTCATGTTGACATTTGGAGTGGTGTCCAAAATTGGAAACCTGAAGGTAGTTTCAGTTTGGTTTCTAGTTTCTTCTTCCTCCCCATGTCTTACATTGTTATGGTCCTCCTGATCATCCATATTGTCTTGGTTTCCAAAAAGAGAGTACCTAGGTGGTTTTATCTATGAAGAGAACAAGGTTTCCCTTTGATGGAAAAGTCTTCCTACAGATTGGATGTCTAGGACTCTACTCGAACCAGTTGATACTATTGGTGCTAAAGTTTCTGTGTCATTTTGAGAGGTAATTACATTGGTTGAACTACCAAACAAAATATTCACCTATTCAGGGTCTATGATATCCTCAAAATTAGGGTCCCCTGGTGGTGGTGTAAAAGCAATGGTTGTATTGTTTGGTTCTACAGAAGGCTCGAGTGGTCTTTCCTCCTGTCCTAATATGATTGATGCTTCAATTTCTTATTCTATAGTGCTCCCCGTGTTAGTCTCTTCAGAGACTGCCTTAGCTCTTTGAGTTGAACTAACTCCTGTTTTTCGGTATTGGTCTGTGGATTTTATAAGTGGAACGTCCCTTCTGCCAAAAAGGTCGAAAGGAACCTTGGTTGAAAGGTCTTATTTAGATTTAATGTATCTACCTTTTGGATCTCTAGGTCTATTCATGAAAGAAAGAAAAAACAAAAGAAAAAGATACCATTTGGTTTCTAGGTCTATTCATAAAAGTAAACAAAAACAAAAAGAAAAACTACCATTGGGTTTGGGGGAGCCTACAATAGTAGATGTGCAGGTTCTTACCTCTCGTCTTAAAGTTTCCCCGCCACCAATCTAATGCTAAAGTATAGGAATGATCTATTTCCTAACTACTTCTTACCTTGAGACAACTCCCCAGCAACAACACCAAAAATGATGGGTGTTGTATATGCACTAAAAACACACTAAAAATCCTTAATTAAATTGTCAACTCAGGCTAAGTAAAATTAGAGTTGTAGCAGAATATATGCCAAAGGTAGAAGGGATGGTAGTAGTATAGTCTAACTAAGGAAGGTATCTATCTAAGGGATAATCTATTCAAGCAAAGCTATCTAATGAGAAAACCCTACTAAGCAACTTGAAACTATGTAACCTAAGTACTTTTGGGCCAAGGATTGATGGATAGTTCTAAGAAGGAAAATAAAAACCCTATGTAAATCAAACTAGTTCATAAAAGCAACTATAACAATAAGCAAATAACCAAAGCAAACTACTTTAGCTTTCCAACCTACATTCAATGAGAAACTACCCTATGAAAGCAAGTAAATAAACAAGCCAACAACTATTCTATTAAAACAAATAAGCAAGTAAGAAAAACAACTAACTAACCTATTAAAGTAAAACAACTAACTAACCTATTAAGGAAAATAAACACGTAAGCAAGACAAATAACTAACCTATTAAAGAAAGTAAACAACTAACTACCCTAAGATAACTTCTATTGCAAGTAAAAACTTCTCATTGAACAACTATCTAGCCTAAGAGGCAAGAGGACTATATTCTTAATTCAAAACTATTTCTAATTCATGAAAGAAAATCTATTTAATTGAAAGCAAGAAGAACTAACAACTAACCTTTAATCCATGATAAGCAAATTGTTCTGTAACCTATCAAAGAAAAAGACTATCTATCCTACAACAACAATAAAACTATCTTCTAAGCTATGAAAGAAAGAAACTTTACTTCTAATCTATGAAAGCAGGAAACTAGATCTTTTAACCTAGGAAAGCAAGAAAACTATCCTTTAACCTATGAAAACAGGAAAACTATCTTTTAACCTATGAAAACTCAAATATAGTGTTGGTGGTTGTGTGAATGTCTCTGGTGTTGTATGATATCTCGATGGAACTTAACAACAAAGGATAATTCAAGTGGTATAATCTCAACACTGATCTCAATAGCAAAGTGAAAGGTATGGATTAAACAATCCAATGAGAATTTATCCATGACATAAACAATCGTCAATTACCCTGCATATTCATTTATTAACCATCAACAATATAACGAGATCAAAATTATACTTATACACTATTTAAGCAAAATTCATACTTGAACTCAATCATTAACTAAGAAATACAATTGCAATCTAATTCTAGGAAGGAAATTACATAAAATGAAACTATGTTATACCTATTCTAACAATTCAAAATACGATAAGAAAAATGCTTAAAAACATAATTAAAACATGACATATAAAAAAAGTAAACTAATGCATGTATTGACTAACAACTGGTTAAGCAAATTCCACAATAAAAGGACTGAAATTAACCCTATCCATCCACTAAATCCTTTTTAAAGAAAACCCAAATTAAAACTCTGTTCTACTCTATTTAAAACTCTGTTTTTAAATTTAATTCTAACAACATAAAATAAAACATAATCGAATATCTAATTGTACATGGGGTTAGTCTATGAATTTACAAATTCATTCCTAACTACAAGATCAACACATACTAACACAAGCCTTCATACTAACCTGCAAAAGAGAATTAAAATAATTAAACTACAATAGCAAATTAACTAACAAAATAATAATGCATGTACAGGAAATAAAAAGAGACAACTAAACTATAAAATGCATAAATAACCTAAAGAACAGTTACCAGACTACTGGTTCCCCCCCCAACAAGTCATGGTAACTTTCTAAAAGCACACCACGATCTCATCAGGATGAATTCACCATTAAAACACAAAAACACAGTTTTATATAACTTCGGTAATGGAAAATGACAAGAATAAGAGAGAGTCTCATTTTTCTCCAATACACTACTCTATTGTTTCTTAACCTATTGTCTGACCATCCTAGTGGTATTTATAAGTTTACATACCAAGTGGTCAACCACAGGAGGGTCGAACCACTTCTAAATTCCTACAATTTACGTTAAATGATGCCCCAATTGTTGAAACGGAGTGGGCCAATAATCGCCCTGTTTAACAACCAAAATTGAGTTGTCAGTAGTTCAGTAGCAAGAGGGGGAAAGCATGAACAAAACCCACGTTCCTGATTCACCCATCACTGGCCGCCAATACCATAACCTCCAAGTCACCCTTCATTTTTGTGCAAGACGTGGTGCTGGACGTAGTGCCAGATCGAGTGTTGGATGGAGTGTCGGACTTAGTGCCAGAGGTAGAAACGTGGTGCATTTTTTCTCTGTAACACCAAAAAAATGTGAATTAGATCTTTGGAATCATAAAACGTGATGAATTATCTCAATATTGACATCAAACACAAATCATACATACCTGGTGTAGATCATACCATTTTAACATAAAATTCTTCAAAAAGCTCCTTCAAAACATGAAAAACACATATGTACATTCAACAAAAGTGTCTAATAATTGTCGTAAAATTGATCATATCTCTGGCCCAACAAGGCCCTAGGCCCAGATGGATTCACAGTGGAATTCTTTAAAGCCTGTTGGGATGTGGTTAAGTATGAGATATATGGTGTGGTGGAGGATTCCAGACTATTGGCCTTTATTCTTAAGGCATTAAATGCCATGATGATCACTCTAATCCCAAAATAAAATGAAGCTAGAACACTAGATTGTTACAGGACAATAGCCTTATGCAATATGGTGTATAAGATCATCTCCAAAGTCATAGCCAATAGACTGAAACCACTCCTTCAAACAATGATTTCACATGATTAAGCAGGCTATGTGGAAGGGAGGCAAATCCTGGACAACATCATACAAGCCCATGAGATAATCCACACTATGAAGATTCATAGGAAAGGGGGGATAATAATCCTACTGGACCTGGCTAAGGCTTATGAAAAAATAAGCCGGCACTACATGGCAAAGATGATGGAAGCATTTGGTTTTGACCAGCACTAGATCCAATGGATCATCAACCTAGTTTCCACAACAAGTTTTTTTTTTTTAGTGAATGATCCCTAGCCAAACCTTTCTATCCATTGAGAGGAATAATACAAGGGGATCTGTTATCCCCCTTCATGTTCATTATAATGATGGAAGGTCTAAGAAGAAGTATTAAAAATGCAACCGCCGCAGGTGACTTAAAAGGCCTCAAACCATTTGAAAACTGTCAGACCTCAACACACCAACAATTCGTCGATGACACCCTACTCCATGGCACACCCATGGTAAAGGAAGCCAAGGCTTACAAAAAATCATAGAATATTTCTAAGAGGCCTTGGGGGATGAAATCAATCACTCCAAATATATGATATACTTTTTCAATACTAATCCTGCAATTCAAAGGAACTTGGACAATATTCTGGGGTTTGAACGAAAAATGCTCCCAACGAAATACCTGGGAATCCCCCTGATAGATAGAGCATGTAGGAATGAAACATGGGAAGGAGTTATCATCAAACTGCAGGAGAGGGTAAAGAATTGGACGTATAGAGCTCTAAACCTTTTTGGAAGGCTTATCCTCACTAAAAAGGACCTTCAAGCAATCCTGATGTTTATGATGTTAGTGTTTCTAGCCCCCAAAGGCATACTGCAAAAAATAAGAGCCATCCAAAGAGAATTCCTATGGAGAGGAGGAGAGGAAAAAACTAAATGGGCCTTGGTGGCTTAAGATAAGGTATGCAGACCGAAGAACAAAGGAGACCTAGGGTTACAAGACCCATAGGTAATCAACGAGGCCTACTGGGAAAAGCTATGGTGGAGATGGGTTAAAGAAATATCAATGTCATGGGAGAATCTATGGAAAGCTAAATATGCCCTAGACATCAATGACTAGGAGTGAATCTAGTTCATGGGTACAAGGGAGGGGTCAACTATCTAGAATCTCGTATGGAGAAATAAAAATTGGATCCAGAGTCACAGTTTTTGGGAAGTCAAGAATGGTATAACAATGAGGTTCTGGGAGGATGCATGGCAACAAGAACTTATAATGGAAACTATTAGGGACCTAACCCCTTACGTAGATAGAAAAATGTATTCCAATGTAATAAAAATCAATATTAATAAGGCCTTGCATTAAGGTAGAATAAATCGAATGTAAGAATACCTAATGGAAGCTTCCGCTTCTAGAAGGATCTTCCTCTAGACGCTTATCTTGATAGACATATTTAGTATAAATGGGAGTCGAGGGTATGAGAACCCTAGCTTGGATATTATTGTAATAGAGCTCTGCTCGACTAGAGGTTTCGCCTTCGAAGAGGCCCATGAACATTGCCCTCAGTAATCAAAGTGCTCTTTCTGGTGTTATTCTGTTATCATTTCAGTATTATTGTGGTTTTATTATGGTTATATTGTTGTTCATATTCCATTTCTAGCATTTTATTTATGTTATGCATACTTTTTATAATTGGAATATTACAAGTGGTATCAGAGCACTTTCCTTGGTAGAAAATTGTGGGTTAAATTTTTTCAGGGTAGAGACGTATTCCGACATCTTTAAGCCACAAAGATCTGTTGTTACGTGCATAAACCCGTGGTTGAGGGATTCATACAAGTAGGAAATGCAAGTGGTTATCAAGTGCACATATGTTGTCCACCCTTGTAACCCCTGTTGGTACCCGTTCGAGTGGTAGCACATCAGACAACATCTGTGTACGGATCAACCTAGATTTTCTGAAGCCCTCTTTAGATAAACCAATTGGCTGCCTCACTACTATAGTGCCACCGAGAAAAGCACTCGAGAAGATACTCTCTAGTACCTGGGTAGTCGGGTAGTACGAACAAGGGCACGGTCTAGCCTACTTAGCTAGTTCCCTAAGAAATTTGGCCGAATACTACTGTTGGACCTCACATGTATATCAGAGAGCTATAGCACAGGGAAAACACTTGTATAGAACCCTTGAATACCTAACCCTTGGGGATGGAAACAAAAAAATTGAAACAAACAAGATCTATTACCGCGCAACTATGTTCAGGTTTCCAAATCACTACATATTTCTTCCTAGTTAAGAATTTGGGCATTTCATCACTGCAGTGTTCTTCAGACTGGAGAATAACTCCACAGGTGTAAAAAAAAAAAATCTGGAAATTTTGGCACCATTATTTTAGACCTATTCCATTGGATTTATCTCTTCTCCCTTATCACATTCATACATATATTTTTTCAGCAAAATTTTTGACCCCACCCGCCCTATTTCGTTTCCCTCGCCATCATGGCCCATACCTGTAGCCAAGACTTGGAAGCTTGCTTCAATACCTTGCAATCTAATTTCACAGAGACCCAACAAGAAGTGAAACAACTCAATGCCAATGTTTCCACCATCAATACAACCATGTAGTCCTCCATCGCCGCCTCAATCGAGGACCTCAAACAAGATGTGACTACCCAGCTTGAATCTGTCATTTTTATGATCTGCACCAAGTTGCATATCCTTGTAGATAACCTATTATTTGACCCACCCCCACATACCGAAGCTGAAACTTCCTCTCATTCCCATAATTTTCAGCCCCATCACTTTCAATGTGACCTACGCCTTCTGCGGGTGGAGGTGACCAAATTTGATGGCTCGGATCCCAATGGTTGGGTAACCCAAATGGAACATTATTTCTCTTTATACGACATTACATATGACTTGGACAAACTCCGGTATGGTGTTCTCCATCTAGATCAAGAATGTTGTCAATGGTGGCAATGGAGAAAATATTCTTGTCAAGGGTATATTTCTTGGACACACTTTGTGGATAACCTTTATGAACTCTTTGACACTGACACCAACCATTTAGGATGCTTGACAAAGTTGAAACAATCTGGAAAAGTGGAAGACTTTATAGTTTCTTTTGAGTGCCTGGATTTTCAGACAGAGGGCATGTTTGATGCCTTTTTTCGAGAATGTTTTATCAGTGGCCTTAAGGATGAGATTTGTACCCATGTCCTCATGGTTCGACCTCAAAGTTGGGTGGAGGATACTAAAAGATATAAAGAAGCACAAAAGGTTGTATCTTCTCAAAACTAGAAACCCTCCTTTATTCATCGCACTAAACTAGTAAATTCCACTACTCCCTCTGCTCCACTAAAGATCCAAAAATTGACCAGAGCTGAAATGGATGAACGGAAACTCAAAGGCCTTTGTTATAATTGTGATGACAAATATTTTCTGGGCCACAAGTATAAAAAACAAAATATTTTTATCGCCATCTCGGAGGATGTTTCGGAAGAGGATGTTGAAACTCCCCTTGTGTCTGAGTCACTTGAAACCACGAACATAACCCCTCCCTCAGACCCTCCCGAAGTAGAACCAGTCATTTCCCTAAATTCTCTCACTGGTTTCTCTACTCCCCAAACCCTCAAGCTAATTGGTTACATCAAGCATAGGAAGGTTATCATTCTGGTTGATAATGCCAACACTCATAATTTTATTCATCGTTGCATTTCCCAAGAAACTCATTGCTATATCCATGCAGTCAATAATTTCCAAATCATGATTGCCAATCAAGGTTCCATGAAATGTGGAGGGTGTTGTGAAAATGTGTCTCTCCAAATTGGTGACTACCACCTGAAATCTCATATGTTTTCTATCGATATGGGCGGTTCTGACATTGTGTCGAGTGTAGACTGACTAAGGAGTTTGGGTCCCATTCTCATGGATTTCAAGGAATTAACCATACAATTTAACCAGGAGGGCCAAAAATATAAGTTACAAGTCATCATTTCCAGTTCACTGGATATCATTAGTTCCCATTACATGGAAAAGATGCTCAAAAAAGGTCATTATGGCGTTATTTCCCAACTCCATGCCATACAGGAAACTGAGACACCCTCTGTGCCACAAGACCTCCAGTCCATCTTCTCTAAACATCAAGTGGTCTTTTCCACTCCCCAGGGACTCCTTCCTTCCCGTGGTGTTCATGATCATTCCATTCCCCTTATACCAGGAAGCCTCCCTCCCAATATCCGTCCCTATCGTCACCCCTTTTCCCAAAAAAATAAAATTGAGAAAATGGTTCAAGAATTGATCAACGCAAGCATTATCCACCCTAGTACGAGCCCCTACTCTTCTCTTGTGGTCATGGTCCTGAATAAAGAAGGTTATTGGCACATGTGTCCCAACTTCTACACCCTCAACAAACTCACCATTAAAGACAAATTTCCCATTCCTGTCATTGATGACCTCTTGTATGAATAGAGTGGCACCCAATTATTTACTAAACTTGATCTTAGTTCTAGCTACCACTAGATCCGTATGAAAGAGGCAGGCATTCCTAAGACTACCTTTCAAACTCATGAGGGCCAATATGATTTTTTCTTCATGCCCTTTGGCTTGTGTAATGCCCCCTCCACCTTCCAAAGCCTCATGAATCATGTCTTTTGCCCCTTTCTCCATCATTTTGTCTTAGTTTTATTTGATGATATCCTCATCTATAGAAAAACCTGGACATACCATTTTCCTCATGTGGACCGAGCTCTCCATCTACTCTCTCAACACCAACTTTTCCTAAAACAATCTAAATGTTCTTTTGGCGCCACAGAAGTCAAGTACTTGGGCCATCTTGTTGGAAAGAACGGCATTAGGGTGGATCCTGAAAAGATTGAAGCTATGTAAGATTGGCCTCATCCAAAGACTCTCAAAAGATTGCAAGGATTTCTGGGCCTAACAAGTTATTATCGCAAGTTTGTTAATAATTATGGAAATATTGTAGCCTCTCTCACAACACTCCTTAAAAATAATTCTTTCACTTGGACCCCAGCAGTTTCTCAGGATTTTCAAACCTTGAATATGGCCATGTGCACCACTCCAGTCCTGGCCCTTCCTGATTTCACAAAGACCTTTGTCCTAGAATGTGATGCTTCAGGGAAAGGTATTGGCATTGTCCTTATGAAAGAGGGTCGGCCTTTGGCCTTTACCAACAAACAATTGTCTAAATGAAATTTGGGCAAATAAATCTATGAAAAATAAATGTTGGCTATCTTACATGTCTTTGATCTATGGCACCCTTATCTATTGGGGCAATGCTTCCAAATTAAGGTAGACCATCAAAGCCTTAACTATTTTTTGGAGCAACGTATTTCCTCCATAGAGCAACAAAAATGGGTGACTAGGCTATTTGGATATTATTATGAGATCATTTACAATAAATGAAAAGGCAATGTGGTGGCTGATGCACTTTCCCAAAAATATGAAGATGAAGGCTCCCTTTTTTCTCTCTCCTTCATTGTACCAGATTGGCTCCAAGCCATTTTCCAGGAATGGCTACATGATCCCAAATTTTTTCACCTGATACAAAAATTGTAGTCCAATTCTCCAGTTTCCTCAGGTTACTCATGGCTCCATGATGAGCTTCAATACAAAGGTCGTTTCTATTTAAGTAAACAGTCAAAAATTAAATCCATGGTGATTTCTAAGCTTCATGCTACACCCACAACTAGGCATTCTGGGTTTACCAAAACCTATGAGAGGGTCAAATGTTCATTTTTCTAGGATGGTATGAAACAAGATGTTGGTAATTTTGTCACCTAATGTGATGTGTGTCAATGCAACAAGGGAGAAATAGTTAAATCTCCGGGCACACTGCAACCGCTTTGATTCCACCTGTTATTTGGAGGGATATCTCTATGGATTTTATTACAGGCTTACCTAAATCGGGTAATAAATCAATCATCATGGTGGTAGTTGATGGCCTTTTCAAGTATGCTCATTTATGTTCTCCTCAACACCGATTTACAATATCCACAGTGGCTCAACTTTTCATGGATCAGGTCTTGAAGCTTCATGGCATGCCACATTCTATTGTTTATGATCGCGACCCCACTTTCACCAACAATTTTTGGCAAGAACTATTCAAGCTAAAAGGCACCCAATTGCATCTCAACACAACTTATCATCCCCAAACGGATGGTGAAACTGAATTTTTCAACAAGTGTTTGGAAACATATCTGAGGTGTTTTGCATCGAAAAAGAAAAATCAGTGGGCTCAAGGGTTACCCCTAGCTGAATGGTGGTACAACACTTCATACCATACAACTACATGCATGACTCCTTTTGAAGTGGTCTATGGAAAAAAGCCACCAACCTTACAATAAAAATTCCCTCAAGGCCGACCATTTTCAGAAGATGGCACCCAAATTTTATGGTCCTTATACCGTTCTCAAGAGTGTGGGAGAGGTGGCCTATCAGTTAGCTCTTCCCAATCATTCTAAGCTACATCATGTTTTTCATGTTTCATGCTTGAAGAAGGTGGTTGGAACTAAGTTCCCAACTCAAACCAACCTTCCCAAGTTGGACGAAGAAGGCTCCATTTGGCTACATCCACAAGCAGTTTTGGACTACCGTGAGTGTCGCCTGCATCAACAAACCATCAAGGAAGTGCTAGTCCAGTGGAAAGATACAACTCCAACATATGCCACTTGGGAAACAACTACTATTCTGTAGAAATTTCCACATCTCAAGCCTTAAGGACAAGGCTATTTTTAAGGGGGCGTACATGTTAGGGACCTAACCCCTTACACAGGTTTAACAATGTATTCCAATGTAATAAAGGTTAATATTAATAAGGCCTTGAAATAAGGTAGAATAAATTGAATGTAAGAAGACCTAATAGAAGCTTCTACTTCTAGAAGGATATTCCTCTAGATTGTTCTCTTGATAGACATATTTAGTATAAATAGGAGTCGAGGGTATGAGAACCCTAGCTTGGATAATATTGTAATAGATCTCTGCTTGACTAGAGGTTTCCCCCTTTTAAGAGGCTTGTGAACATTGCTCTCAGTAGTCAAAGTGCTCTTTATGGTGTTATTTTGGTTATATTGTTGTTCATCTTCCATTTATAGCATTTTATTTATGTTCTTCATACTTTTTATATCTGGAATATTACAGAAACTCAGGATAGGGAGGAGCCAAGTGAGTCGGGGTAGAGGTAACTACAGGGAAAGAGGTGGTACCATCATGATCAAACGATCCTTACCATCAAATAATGACGAGATTGATCACCACCTCGAGCTAATTATGGTTAGAAGTACAGGCCCATAGCAGAGGAAATTCCATAAGAAGAAGGTTAGTAGACATGAAGGCAAAAAGAAGGTGTAAAGGAGTAAGGGTCATTACAGGTTCAAGAGGAGAGTGGTTAAGGAAAATAATGAAGTGAGGAACATGAAGAACATCCAGATGAGGATCCTAGGTAGGAAAAGAGAAATGGCACGCCTAACACACATGCAAAGGAAGATGAGCCCACTAGGGAAGGAACTCCCAGAAAGTTCATGGCGTTTAACAAGAATGGAGAAGACAACGAGGGAAGTGGAAAAAACCTTCCACACTCTAGTCACACTGAAGGGGAAGAAAGCAATTAACAGGTGGGAAGAGGAAATAAATGAAGATCACAAAGGAAAAGAGTGTGGTGACATGGTGTTGGAAGTAGACTGGGTGACGAACCTGGGGCCAACACGTCCCAGGGATACCATCTACCAAAAAATGCTAGAGACTTCCTAATTAACCAAGATGCTTATAGGGAAAGAAAAATCAAAATGGGAGGAAGTGAGATAGGAAGATAACTGGCAGACCAAGACAATGTTGGACAAGATCCAACATTTCCTTAACAGTCTGGAAATGATCATCAAACTACTAGTAGAGGTAGAGAAGCATCCAAAAGAGAAAGATGGAGCAGTTGGCGGCATAGTTCCACCTATACCCATGTTATTTTCATCACATGGACATCACGCCTGCGGATGGACAAGGCACACCATCCCAAATCAGGAAAACCTGCACTGTCTCCCCAAAGGAGGATAACAAGGACCAAGCAGATGGAGGGAAGGAGCACCCCCAGGTGTTGTAATGACTCTTAGTCCCAAGTATTTGGGTTCTATTAGTTTAATGGAATCTATGCCCAGGAAGTAGAAGGCTAGTTTAGTTTTGTAATAGTCTCTGTTTTGTTTGCAATTTTTTCATGATTGTGCCTCTCAAATTGGGTATGGAAGGCATGGTCTGGTTTCCATTTTTTGGTAGACCAGATACCTCCACCATGACTATCAAGACTTGCAGTAGGGACCCCCTAGTCTGGTTTCCTTCTAGGCAGACGAGGATCCCTTTTTTGGTATCATAATTCCTACAAGTAATATAAATTCCTACACTAACTTACAAAAAAAAAAGGAATAATATTTTTATCTTAAATTAAAATAAAAAATTAAAATTAAAAAAAAAATATTATTGTTTTGCGTACTCAAATATAACAAGTGTTGCATGGCAGCATAGTCCCTGCCAAATAATAAACTAAGTTTCCATGTTGTATATGCCCACTGATTTGTTGTCTTTGTTAGAGGGCTAGTGGCTACAAAACTATGTTATTTATAAAGTCACACATGTGATGGAATCTGTTGGAAACACGCTCAACAAAGTTTTATATTTGAATCTGTTACCCTATCATAAATTATCCTTGCATGTAAAATGTAGGGAGTGAAAGATCTAGATGCCGCAATAGAGTAGCTTTTATTTAAATGGAAGTATTGGGCAGGGAAAAATAAAACCTAATCTTTCATTTTTAATTATGAATTAGATCCGCTTAAATTCTTGTAGAAAGAGGTTCAACTCATCTATCAATAGTTGTACATGAAAATGATTTAATTTAAAAAAAAAATACAAAATTCAATAAAACAATATTAAACATTGGAAAACACCATAAATTTGCACTCAACATGTTAACTAATATGTAGTCATGAAAATGATTTAAACTCTTTTTAAGATTACAAAAATTCAATCAAACAATGTTAAATATTAGAAAACACAATAAATTTGTAGTCAACATATTAACTAATATCTAGTCAATGGGCAAACCCATCACTATAATCTCCTTGGCACGTACCAAAAAAACATTTTTCATAAACAATATTGTGAAATTGAGTCCAGTTGGATAGTTTCTTTGTTTTTCCCTTTTACAAAATCTCTCAAATGTCATTTTTTTCCTATTTGTGACCAAAATGTGCAAAGTGCCATGTCACTTCAGGGTTGTACCACTACGAGATTTTTCAATGCAGAATAGGTCAAAATCACCAAACGCCAAAGAGGTAGAGTCAATAACTCTTGGGATACTTAACAAAAAGGTGCATTAATATTGGGTTGATTAGAAATAAACATGGTTAATGACTCTAGGATTGTACCAGTCCAGGATTTATACAAACTCTGCATAGAGAAACTTTCGAAGGGTGAAGTGCCAGAGGCACGTGACAACCATGCGTGAAGGACACATTGCATCAACCAATAAAGATATGTGACATCATAAACCTTCGTAGCCCTAAGCATTTGAGAGACGTGACATCAATCAGTTGCTGACACGTGTCATAAAATTATCGCAAATACATCCTATCCATCAGTTAGGGGACGTGGCATTCATATAGACCATGTCAAGTGGCACTCATTTAAAGCATATCTTGTGTTCACCATTTATATTGTTTCAAGTGACATGTGGCACATATTCTTTGTATGACATGTCATCCTTTTGACATGTCTTATAGCTCATTTGTAGACCCTTTTAAATATTATCGCAATGAACTGTCTTTGGGACTTCAGAACTTCATAGATTCAGATTTTTTGTTGTTTAGATCCCTTGAAACTGCCCAAGCGCGAAGTCTCAAAGTGATCATTGAAGGTTTTATTTTAAAATTCGGGTAGGATTATAATGCGGAGAACACGAGAGTGGTTTGATCAAATTTAATGGAATTCATCAACGAATGATATTGTAAGGTCCTTATTAATACATAACGATCATGGATTTATTTAATTGAAAAGCAATTCCGTAAGTTTTTTTGGTGAATTTTTAATTTTTAAGAGGTAAAAACAAGAGATCTTAAAATTCAAAAGTTTAAAATTCGAAAGTGTTCTATCAACTTCAATTATCTTACAAGATGAAGAAGATATTCTAATATTGGGCACTCAAGGTGTCATCCTTAGACATATCAGTCAATGTTCATTTTTACAAGATGAGGTTTAGATGTGGAAATGGTGATGGAAGATACTTTGGAAAGCCCATAGTCTAGAATAAAACTAACACCTATATGTGGTTTTAGTTCAACAACAATTGCACATTTGGAGTTTCAAAATCATACAGGTTTTAAGAAAAAGCGACAACTTAAGATGTATTTACAAGTGTCATTGATCTTTGGCATTGGAAATTAATTATGGGCTAGAATTTTCACTTGTTGTGAAATCATCATTTTCTAATGCAATATTTTATCCACATACTCGTTTTGCATTTTGTTTGTATCATTAAAAAGAGTGAGCAAATGAAAACACAAACTATGAATTGATTTTGGCTCTAACTATGTATAATTGATTTACAAGCCTTATTAATGTTTGGCCTTTTGTTGATGTTTGAATCTGTCACAATCGATACGACAACCTCACGAGGATGCAAATCCTCCTGCATTTTTATAGAGGTGGTACTCCTCTGTCTGAGATTTATAAAATGTAGGACATTTAAGAAGTGCCTCAAATGAAAGTAAAATAGATATAATAGAAAATGGAAAATGTTTTTTAACTTTCTTGTAAAAAGATAATTCCTTTGAATGGACCAGGAGATGAACACATTCATATATCTAAAGTAAATAAATAGAACTTTCCCACATCCATCATAGCAGGGCTAATGATATTTGATCACATAAAAATTAAAAGAAAATGACCCACATGCACAAGAGAACTCAGACAATTTGATACATGGGAAAATAAAAAAAGATAATGATAGAAAAACCTCAAATACTTTATATTCAGATAAACTGGGTTAGAAAATACAGTAGAGATTATTCCCAAAATAGCTCTCTTGGAATTTCTAAAAAATATATAGTTCAGTACATATTCTTTTAAATTTAGATGCATTTGTCATAATGACTAGGATTGGGGCTCCCATGGACCATAAAGAAAATATGTATAAGAATGAAGCTTGTAGAAAGAAGAAAGTGGGCGGTGGAAGACAACAAGACCTGGAAAGAAGAAAGAGAAAATTTTCAATCCTTGGTTAAACCTTTCTATTTAAATTGGTAGAGTAATTGGATGAAGAGATTGAAAAAGATAAATGAATGTGATCGGTATGAACTTACTATGATGGTATCTCATGCCTTGTCATTTTCTCGTTGTTGTCTTTTTATGGGTTTCCTCGATGGTTATGGGAACCGTCTCAACCATCCTTTTCCCTTCATTGGTAAGCTTGTCGATAACCTTTTTGAACCACTCCTTGATGTAGCTCTTGATGGGACCCACATTGATTTCATTCCAGATTTTTATATTGAAGAGTTGATCACCTTCCAAGTCCCTTAGATCAATAGATATGTTGCACAATGCTTCTTCAATATCTTGGCTTTTACTTGAATAATCAATGAGCAAGTTTTCCACGTCATCTTCACCATATTCAAGAATGCCATAGAATTTTTCAAATGACATTCCTTTAAATATATCAACTTGTTCATAAAATGCTTTCTTGGTTAAAAACAATGATTTGAGTATCAATTTCGGGTCTTGGACTTCATTGGTGCTTCTAGCTAGATCTATCTCAGTTATCTTCTTGAATAGTTCCTCTCTTCTAGTTATGGCCTAGATACATGCTTGAACGATACCATTCATGTTTTTAACCTTTTCTTTTCAACATGTGTTTAGTTGCTTTATTCGATTTGGGGAAGGGATATCCTCCTCTCTTCTTCTCAATTCCATCATACTAGTAACTTTAACACCAAATGGTACAAATGCATCGAGGTAGAAACCTTGCTCGTTTTTCAAATCTTCTTGCAGAGATTCATGAAAATCATGTGCTCTTGTTCCAAAAGAGACCATACTCTTTGACATCTCCCAAGCCTCTATTATTAATTCCATTCTTTTCTTTATATTCTTTTCAACATAACCTTGGGATAGTGTGAGAAATATTGCTGATCATTTTAACTTTGTCATAGGTGTGGTAGGCCTTATCATTTCCAAAGGAATAGCTAACATTAGAAGGGGCATTAGAGCTCCCTCCAATTCTTTGATTCGCTCCTTTAACTTGACATTTTTCGCTTCAATGTAGTCAATAGAGTTGTCTAGAGCATCTCTAGTTGCTCGGTGTATCTAGGAGATCTAGGAAGGCTGCATTTTCTGTAGGTTAATCTCTGAACTATATTTCCCCTTATTATTCTTTACATCTCTTTTTTCAATAATCAAATTTGTGGATTCACTGTAAAAACAACGCTCTGAAATGAAAAAGACTCTTCTTCGTCGAAGGTCTCGGTCCCAACTATTTCCTTCTGAGGGTTTTGGGGAGAAGTTCTCTCTAGTTGGTCGTTGTTGGGGAACACTTTTTCAATGTCAATTTCTAGTTCCATATCTTCGAGGGAGAGATCATGGATATCACTTTCTCCCCTCGGTCCCTCCTCTTCTTGCACAATGTTTTTTCATTTCTTCCTCACGGGAAGTTTATGAGAACTTTCAATTTTGTCAAAGGGAGGGTTCTTGTCTCCTCCTCTGCCTAAAGAACTATGTGTGACTTTCTTACTTGGGTAGGTCGTTGGAGCACTACTCCGAGATGTTGTAATCTTGGGCATGACAGTCAAGGATTGGGCACTTTTCTCACCCATACCTTTTCGTCTCTTCTTGTATGACTCATTGGTGTTGAGTATTATCTCTAGGTCACCAGTGTCATGAGAAGGACTACCTGAGGTGTTATATTTATCTTCATTCAGAATAGTGTTAATGAAATAATTGTTGAAACCAACAACCAATAGGTGTTCTACAAAAATACCATTAGGGTCGAACCCTTTTACTTTTTCAGCATGTTTCAAATTGAGTTTGTTGAAGTGGCCCATGAATTCTTCAATATTGTTCATCTGAATATGAAATCCCCGAATTTCCAAGGCAAAGGATGAATTAATTTTTTCTCTTTTCATGGAAACAATGAAACCAGTAGGTGTATTTCCTTGCTATCTAAGCAACAAGCATTGTATCAGATATGTAACATGGAAGGAAGGAAGGATTTTATTTGGATCCAAAAATCCTTATAAAATTATAGTTATCCATTTGTTTCAGTGTCCCCTTGTTATCCAGGAACTTGCTCAATTGGTCAGACATACGGGGAAAATCCTTTCCAAATTATCAACCCTTTAAAAACTGAGACAAAACCATTAAATACTTCATAAAAAGTTTGGGAGGCCTTGTGTCTCCATAATTTCTGATACCAGAAGGTTACTGGGTCAAATTCACATTTTACCTTCTTACACAGAGATAATCTAGGGAATGGACAGCAATGCGCTATCACAAAAATTAAATAATATGACATAAAAAAATTCTTCTCCCATTTGTATTGTGATAATTGGGAAGAGATTTCAGTGGAAATCAACTTACCCCAATCGAATATGGCTTGTTCCTTCACCGCAAAATATAAAATATACAGAATCATTCGAGAGATGTTGGTTGTACTTTCTTGTCCCGTTATCCTTTTGAAAATCCATGCAATTTCCTAGAAAGGGTTTTTGAATGAACTAACCTGTAATCTGGTGATGTCCTTGGGGAAAACCACTGGGTCCTCTAAGAATTCTGGTAAGAGGTCCAATACATTATTGTGACTCTTTAATAACTCCCTGCAATCCTCCCCCTTGAAAGTAAGTGTTGGCTCGGGAAGTCTTAACATATTTCAAAATACTTGAGGCGATAGGGAGACTGGGGAATGGCCCCACAACTAGATAATCTGCTGGTTCAGAAAATATCTCCCGACACACTAGGTGAAAAAATCCTTACAGTCAAAAAATTTGGGGACATAACCTGCTCGTGAAATTCCAAACGTCCAGATAACTTATTTCTTGGCAGAACGGGATGAGTAGTAGGAATAAGCTCTAGACCACTGAAAACTCTGGTCCCACGCCCGAAAATATTCAACATGTATCCACGAAATATTTTTCAAGATGCAACCATAAGGTAATGAGAACGTTCCTTTTCTCCTGATAGTATTTAAAATGAATGCTAGAGGATGATAATATAATCTCCCATAAATGTTAGTTTAATTTGTTTTAATGGGAGATGTCCTCGAGATTTCCACTTATTAATTCCAATATTTCGAACCTGTGTGGTGAGTTGTCACTAATAAAATCATAATTGACGTGCATTGGGCAGGGTGAAAAGGTGGCATGGATGGACGGGAGCGAAAAATGATTTGAAACTTTTGTGACCCCAAGATTCTGGGAACCCACAAATTTTTGACAACATGAGGTGAAGAATCGACTAAGTATGGAAAGGTGGGGTGTTCAGACGAATTCATCGTAGATAGAGTGAATATTGTGAGTTCGAGGAGTCTAGGTTCGAATTGTAGATCATGGAATTTTTGGGCACAATTTTTAGGCACATCACGAGTCATAAACAGGGATGATTTTAAGGATGAAATTTTATTTTAAAATGTAGAAACCTTAGTGAATCTTACTAATCCTTCATATGTCAACTATAAATGTTTGGCGATATTTTTGTAAAAATATTCAAATTTCTAAGTATTTTATATAGTTTTTATAAAATTTTGGCTATTTTAAAGGTAAAATAATTCTATCCTATAGAATTTGGGCGAATCATTTTTAAAACAACAAATCTCATTTTTGGAAAAACCATGGAAAATTAGCCCATGAGCGAAATTTAGCCCCTAAAATCATCCCTGGTCATAAAATTGGCTAAGTATGGAAAGGAATGATGGTTGGTCGGACTCGTGATGTGAGGATATATATGGAGATGAGGATTTTTCAGTCTGCCAACCCGGGAACCTGCAATCATAGAAATGCAACTAAGTATAGAACCAGAAAGGCATAATAGAGGGAAAGAAGAAAAGGGAAAAACGTGTAAGTATAGAAGAGGGAAAAGAAATGGAGAAAAGAACTTTATCCCTCACACAACAACATTTAGCCTTATAATTATCAAGAGATAGAAACACATTAACTATGGGAAAACATTCTCAGCTATGAAATATACTTAGAGCTTGACAAACTCTGGTTCAAGTTTAAAGATATTTTGTTTATAATTATTTCAATATTATTCATATTATTATTTTTTGATAGTATTTTTGTGTCCCAAATGTAAACCATGTTCGAATTTGAAGGGTGTTTTCGTCTCACAATTTTTTCTCAAACCCATAAGTAATAGACAAAATATATGACTTAACATTTGTATATCCATGTATATTCTGAAATATGACAAGCTTTAATATATGCACAATATTAATTAGGGACATGACATCAACACCTTTATAGATAATAATGGGCTAGCATAATGTTGCATTCTTACTATGATAATGCCTTAAAAAAAAACTAAAATAACCAACATTTTTACCCAATTCAAGATCCACACAAAAAACATTTCAGATCCCATAATATTCAACTATGCCAATTCGATAATAGGGAGGTTGATTTGGTAGATCGAACTATCGATCCGTTTAGGTGACTAGGGTGCACCTGGGGTACCCGTGAGAAAAGATAATGCATTGATGAAGATTTGTTTGTATTTCAACTTGTGACAGTAATTGTGTTTTTGATATTATTTAATGTGTTGAAACATTATTTTAAGTATTAAACTTCTTGGACCAGATTATTCATTGAATGGTTTTTTGTTTCCCTCTGTTCTTTACCTTTTTTATGTCACTTGTGTGACATTGGTGCAAGAATAGGAAAGGAGAACCCTCATCCATATCATCTTTCCAATATCTCCACGCTCTTGTCTTGGTGAACCAACCCTCTAACTGATCAACAATTTGAAAAGAAAGAGCATTCTAAACTTGTGGTGGCGTAGCTCTTCCCTTCAGCAGCCAGGGGTAGACTTTAGGAATGACAACAACTATGAAGTTTTTTTCACAACTCTATAGGCATTTCAATCAAAGAAAAGAGAAAGTGATTCATACCTATAGTTTTGATGATGTGTTTGCATAAGAGAAGCATCGAAAATCTAAATAGATATCAATGGAGGGTTGTTGAAATAAAGTTATTGTATTGTCAATTTGAGCATAAGTATAATGATGAAAAACTTGAATTTTAATTTTGTGTGGTTGATAGCATATTTCCATTTAACTTCAGCTAGCACATATCTTCTTCTTTTTTCAAAACATTTCCAAAAAACAATTCTAGTAATCTCATTAATCAAGTAAAACTAGTTAAATGAACTACATATTACATTTGCTCCATAGAGCCCGCATTAAAAGGCAAGGCGGGTCTTATATATTCCTTAATATCATAGAAAAAGTGCTAAGATCCTAAATCTATTATCCATTCATAATCCAAAAACCATGGCCATGATAACCTTGAACTACAACAGCAAAGCACATGCTCAAAATTTTGGCAAACACAACACAAGAAAAAATCAACAAGGAGTGGGCATTGCATCCCTTCTATAACCAAACTCCCAAATGGGAACCAAGAAATTCATTGATTTCTATATTAGTATGAACCAATATCACTATGAACATTTTATTTTGATATTACTATGAACCAAGATCACGTTGACGTGACAATATTCTAACATTACTAGTTCTGGAAAAAACTCTCAGCGTTTAACTTAATGGACTTTGAACAATGAAAAATTTGCAATATTATTGAAAATTCCTGATGGCTCTGTTTAGAACACAAAGAAATTTTGACATCTCAAACGATGGACCTGATTTATTCATAATTGGGTAGTTTGTATGAGTTTTTTCCTCATGATTTTCATTCCTGGACTCAACAATATTATGCGTCGCCAGTTCACTTTTCCATGGTAGTGCAAAAAATTATTCATATCTTGATTGGGTAACATGGATAGAAACAAATCACACTGTTTCATTTCTTATCAATGCACGATATGTCAATTTTTTTGGGGGAGTTCATCTGATATCAAGTATGGCATTGTCCTCATTTAAGGCAAATTTTCTATGGATGCGAAAATCATGTAGCATGTAGACAGTCTTTGCCTTTTTATGTAGGTATATTTCATATAACAATTTTGTCAACCCAGGAAGTACATCTTGTAATATAGGTTTTCTAACTATACAATGTACAATTGTGTTTCTGAGGGTTCAGATGGCATCGCTGATGCAATGACTATATATGTAAGGGAATTTTTCACCGCATTGTAGACAATAAATTGTGCCATCATTTATGAATGCAGAGGCAAAAACAAGAGAATTGGATTTGGAATATACAGGACCAAAGGGGGTCAAGTAGTCATTTGATGCAACAAAAACACCCTCAACATGCACATATGAGAATAGTAGTTAAAATATTGAACAATATAATATATGTGTGTACAACAAAAATGTTGCACAAAGCTACTGAAGGCATTTGTTTTTGTGCAAATTGTTGTTGGAGGTGTATATGTATACATACAATAGTTGTGGAGCTCGTTAGTTTCTTGAGATCATATACTATGTCTGTTCGCAATTTTGTTACAAATGTTGCTTGGGTTGTGCGAAAGATCCTTTCTTTAACATCTCTTTTCTTTGTTATATTTTTGAACAACATAATTGGAAATTTCCCTTTATGCATTTGTTGTTCCATTGAGGAAAATAAATCTGCATAGGTGTTGAACAATTGTAGTTGCACCATTGAACAATTTAATAGTTATGTAATATGTATAAGATATATGAGCATGTAAAAGCAAAGGACACACAAAAAACAAGGGTATGGAAAACAATACCATTTCCTTATCGTTGTCCGAGTTTCCATCTTTTTTATGGAGAATATGTTGCGATTCAACTTTTCTTGCAAATGTGATAGCTACACCAATGGTTCCAATTGGGTAAATGTCATTCTTCTCTGCAAATTGGTTGATTGTTTTTTCTAGTACAAAATGATATTCTGAGCAAACCACATGAACTTTTTCAACAACACTTGTTTCATTGAGAAATATAATTTGATCACAATCACCACGGTCATATACTGTTTTCGGTAATATATTGAAATTTGTAATGGATATCCCATTACCTAGAAATATCTTCTCTGCATGTTTCTGGACAAGTTGTGTAGGTATATTCAGTGTAACTTTCATCATGGCTTCGTTGTCTATCATGTCTGCACACATAATACATCTAATTTTTTTTTCCTTGTCGAAGTAGGTGCTATACACGACCATTATGTCTCCGATGAACAGTTGTCCAGTTTGATGGTTGTTCAAGCCTTCTATTGATAGTATATTGGGTGGTATAAGTTTATACTCGGTGACATTTTTTTTGAAAAGGAAAATTAATGTGAATGGAAGTATGTATATACATCTTATTTTTTTTCTTCAATGTACAAGTAGATGCACAATTTGGATAAAGTATGCATATTTGAAAAATACGTACAAACATCATGTATTCCATGCAATTGGAAAAGAAAATCAGATGCCAATTTGTAGTGACATGACTCTAATGCCTCAACGTTGCCATTTTCTAAACAGACCAAGAAATGATCTATCAATCCATTGCGCAACTCGGTCAAGGAATAACGAAAATGCAATAGAACTTGAGATGCATCGAAGAGGCAATCTCCCACAGTATACGAGAATGCATCTAATATAAAAAGGCCATTGTTATGCAATACCTAGTTGATGTTGTCATGTACAATGGAGTCTGTATATATTTGATAGTACTCAACATCTATTACTTGCTTCATCTTTTAAGTTGTGATTTTCAAGATGTTTCTTAGCTATGTTTAGATAATATGCAAATAGAAAAAAAAAAGATAACTATAAGTTCAGAACTGCATACCAATTCTGATATGTATCCTTCCACCTTTTTCATTTCAAATTCAATGCTCTGTGGTTGCTATAGAGTACGACAAACAAACAAAGCTATAGTGAGTGCTCCTCCATATATAAGAGATAATGCAAATTAAATAACACTATAAATTTTCTCGGTACAAAGAATGAGTATTTAAGACATATAATTTTTGAACTTATTTTAGTTGTGCATCTTAAAAGAGTTTTGGTAGCCATTGTATATATCTTTACAATCCTATTCATCATTTAATTGCATCCCCACTCTTCAAAAATCAACACCAAACAGATCTGAAACGACTTGTTGATGCCTCCCACCCAAAAAACTCACATAGATGGTCTATGGGATAAACAAAAGCGGAAGAATTAGGCATTATGGAATTTTCCCATAGCAACAAAACCAACACATAGAATAAATTCTTAAGTTTTCAATTATCTTACAATATGAAGAAGATATTCTAAGATGTTTCCATTATATTACAATATTAAGAAGATATTCTAAAATTGGGAACTGGGGAACTCATCCTGAAATAGATCAGTGAACTTTCCATTCAGGTTACAAAGAATCATTTCCACAAGATGAGGTCCAGATGTGAAAATGGTGATGGAAGATGCTTTGGAAGACCTAAAGTCCAGCATAAAACTAACAATTATATGTGGTTTTTCCTCAGAGAATAAAATATTTTCCTGTCATAACCTACAAAGAATGGATTTCAAGGTCCTCGTAGATTCTTTCTCCACAATGAAAACTCTGAATTCGTTTGGAAAATCCTTCCCACTAACATTTTCCAAAGAGCCATGGTACGATGTCTAGGACATGAAAGTGGGCATATGTCATTGGAAGGGGACAACCTAAAAAATTCACTAAATGTATGGTTTCGGGAATAGAAAGATGAGGAGAACATCCCATTTCCTTTTTTGTATGTCATTATGGATGTGACAGAGGTGGGTTCTATATTCAGCATTGGCATGCAAAGGAGACAAGATTTCTTGTTCAAAAATTTTCGAGGATAACAATACTTTCTTGTTTCTTTGATCCCAGTAGTGACACATAAGGATGTTCTGTAAGAGCATTTTCATTCAGGTATTATTTCTATTTTTGTTTTTACATTTATTTTGATTTTTAACACTTCCTAGTATTGAAAATTATTACCTACAAATTGAAAATAGTAAACAACAAACAATGGATAGGAATGAAACCATGGAACTGAAGCTTACTTGTGAATGTGGAATGACAGAAGCGCATTTCCAATTGTGGGTGAAAAATCTCAACCATACAAACTGCAGCAACATGTCCAACTACGGATGCAGGACACCAACCTTGCAAAGTTGAAGAAAACAAGGGTGCAAAATTTCAACCATGCAAAGTGCAATAATAGGTCAAATTGCGGGTGTAGGACTTCAACCTTGAAGATTTGAAGCAAACAATAGCAATCAACAAACAACAAACTAGTGAGCAAGCACCAAGAGGTCCAACTGCATCTGCAGGACCTCCACTTTGCAAAGTTGAACCAAACAACAATAAGCAACATCCAGTGAACTAATGAGCAAGCAACAACCAGTGAACCAACAATGTTGGTGGAGAACAGTATTGCCCAAGTTCACTACAGACAAGATTATATCCAAAAATCGGAGGAAAATGTATTGTGACAGGCATGTTAAGTAAACATTTAAGGCTTCCAGGCCTGTTAAGTAAATATTTAAGGTTGATAGGACTATTTAAGGGCCTCGTGCTATGCAAGCATTTAAAAAATAATGTAGTGTGTCAGGCTTGTTTACGTACTTAATAATAAAAATTCTAGTTTAAGTACTTAATAAAAATAAAAAAAATAATAATAATGAGTGTCGACGCTCAAAACTTTGGATATCTAAACATTTAAATAAAAATAATAAAAATTCAAAAATATTGTAGATGATCAAAACTTTGAATATGTTAACATTTAAAACATTGGGAATAGAAAAGATGGAAATACGACTTCGATTATATTCTCCATTGAGATCATGACATATAAGGTTTTTTTTTATTATATAAAAAATAATGTTTTTATTTTCTCTAGTTCGAACAATAGAGATTATGCAAAAATTTATAGTCAAAGGACAAACTAATATGAAGTCAATGAATTATCGATCACTATAGTCCCTCTACGCCTTCGGTAGGGACTAATAATAAGTTTACACATCTAATTTGTTTAAATTATTAATAATTTGACACATCTATTATTACACTAAATTTCCCATAGAGGCAAAAGTGGATAAGAAGAGTTCCAAAATAAAAACTTAAATTATTGCACCTAGTTGCCCATGGAAATGTTGAGAAAAGTGGATAGTGAGAGGTTCAAAATAAAAAGAGTTCGAGTGAACTTAAATAAAAGTTGGTTTTTCCATGAGAAAAATACAAAGGAAATCCAAATGCACAATCAAAATATTAATTACAAGGATGATGCATGTTGATAAATCTCTTTGTAAAGACACATTATAATTGAAGCAAAATTTGATATACTACTTGAAAAATGGTAATGTACAAGAAAGTAAAAGGAGATCTATATCATTAATTCACCATTGCATATTTTTATTATGTATAAATTGTATGAAGTGTATATAATCTTTGAGAAATGTCATGATACAACAAACATCACAGTGTAATTGTTGAAAAATATAATATTTCAAAATAAGTTAGTTATCTAATTTTTAATGAACATTGCATTGCAACACAATTGAAGTAAACTAGACTTAATGCGACTTAATCTTTAATGAACATTCCATTGAAACATAATCATTTAGTGACGCATAAATTCTACATAAGTTAACCAAGATGGGTTCCACAATGGGACATAGCCATTTAAGAACACGTAATTCAACATATTCCTAGATGAACATCACAATGTGATATAACCCTTGATAAATGTCATAATGTGACATA
Source organism: Picea glauca (assembly GCA_000966675.3). Lineage (NCBI taxonomy): Eukaryota > Viridiplantae > Streptophyta > Pinopsida > Pinales > Pinaceae > Picea > Picea glauca. The sequence continues at coordinate 178,475 of JZKD02S1673421.1, forward strand.
ATGATTGACAAACATAGAAATTCAACCATAAACTAATAATATTACTAAATATTTGAACCATTGTCAACAATGGTCCACTAAAGTCAACCAAACTCGATGTGACCTAACCCTTAATGAATGTCACATTGCAAAAAAAAAAATTAGTAATGTATCACTTATACCTAAGCCAAGATGAATGTCACAATGTGACATAACCATTGAGTGATGTCACAATTCATCATAACCCTTGAAGAGCGTCAACATAACTCGTAATGAACATTGTAATCAAACATAATTGTTAAAGAACATAGAAATTTGACATAAATTAACCAAGATGAGTGTGTCAATGAGCCATAACCATTGTGAACATCACAATCCAACATAACCCTTTATAAACACCACAATGAAACATAACCCTTGATGAATGTCCCAATGCAAGATAAACATTGATCAATGTAGCCATTCAACAAAAGTCAAGTGATATAAATGTTGTAGTGAGACATAAACATTCAGGAATGTTGCAATCCAACATAATTTTTTTCGAACATCGCAATGAAACACAACCCTTGATGAATACCAGAATGCAAAATAATCATTGAGGAACATAGTAACTCAACCCAAGTAAAAAATGATCAATTTCACAATGTGACATCACCATTGAGTAATGTCAACCGTAAAATAATAATACTATTAAATCATTTTAACAATAGTCAACCATGGCTAACCAATGTCAACCAAACTCAATATGACATAACCTTTAATGAGCATCACATTGTAGCATAACTAGTCATGCATGTAGAAAAAATTCACAAGTCATCCAAGATGAAAGTTATCAAGTGACATAACCATTAAGGAATGTAACAATCAACCATAGTCAAACATGGTTAACCAGGTTCAACCAATCTTAACCATAGTTAAACATGGTCAAACATAGAAAAACATTCTTGAAAATAAACCAATTATGCATTCAAGACATTGGGAAAACAATGAAGTCAACTATTGACTTTGTTGCTTGTCCATCTGATTTGAAAAATGCATAAACAAGTTAAGGATAATTATCAAACATGGTCAAGCATAGATGACCATCACCAACAATAATCAACCATAGTTAAATATGGACCCCATTGAGTTAAGGTGAACCATAAACTAATAATATTATTAAATATTTGAACCATATTCAACCATGGCCAACCAAAGTCAACCAAACTCCATGCAACCTAACCCTTAATGAATATTGCATTGCAATAGAACCATCCATGAACATAGAAATTTGACATAAGGTAGCCAAGATGAATGTCACATTGTGACATAACCATTGAGGAAGGTTGAAATTCAACGTAACTCTCGACAAACATCACAATGTGAGATAACCATCAGGGAACATTGAAATCCAACATAATGATTGAGAAACATTGCAACGTGATGTAACCCTTGATGACCGTTCCTATGTAACATAACCATTGAAAAATGTAATAGTTTGAAATAAGTCAACCAAGATTAACAATACAATGTGGCATAACCATTGAGTAATGTCTACCATAAACTAGTAAATGTTTTAAATTTATATTAAACTAAAAACCTAATTAATATAATTATTATCAACTAAAAATCATACAATATATATAATAATACTATTCCTATATAGTAAAATTAAATAATAACAATACTAATATTAAATTAATAATTCTATATAATTATTAACTAGACAGAGAATTTCTCCTCACATTCAACTTCATAAGATCTAACCTCTTAATCAGTGCATTTGGATAGAAATTTCAGATGCCAATGCTAAAAATATGTATATATAAATTCACTATTTTACACCTATTAATTCTACTTTTTATAAGAAAACAGTCTAGATAAAAATTGTCCCTATAATAATTTAGAACAAGATATTTATAGTTTGAAAAATGAAGGTAATATCCTCCTACTAGGAGACTTTAATGCTAGGACTGAAACTAACCAAACTACTCTTTTAAGCAATGATTCCAACCATAATCCTTTATGGATAGACGAGGAACTTGTTTTATCTAATAGCTACAAAATAAGCTATGAATGCCTAATTGATAATTTGTTTGTTACTGAGTTGGTCAAGCTCTACAGCTCTCAAGACCTAATAATTTGCAATGGAGTAATGAAGTGTCCAAACTCCAACTGGATGACTTGTATTCACAAGATTGGTAGTAATGTCTTAGATTATCCCTGTTTCCAACCAAATAGTAACCTTTTTCCTTTTAAATGACCATGAACTCGACTCTGATCATAGACTTTTAATGCTAACTCTAAACGTTTCTATGCACATGAGCACCATTTAAGATAATTATGATAATCAAAGGAAATTGTGCTTTGGAAAAAGTAAAGTTGACCCTTTATTAAAGGATTTAAATAGTGAATGCCATCTCCTAACTTATAAGGACAACATTGAAGACCTCTATCATAATTTTAAAACTACTCTTCCCACTTCTATTAACAAGTTCTCTTTCGAGGTGTCTTGTAAAAAGAATAATAGAATGACCAACCCTTGGTATGATAAAGAATGTAAAATTGTTTGGAAAACCATTAGGGATGCTTCTAATGAGTGCCTAAAACTCGATAATATCAATACATACAAATATTTAATTAAAAGGAAAAAAAGGTACTATATTAGTAAAAGGCAAGAGCAACTTTCATAAATATCTAGGTTGGATCCTAAGAAGCTCTAGAGGAAAATTCTAAACCATAATACTAAAGAAAATAATACAATTCCCTGAAGGGACTGGAATTCCTACCTTAACATTATTTATGAGTTCCCTATTGCCATGGAAACCATTCCTATTATCCCTACAGAGGATGAATATTTTTCTTTGGATGACATGGATTCTAGGGTTAAGAAACTTGCAGATGGGAAAACCAAGGACAATGAAGGCTACCAAGATGAAATTTTTTAAATTGGAGTGCCTATCCTCATCCCTCACATACACAAGATCTTCAATTTAGTAGTTAAGCAGGGCTTCCCTAAACCCTGTATGCAAAGCCTCATTGTTCCTAGTTTTAGATAAGGCCTACTTATCATCTATAATAACATTACTATGAAAACAAATAATTCCATAACCTACAATGACAGAGGATACTCCTTGAAATAAGAGGTGGAACCAACAATGATGAAGGTGGGGGAGTTTTACCTCCCTTATTGGTCCTATAACTTTCCTCACACATTACCAACTACCAATCCACTATGAAACAATAATCGAGATTTTGAGTTCCTTCAAGCAAAATTCGGCTACTCATATTTTCGATCATATCCATGAGTGGAGACGAAGACGAAGTTTGATCAAAATCGACCTTCCCGGTCAGTTATTGGCAGAATGGTTCACCAAATCATTTGTGAATAAAATATCTTGTGACATTGCCATGGGTGGATTTGTCATAGAAGAATAGGCGATCAGTCATGCTCAGTACCGAGACCTCGTTTATTTGCAAACAGACACTCTTTACGACTTACTCCCTAATGCTCCTCGTCCTTCTACCACCACTACCTCAACTACCCCTATTGCTTCTCATGCAACTGATGGTGTGATTGGAACTTTCCATGCTCAACCTCAATCAACGCAAGCCTCTCACCCCAATCCCAAATCTATTTCTTCTAATCTTCATAATTATTTGACTCCTACTCCTTCCACCAACAAAACTTCTGAGGTTAACTCCGTTCAATCTACCCCTTTCGAAAAAAATAAATCGATAAAATCAAAGGGTAAGAATAAGGAGAATAAAAATAATCTACAATCTTAGAAAGCCAAAACGTAACCTGCTAATGATAAGGATAAGTGCAAACCCCGATACCCTTGCCTTATCTGTGGTGATGATCACTACACAAAAGATTGTCCAAGACGTGTCGAGGTCACTAAGTTCCTTCAAGGGACCGCGAAGCCTCCCACACCTATCGTTTTGTCCTAACCTTTCCCTTCTCAACAACAGACCCAATTGGTCATTCAAGACCAACCCTCTCCTTCCACCACTTCCTATGTCCTTATGTGTACTGGTGATTCAAAAAAGAATGACGTTACACTTACTACTCGGGACAAATATTACACTTCCTCAAAGGATAAATTTGATGATATACCACCTTCGTTGGTTCAACAATGTCCCTCAACTTCACCTCCCAACTGTCCTTTTCATCTCAAACAACTGGGTCTTGATATAGTTCTTTTCCCTCCTCCAAAGGGTGTTGTTCAAAAGTATGCCTTTAATCCTCACGCACGTGATGCTCAAAACTATAGTATTGTAGAAGATCTTGCACAATCACCCTCCGCGATGTTAGCTCTCAAAGTTCTTCAAAGTTGTCCCACTCAAAGGAAGGCACTGTTAAAGTCTATTGGTGGAATTGATCCTACGGATACAAATTTGATAATTTTTTACCTGGAAGATCACATTCCAAGGCTACCCCCTCAGCTAGCGTTTCAGATACAATTTGTTTTCAAGAACAAGAATATTTGGAGAACCATTATTGACGAGGATGCCTTGATGTGCGTAATGTTTGTTTCCTATTGGAAAGCCGTTGGTTTTCCTGCCCTAACTTAATTACACAACACACTTAAGGCCTTCAATGGCTCTGGATTTAAGCCATACGATGTACTTCCCTCGTTGTCTATTATGTTGGAAGGCAAATTAGTCAATGTCAAAGTTGATTTCTTTGATGCACCTTTCGATTATAACCTCTTACTTGGTCGTAGCTGGATTGATTCTATGCGCGCAGTTGTGTCTACTCTTTTCCATGTAGTACATTTTTCCCACCAGGGAAAAGTCATTACTGTAGACCAGTTGGCCTTTTTGAATGCTAATTCCTGTATTAGAAACATACCCTTTATTTTGAAGACACCTCCTGGGTATGAGAATTTCGGTGTGGGTCTACTAAAATACTCAACTTTGATGGGTACTTTTCCAATCCCACCACCCGATTTTCCACCTCCTTTTTTCGCCTCAATCAACATGATTTCCACCTCTGTTCATGAAACCCCTGTGTCTCACAACCTATGGATAGTACCTGACCCCAATGATTATCTTCTCTATGGTTAGAAAATTCCTTTAAGTCCGATTGAGTCGGCTTATCAAACCATTCAATCGGAAACCCCCTCTATCTCCTCTCTTGGTGATTCATCTCCCGATCCGTTTCATGTCATTTTTCCTACTGATGAGATGATTATGTATGTTATGTCTATGGAAGACACCCCATGGGATGATGGGCATCATCGTTCCATTCTCTTCCTCGAACAACACACCATAGAGAGTTACCAACGGATTTCGACTTCGTCCACCGTTGTTGTCATTTCCTTTGTTCTCGAGTGAACACACGATGTGATTTACGAAGGGAACCTGAGTAATATTTCACCCACTATTCCTCTTGACATATCCATTAAACCTGGAGTTGTAAAAAATGTTCACATCGGAGCTTCTTGTTCCGATGATGAAGTCATCACTTATCAAGCTATTTTTAAAGAATTCCATGACGTTTTCGATTGGAGTTATGAAGAGATGTCGGGTATTGACCCCAATATCGTTGTACATGAAATTAAGACCATTGGACACTAAACCCGTTCGACAGAGAATTCACCCAGTCCACCCCCATAAAGCCACTTCTATCAAACTCAAAGTTGAAAAACTTCTCAAGGCTGTCTTTATCTATCATATGGATTTAACCGATTGGGTATCCAATCTCGTTCCGGTCAGTAAGAAAACAACGCATGATACGTGTATGCATCAATTATAGTGATATTAATAAATCTTGTCCCGAGGAAAACTTTCCAACCCCCTTCGTTGACCAGATAGTCGACGATTGTGCCGGGAGTGAAATCTTCTCATTAATGGACGGTTTCTATGGCTATAATAAAATTAACATTTTACCTGCAGATCAACACAAAATTGCTTTCATTTGTCCTTGGGGTACTTTTGTCTATTGGAATCTACCTTTCGGTTTGAAGAACACTGGTGCAAATTTTGAATGTTCCATGTCTTATGCTTTTCACGATATCAAGCACATCGTACAACTATATATCGATGATCTACCGATGTGTTCCATGCATCTCCAAGACCACCCAACCCATCTCCAAGCCATTTTTCTTCATTGTCGTTACTACCATATATGTTTAAACCTGCACAAATGTGTTTTTTGTGTGGAATCAGGACAAATTCTAGGTTTTATTGTGTCACTTCATGGAATTAGGGTGGATCCTTTGAAGGTTGAGACTATCCTTAATCTACCTCCTCCTTCTACTTTATACCAACTCCAAAGTTTGTAAGGGAAGGAATATTTTTTTTTTCGATTCATTCTCAACTATGTTGAGTTAACGCTAGGATTTACTCAACTGTTGAAGAAGGGTTACAAATTCGTATGGGACAAGACTTCCAACAAAGCCTTCGAAGCTTTGAAACTTTCCCTAACACGAACACCACTGCTTTTCCCACCAGATTATAGTCGAGACTATTTCCTCTACCTCGCCGCTTTGGACTCTGCCATTGCCATGGTTTTAGTCCAGGAGGATGATTCGCACGACGACCATATCATTTATTATTTGAGTTGGAGTCTCAAGACTATCGAGGCCAAATAACTACATGTGGAAAAACTAGCCTTGGCAGTTGTTCAAGTTGTCCAATGTTTTCGTCACTATATCCTACTACGCAAGACCAATGCCATTTCTGATTGCAACCCTATGCAGCATATCCTTACATGCCAATTTCTAGGGGGAAAGTACTCCAAATGGATAGTGATTCTCTAGGAGTTCGACTTAGAGTTTGAACACGCTAAGTCTAATAAATGTTTTCTATTTGCCGAATTGATATGTGACCTTCCCTCCACTGAGATAGACAATATGGCAGAGGATTCCTTACCCGATGAATCCCTTTTTCTGATCATTTCTGAGGACTCTTGGTATGGAGATATTATCATTTATCTCCAGACTCAAAATTTCCAGCCCACCCTCTCTAGTACAGACCGTCATCGCATATGATATCAAGCCAATCAATACATAATTATCGGTGACACTCTCTATCGTCATGGTGTTGATTCTATTTTCTGATGTTGTCTCACCTTCGATGAGGCTGAGAAATATTTGAATGACTGCCACTCTAGATCATGTGGTGGTCATATGTCTGGGTATGCCACTGCCCAAAAGATATTACGAGAAGGGTACTTTTGGCCTTATTTGTTTAAAGACTGTATCATTTCCATCCAGAAGTGTCATGCTTGTCAAATGTACAATAACAAGATAAGATATTATCCCACTCCTTTAAACCTTGTAGTTTCCATTGGAACTTTCAAAAAATGGGGCATTGATTTCATGACATTTAACCCTCACTCAGTCAGGGGGCATGGTTACAAGATCGTAGCTGTGGATTATTTCATGAAATGGGTCAAGGCGATGCCTACATTTGATAATACTGGAAAACCTGTAGCCCTATTCATATTAAATCATATCATCACTCGATTTGGAATCCCACAAGCTATCGTCATTGATCATGATAACCATTTTTGAAATTTCATGATGTCCAAGCTTACCGAAAATTTGGGTCTTCGGCATGAAAACTCAACCCCCTACTATCCATAGGCCAATGGCCAAGTTGAAGTGATAAACAAGGTTCTTATCGCTATGCTTCGACAGATAATAGGAATTCACAAGACAAGTTGGCACACGATATTGTTTTCAGCATTATGGGCCTATCAGACATCCGTAAAGTTTGCCATGGGATTTATGCCTTTTCAGTTGGTGCATGGTATCAAATTTGTCCTGCCGATTGAATGTGAGATCCCATCTTTGAAGCGAGCCATTGAAATTCTCCAAACACCTCTACCGTGGAAGAACGTATATTCTATTTGATGCAATTAAATGAAACCCGTCATGATTCCACCCTGGTTATTAAAACCCAGAAGAAATGCGTAAAATCCCAATACGACAAGCATGTAAAGCCGCATGTTTTCTCTAAAGGTGATTTAGTTCTTCACTATGAACAAGATCATGATTTACTAGGGGCCAGAAAATTCGAGGCTATGTGGCACAGCCCTTATATTGTCAAACGAGTGTTGGAGAAGGGAGCCTATGAGTTAGTAGATTATGATGGAATTCCTTTGAGTGAACCTATAAATGGCCTTTACTTGAAGCAATACTATGCTTAGGTTATCTTTGCATGAGTGTTTATATTTTTATTGTATCATACTTTTGTGTGCTACTTTTGTTTTTCATTATTTGGTTTAGACCCCCAGCTGCCTACCTTGTGTAGTTTTTGGTTTCCAGATGTCGGCATCTTCGCTACCCCACATTGCCTTCGCCGATGGTGCTAGTCATAGTACTCAGAACTTAACATCCACTTCTTGGGCAATATATTCACCTACGAACGAGTTAATCAGTCTACACGATGTTTTCCTCGGTTGTGCAACTAACAATATCAAGGAATATAGTGTAGTCATCGAATTGTTGACCGATGTTATTTCACTTGGAGTCTGCCACCTAGTTGTACGACTTGATTCACAGTTAGTGGTACTACAACTAAGTAATTTCTATGCCATCCAAATTCCTACTTTGTTACGGGTATATCTACGAATTCACCTCTTGGAACGTTATTTTGATTACATTGAATATCAATGTATTCCTAGATGTCTAAATACATTAACAAATGCATTAGCTAATTATGTGTTAGACAGACATTTGAGACACATGTAAATCCAACCACAATTCACATTAAAGCAAGTAGGCTGGCAGAAGCCTCTTGTATATATATAACAATAAAAGTGTTTTACAAAAAAGAGTGTTTTTCGTCCGAAGACCAAAATATCAAAATATGAATCCCTTGGCTTCTACAAAATGGCATCAAGGATGCTTCTCACAGTATCCCACTAATGCCCATGCTACCCTATGAAGTAGTCGACTAAGTGAACCAGAAACGCCCACAGTATGGCACTGATAACATCTCAGAATCTCATTGATGGAGATGTCTAAGATATCTATGGTTAATCCCTCTAGGTTTTGCTCGACTACCTCATAGTATTCAACATCTTATCCTACTACCACAACTGCTTCCTCTCGTCTCTGAATAGGGGATGTACTTGGAGGTCGGTATGGCCCTACATCTTCATTGTCAAAATAATTTGATTAGTCATCAGATTAAAAGAATAAAAAACATCTTATATTTTAAAATTTACAAAAAACATCATAAAAACAAAACATTTTTCTTACCTGCGTCTCCCCACTGAAATCCCTCAGGTAGAACCAATTCAGGGTCGCCTTTGAAATCCAACCCAGCATATGCATAATCGTCCACCATTAGGATTTGAGGCCTCAACCAGTCAAAGAATGCATCATTGTATTTGATGATGGGGCCTGCTACATGTTGAGCCATGAGGTTTCACCACCTCTTCATCCTTAGGTATCATGGGGCTAGTATGAACCACTCTACCTATAAACATAAATAGGGGACTCTCTCTAAAAATAAAGACACCAAAATATATCCATACCCAAATTTTTTCAGGTCCCCCTTCTTGCATTTTGTTAGTTGTGTCTTCATGCTGTAAAGGACTTCGTCGCTCCAGTTGAACACCCTAGGTTCCATGCACTGCACGACATATTGAAAATATCTTTGGAGAGCCAAGTTAGGAGATTCACTCCCCACCATACGTGCAATGGTAAAAAGAATAGTTAGGAGAGGTAAATCCCAGACACCCCTGATGGAAACTTTTCCCTTGCATCTCTCTGCCCCAAGATCGGAGTATTGCCAAAAACAAAAAGAGTGCCAAGCGACCTTGTTCTTTTCACACTCATAAAAGTATTTGAATAAAATGTTTGATGGGTGATAGTTTATCAATTTTTCGGTCCCATCGAACTACTTTACGAAAAAGGAACTGGGAGAGTTCTCTTTAAGTGTTTTTCAGACTCTCAAAACATGAAAAACCCCCAAGTTTTCTATCTTTGGACTCGTTAAACAAACATAGAAAGACCCATTTGGGATCAAACCACTCCTTCTTAGAGTTCATTAAACATGCTCCAAGGGACTTGTCTGAAGGATGAGATTATATCAACAAGCATATGTTATCCTCCTCAAGCTTGCATAAAAATAAAGAGGTACTTGCCAGAAATGACGGGGGAAATTTTGGGAAAGAAACATGTCTCTGAATTTGTGTTAGTGGCAATAATAGTCTCTCTTGAACATGACACCCCCCTTCATCATTTTAATTCAGGTTGGGAAATCTATTTTTCTCTCGTATAACTTTCTGCAAGTTCATAGCTTGGGTCTTCTTTGAGTCAATCTTGTCAAGACCATTGTCGTTTCATTCATATGTTCAAGAGAAGTCCAAACAATCCCTCTCTTGAGTTGGCCATCTACAGTTGTCAATTCCTACCATGTCGGCCTTCCTTGTCTCATTTTTGAATCATTTTCATACTTTGATCTATCCTAAAATATTTTACTTATTTTATGTCATTGATGGGGGATACATCAAGGCCATCCTGTGATGTGTCTTTTCCTATCAACTTCAACTCATCATCCGGGAATAAGACTTAGGAATCATTTAGTACCTTAGAGCCTGCATGCCTCAATGGCAGGTTTCTTCGCTTTCGACAGTGGATTCACATAATTGGTCCTTGATCGAGATATTCTATCGAGTGTTTGACTTCATCTCATTTATTCACATTCGATGGATTGTACTGATGTACCTTAGGATTCATTGACATCAATGATGATTTCCCTCACAATTGTTAATGGTTTTCATCAATGGCCAGTAATCAAGTGGTTTCTACCATGTTCGACTTCAACACCTGTAATCTCATGGTTAGATTCGTACTTATGGACGACAGGATTGAAGACCCTAGATCTCATCATTTTAGTCTAGGTTGCGATGGAGTATTTATGATTTGTATTGACACATAGATCCACTTTGTATGTCTCTTAGCTATGTCCATATTTCAAGTTTGTTAACACATAGATCCACAATGTATTCTTGGTGGCTATGTATCGTCTTGATGACATGGATCCACAATGTATGATTGGTGGCCATGACTTACATTTATGACTTAAATCATTTGTAGTTTGAGCATGTGAATGCCTACCTCAAATATGGTATAATATTATGCAGATGCTTGATTGTTTGCAGGTTTCCTATTGGTGTGCTCCTTGCTCCCAACACACACACACATTTTACAAAGTATTTCAGTTGTTACGAGTTCCAACCTCATGCTTTGGGGGGCATTCTGTTACACATTATTTTGGTCACCTTGATGATTATTCTACAAACATGTGTTCAAGCTCTCAAAAGCATCTTTTGCATGAGAAAAATGATTGATTTCTTCCCCTATAAGGAATTCTTTTAGAATGATGTCACAGGCTGATAGTAGTACACAGTGCAAAAATCCTTGATTTTTCCAGGCTGCTCTATATCTGGCTTGTGGGGTTTCTGCAGGCTACTATATAGGCAGGGTGCGACAGCATTTGAAAGCTAAATAAAGGAAGAAGTTCACGAACATTCTAGAAGGAGGATCTTCTAGAATGTGAGGTGGCGTCCATATGATTGTGATCCTACTGGCTTCTTTGATTTGGTGGGATCATCCTCATCTCTTTAACCACTTCTCCTTCTCTTATTTAATGATAGGTTTCTCATGGAAAAGGTTAAGCAAGATTGAGCAAAGAATTGTTGAAAGAATAGGTTGAAGACTGTGTGAAGGATCATGTTGCAACTGATGCTTGAAGTCTCCATTTGTCCATCAATATTTTTTGGATCATCTTCATACAAATTCGGAGAAAGTGTATGTGTGTGTTGGAACAAAGGACCACTAAAAGGGAACTTGTGACATCAAGGCAGTTTGGTTGTATCTTCCACTTTTACTTAATATAATACGGTGACATGTTTCTTTCCCATAAAATCATTAACATTTTATTACATGACTTCTTGATCACATGTTTAGGTTTTCATTGAATCTATTATTGTTGCTTTCACTTTGGTTGGTTTATGTCATTGCATATTTGATCTCACAAGAGCACCAGAGTGAAGCAGATACAACAAAGATATAATGAAGTGATATCTAAAGGTATGTCATGCATTCCTTCTTTGGTCGTAAATTCAATGGTTGTAACTTAGGGAAAGCGTCATGTCCTATCTTGTTTTATTCTAGATCCAGGTGGATTTAGGGAGATTAGTTTATGTCTGCATTAACTGATTTATCCAATAACAACCTAAAAAAGGTCCTTTCAATTTGGTTGCACTGCAATCTCATCATATCTAAGCCTACAAACATTCATAATGTCCATTTCAGTAGGTTCCATTCCTCCAAATATCTTTTCACTAGACCCAAAGCTTGATGTAGACCATGACCTACACAACCACATAGAGCTAGATATAGATTTAGACGTTGACCTAGGGCTTGATGTATACAATGACATAGACCCCCTAGCTCCATATAATCCTAGGCATAACTTATAATCAATCCTTAACCCTATCTTAACTTGAGCCCTGAGTGCACTATGCATATACCTTGTGTACAACCCTTGCACCCACATCACCCACATCTTGGTGCTCTAACAATTTCTCTATCCTTGAAAACACTTTCAATCCTAACCCCTTAGGCCTTATTTGTACCCATACCCCTATACATTTTTATTCATAAATATACTTGGTGTATATTAAATGCTATATATGTTTCATTAAGAGCGTGCACACACCCCTGTGACTTGACTGATTTGGTTGTTTATGCACAGTACGAACGCACATGTGCTTTAGTACACACGCATTCTAGGAATGCATGCATGTTCCTTCTGGGCATTTTTTGGTGCCAAGCACACCCCACCTCATCTATCTCATGGTCGATAAAAAATTGCGACAACTTTAGACAAAAACATCCCGCAGAGACATGTTTTAGTTTTTTTAGTGGTCTTGTTAGATTCATAAGGACTTTTGTGCTATTGCCAGACCATTGCAGGAAAATTTGGAAAACAACTTTGTCAAGTGCAATTGAAACTGTTGTTTGTATATAATTGTGTCTTATTTGAATTGGAAGACAATTTTTTCCAAGTGAAATTGGAATTGTTGTTTGTATATTCTTGTGTCTTATTGGAATTGGAAGACAAATTTGTCAAAGTGTGATTGAAATTGTTGTTTGTATCTTCTTGTTTATTCTTGGACTTGGAAGACAAAATTTTCCAACTATAATTGGAATTGTTGTTTACATCTTCTTGTGTCTTCTTGGAATTGGAAGACAAATTTGTCCAATTGCAGCTGGAATTGGAATTGGAATTATTAGATGTGTCTTCTTTTGTAATACAAAAGAAAATTTATCCAGTTGGTTGTGCCTTATTACATAATACAAAGATAAATTTGTGGTGGGTGTTTTGAAGCCAATTCTTATCTTTAAACATGGGGAACCACCGGATTCGAGAAAGAAAATCGAGAAAAAAAAAATGATCGAAAAGGTAGAAGAAGAAAGAGAAAAAGAAAAGTTATGTATGTCAAAGCGTAGGATTTTAGAAGAGGGAAATCCAATTTCTAGCGGAATAGATTCTATCATTGTTTCTCCTCCATCACCATAAGCAAAGAGAAATATTCCATTAGAGAGAAATCCAAACAATATCTCATCAAGAAAACTTTTTGTGGATGACCAAATGATGGAGGATTTTCTTGGAGCTGATTACACAATGGATGAATTTAGAGAAGCAATTCGTGTACAACATTGTTGTGAACAAGGTCCCATGGTGAAATCTCCTGTTGGAAATTCAAATGTTCCAGAAACTAGACAGTCCCATGTCCACTCTCCTCCCATAGTTGATCCGCCAATGATTGAAGGGGAAAGAACTGCAACATTGTTAACTCCACAACAGGGAGGTCAAGAGTCCTAGAATAGGGTTTCATTGTCCCTACGTATATTTATCACTGTGTGATGAAGAACTCCTAAACACATTCAAGTCAATGAAAGTGGTATAGAATCACTTGAAGGTAAGTTACCTAACCAAACTATTCTTTATCACTCTTATAAAATCATTCAAGAATATTTTGAGCCAAAATTTGATGCTGTTAAATGTCAATTATTTTTATCTTTGTTAAAATCTATAAGTTTGACTGCTATTAGGAGAATTTTAGGCATTAAAATATTCATCAATGTATAAACAAGTCATCATATAGTATGAAACCTTGTAGATTATTTTCAAATAATTGGTAAGAAGTTTCGTTCTAAAGACCACAATGTAGCCTGAGGTGTCTTGTCTCAATCAATTGTTAGCAAGATCACAAGAAAATAGTGTTTTCTACAAAAAACCTCTCACCTCTTGAAATCCAATGTCAAAACCCTTAGAAAGTATTCTCGTAGACAAGATAGCCTCGACACAAGTGCCCCAACATATTTGTGTGCCTTCATTGGAATGCTACCTCGTTCTCACATGAAGTTAATTCGAGTGGTTAAGGGACTAGTTCAAGATTTCTAGCATGAGAACACAAGGCCCTTTTCCAACCAAAAATATGTACTAAAATTGAGAAGGGGATCTAGGGACCGTGAACCCATATTAAACACTATCTTGACATCACACATACATAATTCCCTGGCAGATGGAGATTCACTAGCAGATGGAGCACTAGGTTGTACAACCTACTCTGATACAACCTCTACTATGGCAGTCTTTGTCGATGGGGACAAAAGTGGTGGTGGGGGTGGGTGGTAGAAAGGTGGGCTGTGATGGACCCTCACAAGTTGTACAAGTGATTCCAACACCTTAGTCATGTGGAAAGGAAACCTAGAAACAACGCCTAGGTTCCCAAGGGGTGCAATACTACTATACCTAGTAAATATATTAGTAGACTGCATACATATGAATAAAATTGAACTATTAGTACCAAATAATAAAATTCAAAAACATAAACACAAATAATATGAGAATTATATGATATTTAAATTTACACATGATATCTGTGACGTTGGTGACTTGTCCATCCCAGATGGACAATCCTTGATATCGTCTGGTCCCAAATCTTGTAGAAACAAGAGAACATATAAAAAAATTGAGGATGAGATAAAATAAAGAAATGACTATGATGAATCTATCAAATGTGATACATACATGTGTGTACGATGCACCCAATGAACATGTTTCTTCTACTATTGCATCAGTGGTGGGGCTAGGAACTGATGCATCCATAGGCATAGATGGTTTGTTGTTGGGACACGACCACTAAAAAACAACATACAATCAAATATCTATATAAATACACAAAATAAAAACTAAATATATAACGATGAAGAACATAGAGATGGTTAAGATACTAATCTCCCCCATGAAGCTATGTTGTGCACTGGGCTCTATAGTCCCACAAAATGTATGCATGTATATTGAGCATCTGTGAGCCTCACATGGATGACTGTTATGTCCATGTGCCCTCTCTTCCTTGTAATTTCTTGTGCATGTTGACACTCCAAATCCTCTATCAATGTCACTGGCAGGCACCTCCTACTAATATAGTGCAACAAGGCTACTTTGTTGCACTAGGCTACGAGTCAAAGAAGAGATGTCTAGATGTACTTGTTGCAAGTTATCTGCAATATGAGGATGTTGGGTAGGGGGGTAAGGCCTTCATCTAGGGGGACGAGGACCTAATTCGAGGTCACACCTGTCATGCTCTCGTCCCTGTGTAGACCCTCGACCCACCCCATGCAAGTCACCAATGTCAAAGTAGTTGGCATGCTTACCCATAATAAACTCAACCCATAATTTTCTCAAAAAATATAAGGGCATCTCCCTGTTATTGCAGGGAGGTTTATCAAAAACCATGTACCACCTATCCATCCATATTTGATTAATTTGGGGGTGGATGAACCAGTCAATGGAGACGTGTTTCCAATTCAATGGTATTTCCTTTCCATTTATAGGATCCATAAAAATAGATAATATTTTTTGTTTTGAAATGCCCAGTTCTTTGACTTGGTTTCTATCCAAACCAGTGATATAGTACTCATACATCCGTGCCCTATAATCCTAAGTAGAGGTCAATTTCCGTTGGTCACTTGTAATGGACTGCATAATGATATCCAAAGAAGTGGCCAAGGAGACTCTGTCAGGCTCTCTAGTCTCCCTTAATTGTTCCTCAAGGGTTCGTAATATAACCAAACTCTCATCAATTTCAATGTTTACATTATGTGGTGGTGGTGGGTTGGGGTTTTGATCTTCTTGGTTTTCTTGTGAAGGGTTTAAATTGTCTTAGGGTTCCATTTTATTATATATGTTACAATTTAAAAGCCATGACATGTAAATTAGGTTAATTTTTTATTTAAAATACAAAATTACATTTTTTTTTAAATTTAGATTACTGGGAGAAAATTACTAAATTGGAATGACTAAATAGGATTAAAACTAAGAAAAAATTAACATACATGGACATGGTGTCCCCCTCATCCATTTATTCCTCTCCTCTATCTCCACTATATTTTTCCAATGAGAGAAGCATGAGCGCTATTTGGGCACAAATCGCACTTGGGCCCTTAATATATTTTTATTAGTAAGATCGTGCACATGGTTTTTCCACTATACCTAGGTGTAAATATATGTGGAGGTTCGATCATATCTTAACCTATATGCATAGCAATGCATGTGCATTCCTAATAATGTGCACATGTTCCTGCGAGTGCGCATTCTTAATCATGTCATTGCCACTTTTTCGGCCACCAAGTTCTTGCACTCACCCTTAGACAACCTTGTCTTACATTATCAGTCATACATATTGTTGTAAAATACTATGTTGATGTTTTAGGCACAACCCTGGAAGAATAAAATAAAAACACGCAAAAAATCAGCCTTATGCTTAGTCTAAGACATACAAACACAAATCCTTGAGAGAAATTATGCGACATGAGAAGAAGAAAGAAAATGAAGAGATTTATTTGCAAATGAGAAATTCAGTTTCATATCAAAGGATTAACAATCCTATTATGATGATCTCACCTTTTCTTTTATGGTTCTCTCCTTTTAAATATGCTCCCAATGCTTCTTTGAGATGTTTTTCCCTAACAATTAGGGTTTATATTCTTTTGAAAGTTTCCCACATGCTTCTTATTTTTAGAATGAAGAGTAGATCCTATAAATAAATGATCTTTTAAACACTCATTAATGAATTAATTAATTGAAATTCATGCCTCCAAGTGTGACCCACTTCACCTTTTTATAAAATTTATTTAATAAACTTTTATTTTCCAAACTTTGAAGTTGACTGCCTGAAAACACTAACAATATTTTAATTTTTCGAGCATGATAGCTGACTTCTCAAACATGGAAACAATTTTAGAAATAATATTCATTATTTTTTATTTTCAATGATTCATCCTAAGAAAATTTTGGAGGTTTAGATCTCAACTTATGGCCTCGAGAGGTCGAGGTTCCCAATAGATTTACTAGGAAGCTATGAAAAGAGAGATGAGTGTTATTTTAATTTATAGAATTATTATGTTCAAATAAACCATCAAAACATATTCTATTGTATTCCTTGTCAAATTTCCTTTCCGACGAATGCTCGTTTTTCCAAAATGGACAACGAGAACTCAATATATGAGCTTAGGAAGTTCTTTGTCGAAGAGTCGTCAATATGGTTCATGAATAAATATTTTCCCTTAATTTAATTCTTCCCTTTTTACTCCCACATTCATTTAGGAAGGAAAAAAATTATTGTTTATAATGAATATGCCTCCTTTGCCATTCATGTGTGAAATAAAGGAGCCCATGGAAGCCTTAGTGTAGCTCTCATGCCTTGGTAATATTTTGGTTTCCCAGTAACTAACCAATCATCGCTCAATCAACCTATGAATGCATGACACGTCACATCCAATCACCACCCAATTACCTACCATGTCATTATCTAGTCATCTCTATCCATACATGTGTCACCCGGGGGTAGGTGCATGTAACTTTCACATGTCATCTAGGGATAGGTCCATATAACCACCACATGACCAAAATGGTAGGTCCACGAAAAGGGGGAAGAAACTTAGCATAAAAAAAAATGTTAAAAAATTAAATGAAGTGTTCGTGGAGTTAAAGAAATGCTAAGGTAAAGGAGGTAGGTGAGGAGATAAAACTTCAAGACATGGGGAAGTGAAAAGTTTAAGGAGGAATGAGAGTAGAGTGGAAAGAAGAAAAAATGGCTAAGTATAAAGTGGCTAAGGAAATCAAATCAACAAAAGCATCCTAGAAAAACATTATTATATAAATTCAGAGAGGACTTGCTTGAAGAATAAAAACCCTAGGATTGATGCTTTGATACCAAATTTTATGAACCAATGCCTTGAGAATGATAAAAAAATCAATGAATAACAATCCACTTTGAGGGAGAAACATCATTTTACAATATATTCAATGTACAAGATGAGATATGATGAGATAATATGCTTCTAAGATTAGGTCTCCTTTGTATGTGTATAGGAGATAAATGGTACAATTATAATGAAAGTGTGCATTGAAGGGTTCTATCCTACATACAAATATAACACTAGAAATATAATAATTCAATATCTAGGGATTGATAAGGGGTTTTATACATAACATGGGGTTTTATCTAGGGATTAAGATCTAACCTATGGTCTATGATGGACACCAAGCTCACAAAATCGACTTCCTTTCATCCCCAACTAGATGGACAAAGAAAATTACTCAACTAGATGATTGTGCATATCCTACACATGTACAACTCCAAGCATCCACTTACATGAGATTAGAGTCTTCCATATTTTCAACATAGCTATAACATAGTCATCCATAACTCTATTCACCACAACCCTTTTAAAGTGTTCATGGGGTTCCAACCATTGGACCCCATTGATATAGCTATCTCCATTATGTCTCCATCGATAGAGTCCTCCCACACTTAGCCTGAGGTAGAAAAAGAATCCAAATTTGTTGAACGGATCCAACACCTCCAACAACAAGTCCATGATATATTGAAGAAGGTCAATGCCAAGTATATGTAATGACATGACCACAATCGGGTTCCTTGCAAGTTTCAGGTTGGTGGCAAGGTATGGTTTCATTTGTATAAAAAGCGCTTCACACATTATGCATAAGAATCTTAGACCATTCCAATATGGGCCTTACACCATCACAAAGGTTGTGGGTGACAATGATTTTGAATTGAGTATTCCCCCTTTCCTTGTATTACATCAAGTATTTAATGTGGAGATACTTCAACCATATTTCCCACCTCTCTTGGACACATAAGAGGTTCCTAATTAATTACCCCCTACAAAACTTAACCTTGGTTGCATTGCACGAGCTCGAGTGGATCAGATCATGGACACCGGGATGGAGGGAACCTACCAAAAGAACATATGACTCTATCGGGTTGTCAAAGTAGGCCAACTACTTCAACAATGCAAATGTCTCACCAAGGTTCATATTCAACAAAATTTTCCCCATATCCTAAGGTAACTTGACACAATGGGGACCATTTCTTTGTAAGGGGGAAGCACTGATCAACTCAACTAAAAACAAATAACATAAAACATAATCAACTATTTTATTTTCAAGTCTATAAATCGAACTTCTATTTTTTAAAAACGTTTTTATTTATATGCAAAACCAAGTAAGCACACAAAAATCAAGGAAAAAAATTATATTTTCACATCAAATAATTTATTTTTAATCTAAATTATGATTTTGAAAAGAACATACAGGGATCCTATAGTGTTTTGTAGGCATCATCTAAGTGGATAAGGTTTACCCTATCCATTGCTTATTCCCGTTGTTCCCTGTATCAAACGCGTGTTTGATGCATGTACGTATTCCCTTGCCAATCATCCCCTTCATTTCGAGTTGGATGCTCATTGCTCTGAGTTTCTCTAGCCACTGACATTGTGTTATGTTTGCTTCATCATGGACAGGACTTGAAGACCTTCTGCTTCAGAAGAATAATCTTTGTTTTTTGATTAAATCTTCCATATCTGCTAGTGGGAAACATCCTAAGAAACCCAGGTTTGTTAGTAAGATTTAATCTATTTGTAATCTAGACATGGTGTTGTTTGAGGGAAAAAAATCTATAAATTTTTGCATGAGAAAGACTTGGTAGGGAAATTTCTTGGCCTCTAGCCTAGTCCTTGAGTAGTTGAAGAATAGGTCGATGATGTTCCTGAAGTATTATTATGCTTTATTGTGACACAACTTTCTTTGTATGCATTTTGGATAGTAAATAAGAGAAATAAATGGTCTTTAGATCGGGCCCCTACTTCATAGGCACTAGGGGAATGTTCATTTTCCACTAGACTCTTAACTTTGATCCAAATATGGAAATATTTTCTACTTCTGTTTGGATCAGACTATCACACCTTCCCATTATTTTTGGGGGGAATGAATTCCTTTAAAATTATAGGAAATAAGTTGGGAAGTTACATTACCCATGTTGAACCAAAATCAAATATTTCCACTTCTGCTAGGTTTTGCATGTAAGTAGATTTTGAAAAGGGCCTACATAAGGGGATTCAACTCAAATTATATGCAAGCCCTTGACTACAAGAAAATTCCATACAAGCTTAACTCATGTCATGAATATGACCACTATGTTAAAAATTGTCCAAAAGAAAAAGAAACCCATCCATCTTCTAATAATATTTGTCCTAAAAATAATCCTAAGCAAGAACCTTTTAAGCAAGTTTCAAGAAGGTGTAAGAAACAACAAAGTCAATCAAGGAAGACCTCCTCAACGTAGCAGTCAAAGTAGTAGCCTAGAAAGGATTTTGAGCTCAAGATGGTTTGGAATATGCAAAGGGATTTTTGTGAAAATAGTCATCCAAAGCAAAGTCATCTAAAAAAGGTTTACTTTCATCAAGCAACAAGTACTAAGTTCTAGGGAACTTAGAGGAAAAGGAAATTGAGCAAAAAGTTGAAATGAAGCAAGTAGTGCACCTAAAGTCTATTAATGGTTTGGATCCATCCTCTGAGGAACTAGCAAACAATGCAAAAATTGAAAAGGATAAATAAAGATGAGAAAAAAGAAGAAGATACATAAGAATGAGAAAATGAGGAAGTGGAAGAATCACAAGAAAAAGAAGGCGATTCATCTCGAGAAAAGGAATTTAAGGTTACACTACAAGTTGAATCTTAGCCCCCAAAATCCTTAGCTAAAGTTCTAAAAAAACTCCAAATCCTTCACCTCCCTTTACAAAAGAGTAGAAAATCCAATTGAAAAAGGATGAATATTCAACAAAAGTGCCAAACAACACTAGAATCTCTTCTTTTAGATTAATTATGTTATAATTATATGTTATGCTTTGTAATCATTTTATAAAAAATTATTCATATTAAATAATAAATTTTCGAAATCAATTCTTATGAATTTATTCTTTGAGAATGAAGTGCATGTATAATCTTATTCCCTAAAATCCTTTGTTGAAGTTGTGAAAAAGACTCCATATTCTTCACCTTCCCTTACTAGAGGTAGAAAGTCCAGTTCGAAAAACATGAATATTCAACTAGGGTGCCTACCAACACTCGAGCCTCTTCTTTTAATTAATTATGTCATGATTATATGTTACTCTTTGTAATCCATTTGTAAAAAAATATTCATACTAAGATAATTATGTCATGATTATATGTTACTCTTTGTAATCCATTTGTAAAAAAATATTCATATATTAAAAAAAATAAAAAAAACAAATAAGAAAATAAATAGGAAGATGTAATCTTCCTCCCTATGAAATGCTGCACTTTTTTCATACAAATATCTCCCACTTACATTAAAAAAATATCTTCCACTTACGTTAAAAAAAAATATGATTTTGAAAAATATCTCCCACTTACATTAAAAAATTACAAATATCTCCCACTTACATTAAAAAAATATCTCCCACTTACATTAAAAAATTATGATTTTGAAAAATATCTCCTATTTACATTTTAAAAAAATGATTTTGAAATAATATAATTAAAAAATATATAATTTTGAAATGACATAATTTTACACTAAATCTACAAATTCCATCAATCCCAAATAATTTTTACCTACTTACCTTGAGAACATGAGAAAACCAATTCACATTAGCCTTACCAAAACAAAACAAAACAAAACAAAACACAATTATTATTAACGAGAAAGACAAGTGTTAATAAATGAATCCATATTTTCCCAAAGTGCTCCTCCCTCTTCCGAAACCGCCGCAACGGCAACCATACTCACCGCCTTCACCCTCAGCTTCATCTCTTCCGCCGCCATTAATCTTCGCACCGCCCTTTCTACCTCATCTCTTTTAGCGACGCCATCGCTCGTCTTCAACTCCACCGCCACTTTCAATTCCTTCACAAGAAACACAGCATTTACCGGCTGGTCCGAATGCAGCGGCAAGCCAATCATCGGAACGCCCGCCGCCACGCTCTCTAGAACTGAATTCCATCCGCAGTGGGTGACAAAAGCCCCCGTCGCTTCGTGTCCCAAAATCGCCGCCTGTGGCGCCCAAGAGGTCTCGATAAGGCACCGCCCCTCAAGCCGCTGCTCGTAGCCCTCCGGCAGAGTCTCCGCTTTCCACTCCGCCGACGACGTCGAGTTATCTCCGAGCGTTGAGCCGGGTGGCCGCAGAACCCACA
>JZKD02S1673421.1:201953-246593 GCA_000966675.3 Picea glauca
GTATATATCATCACACATACAACAAAGCCTCCAACCCATGCCTTAATCGACTCCAGATATTCATAACATTATCTAATTCAATCCACATACTAAAAACAAAATTGAACCAAGGACATTAAGGACTTATTTGAAACGAAAAAGATTGAGCTAAAACTTACAGACTGTGATAGAATGTGATCCAAAGCCAGCTGGAAAGTGAGCCCCGATCTAAAAGTGGAAGAATTCATTACAGAAGATGACGATTCTCGTGCAAGCAAGCATCGAATCGTTGTCTTTGCTATGGGGAGTTAATGGGGGTAAGGCCTTGGAGAGCTCCAAGGGGGCAAAGCTCCAGGCACGAGCAAGGAATTCCATGGGTTCTTTCAGAATTTCTGGAGCTGCACTTACACATGCTAATTTTTCCTCCTCGTGGATGATGTTATCGTCCACCAGGACTCGGGAGTGCATGCATTCATATAAAACTGAAAACATAAAATCGTAATGGCCCTTGCCCACCATGTTGTTATGGCGAGCCCACAGCAATGGCCTTTCCCACCACATGGTTATAGTTTTTCACCCTCGGTTATCAAAAATGAAACGCACGAGAGCCCGAAAATGATACGCTTAGGTAATTCAAAGGTTAAACGAAAATGAAAAGCTCAGGTAATTCAAAGGTTAATTGTTTAACGTGGAAATCATATAGTGTTACAGTAACTTTTTAATATGATTAGGTAAATGTTAAAAAGTAAATAGGTTAACGAATGCATTTAAAAATACAAGGAAGTTATGAAGAGTAAATCGCATTCATTGATTTGGGAGGACGACTAAGAATATGCCAGCATCTTCAATTGATAACCATCAGATTAGAATTTTAGATTAAAAGGTGATTAATTGTGCCCATTACCAATAGGTATATGCCTTTCGGTGTAATTAACCCTGATTTTAGCGGAATGTGAAGTTCATTGTCATCTACAACTTACCCTAGTAAGTCATCTTTTAATCATATGAGCTTGAAACAACTTGGCCTCTGTAATGTCTCTTTTATATCTTATGCTTCAAGAGACGAGAACATCTATGCATAAGTGTTTGGAAAATCAATGGAAGTCATCATACTATCATTACAACCTATGGATTCGTAATCAAATTATGTATTATTGAAACATTCAAAAAGTAAAATCCCTTCGAAGGTATTATATTAGAAGAGAAATCCTCAATTATAAACAAGACCACAAAGCAATGTCACTTTCTCACACACACATATAACATTTTTAAATTAAGGGTAAAATCTCTTTGAAAGTATCATATTAGAAGAGGAAGCCTTCGACAATTCAAGTGAGATATATTATTGGGACTTTTTTTGTTAGTTTTCCTCATTCCAATGATGAAGTCAATTGAAGCTATTAAGAAACTAGTCCAATTTGTTTTGTATGAAAATGCTATGCCTTGGTCTAATCAAAAGGATGTGCTAAATTTGACAAGGGGTTCTAGGGACCATGAACCACACACTAAACACTTTCTTGATATTACATAAATAGAAATATATTAACAAATAAAATAATGATCACAATCTAGAAATGTAAATCTTGGTATGTTAGAATATGTACCAAACATAACACACTCCATAATAAATACCATATATAATTTGGTTATTATACGCATACATACAAATCCATCAAGTTATTATTATACACATACACACAAATCCATCATGTTTTTCATATTAACCACATGCAAGAACATCCATGTTCAATAAATAGGGCATATCCACATGAGTTAAACACGTTGAGGAAACTACTCACACAAACATACTAAGGACCAATACACTAGGGTATTACATGGTTAAAATTGTCAAAGAGGGAAGTAGTGCATGGCCCTAGCCAACAAAGCCATTTGAGGAAATATATTAATTCAAAAGAAAAATAATTTACATGATTTTCTCACAATCTATCATCATCAAATGACCATTCAAGATCTTTAAATATATATTATGAGATAATTGGGTGCTAACCCGTATATAAATAACCATTAATATCAAGGATAATATGAACCATTATATCACTTTATGTCTAGAATAAAATTGTGATCATCACATTAGACAATTAAAAATGAAAACTAAAAAAACACACTTTACATAAAGACACATTAGACCAAGTTGATATTAACTAGCTCCTAAGTCTCTAAATATCCTAGCATCCCCCCTTAAGAAAAACTTGGGATAGAATTGGAGTATTTACAAAAATGACACAATAGCATAATGAAGGATGCATTAGATCCTATTCCCCATTAATGACAACTTCTCAAACTCCTAACTTGGATCAAAGTTTGAAATCTTTTAAGAGATTTGTGATTTTTTTTGTAATTTTATATTCTATAAGGAAATAGTGCACTTCAATAATGCAATTTCTTAAGAGATTTGTGAAAAAATTTGTAATTTTATCATCTATAAGGAGATAGTGCACTTCAATAATGCAATTTCTTAAGAGATTTGTGAAAAATTTTGTAATTTTATCATCTATAAGGAAATAGTGCACTTCAATAATGCAATCTTCAAGAATATTTTTGATGAATTTCATACATATCTCAAAGTGTTTTTTGTGCTAATGTTGGACTATCTCTTTTGTGATTTGAATGGAACTTTGATTATCACGCAGTGTGTGGTCGAATGTTGCTACTGAAATCCAAACCCTGAAATGATATATCAAATACAAAGAGATTCTTAAATTGTACTAAATGCTTCTAGATACTCTTCATCTAGTGAATAAAGAAGAAATGCATATTGTTTCTTACAATCCCAAGTGATAGGTCCAAAACCAAGACTCAAAACATAAGTTGCAGTAGAAATTTTATCATAAGGCTCATTAGCCAAATCAAAATCAGTGAAACCGACCAACAAAGGAACTCCCCTTGAACTCTAATGTATCCCAATCTAAATTGTACCCTAAATATACCAAAGTATCCTTTTTTATTCTTTCAAATGACTCTCATGGGGTGTTTTCATATACTAGGAAAAAATAAAAACAGAAAAGGAAATATCAGGATAGGTATGAGTGAAATAAAAACTCCTACCAACTAACTGATGGTACAAAGTGGCATCCACTTCAGTTGTAGTATAGGTGGCAATAAGTTTTAATCTAAATGGGAAGGGAGATGGGGTTGTCTTACAATATTCCATGTGAACGTGGTGAATAAGGTCACATGCATAATTATCCTAGGAAAGAAAAATTTCTCCCTTCGTTTGCAAGACTTGAAGGCCAATAAAATAATGCAAATATCCTAAGATTGTCATTTTAAATTTCTTCTTAATACTACATTTCACATGGGTTATAAGTTTGGGGTAACCATTAGTCATTATAAGATCATTAACATAAATAAAAAGTATCACGGGGTGCTTAAATTCTCTCTTGGTATAAACATTAGGGTTAAAATCACATCTAGAAAATTCAATGTCAAGAAGAAAACTATCCATTTTAGCATACCAAGCCTAAGGGGATTTCTTAAAGCCATAGAGAGGTTTTTTAAGGTCGAAAAAAGGGATGTAATAATTCTAAATATAGCCAATAAGTTGTTTCACGTAAATTTGTTCTTGTAAATACCCATGCAAAAAGGCATATTTAACATCCATTTAATGGACCTCACATTTATGTGAAGTGGAAACGGCTATAACAAGGAAGATGGAATTCATTTTAGTTACAAGGGAAAAGGTTTAAGTATGTCCAATTACTTATACCTATGATTAGACTTTATAAAGTAATCAATCATTATCTCTGTCAACACTTCCATCTTATGCATACTTAGTTTTATACACCCATTTACATATTACAAGTTTTCTTCCTTTTGAAAGAGGTACAAAATACCATATATTGTTCTCCATTAAGTAATGTTATTCTTCACTAATTGTTATGTCCCAATCTAGATATCAACAATATTCTACAATTGATTTTGGATCATCAATTCCTAAAAAATGAAGAAAAAGAGAGGGGGCTCGTTGTAACTATAAACACTTATGGAATTGTTTCAAAGGATTATTGGCACACTCACCAACTATTTCTCATGTTGTGTTGACCCATCTAGGAATTTTTGGTATTGTTATAGGTTCATGTCCAATGAAACCAAATAGAGGAAGGTGAATAGGTAAAGGTGGATTTTCATCTTCATTGTCATCGTTTGAAGAAGAAAACAAAATAAGATCACTAGTAGAAACGTTGGGAATAGAAGATGGAATAATTTATAAAGTTGGATTGCAAGCTAAATATGGCACAAACAATAAAATAGGTTCATGGGCCAAGATACCAAGTCATCAAAATTAGCATATCTCCTAACAATATTTTCATTGTAATGAGGTTGAATTTTATAACATTTTGTGTCTTGAGAATATCAAACAAAAATGCACTTCTCACTTTTAGGTTGTAATGATTTCCTTTTTTCATTAGGGATGTGAGCCCATCCTTCACTAGAAAATGCATGAAAGTGTCCTACATTTGGTTTAATTTTACTCAATGCTTCTTTTGATGTTATATTTTTTAAATTCTCTATTGTAGTGCAATTAACTATGTAATTAGTACAATTAAAAGATTCCACTTTAAAATGATGAATTAATCATACAATTTGCATGTGATTCTTTCTCTCAGCAACACCATTTTGTTGTAGTGTATATGGGCATGCCAATAACTATAAAAAGATACAAAGGGGTCAAGGCATTACCAGAGACACATTTTTCAAAATCCATCTCAATGACGTTAAGAATAGAGTTGAAACAAATAGGGGTAATTTTAAGGATGGAAATTTATTTTGAAATGTAGAAACCTTGGAAAATCTTATTGGTCCTTTATATGTCAACTATAAATGTTTGGCGATATTTTTGTTAAAATATTCATATTTCTGAGGATTTTATATAGTTTTTATAAAAAACTTCCAATTTTTAAGGTAAAATAATTGTCCTGTAGAATTTGAGCGAATAATTTTTAGAATGGCGAATCATTTTTTTTGGGAAAAGCATGGAAAATTAGCCCGGGTGTGAAATTTAGCACCTAAAATTTTCCCTGGAAAAAAATACCATATTTGTATATAAAATAAGAGGAAGAACACTCATTATATTGTTATTACATAATTATTGCAATAATTTATAGGTTATATAACAAAATATTTCATGCCCATTATTTCATATAGTTATGAGTAATAAAAACTGATGGAAGACATGACAATGCAAAAATTTTCAAATTTTTACAACCTATTAATATCATCAACAATTCCAATTGCTAGGGCATGCTTAGGATCTTTTAAATCCTTGATTACAACTTGGTGAAGTGAAAAAGTATATTGTTTTACCTTCACTTTAATGAGTGATTTGATACACTAATAGATGGTTGCAAGAAATACTTGGAACACATAATAAATCATTAAATTGGCCATCATCTTGCTATGATCCTAGAACACTAGAATATCCATTATCACCAACAAATATTTGTTTGGTGTTACATTCATTAAGAATATAAAACATGGCTTTATCTTTAGCCATACGATAATATGATCCAAAATGAATAAATGACTCATTAGAAGAAGTAGTAGATGTTGTGCTGAAAGAAAAACTAGAAGTAGAAAGTGTGTGTCCATGAGAAGAAGAAGAACCAATATTGGTGTTGCACTTCTTCATTGTTTCTTATAATGCTTCCATCTTATTGAAACATTTATACCCTAAATGACCATCTTTCCCACAAAAATTAAAATGCCTCTTAGTCTCCTTGACTTTTATTTAGTTTATTTATCACCATTGGATGGAGAAGCTAGTAGAGAGGCTTTGATACTTTTGGTTTTTTAGTTGTTGTAAAGATGTTTCTTTTTTGAATTCTTGGTTTTATTATGTGTTGGGAAACTAAGCCTTTGTCAGATGTACCTAGAATGTTGATCACTCCAATATGAAATAAATTATCCTGTTCTCTAATAAAAGAATCATATAGGGTTCAAAAGATAAAATTTTGAAAGTATCTCCTTGACTAATAAGAGCTTCTCTATCGATGGAAAAGTAGATATAAAAATTGAATAGGTAGTGCCAAGATTCACAATAATGACATATATAAGTTGGTTATCGATATTGATTATCTTACATTATACAAGTAAAAGACCGTGTTTTGAAATCATATAGAAAATATTTAATTCAAGTTGAATCACTTTGATTCAGAGAAATCAATTGATTTTCAAGTCGATGGCCTCAAATATTATTGTCTTTACCAAGAATAGTTTTCATATTTTGACATGTTACATATGGAATATCAATCCATTGAAGGTGATTTAACTAAAGATCATTGGGGATGGATATTACGATTAATCCACGTGATTAATCATTTTATATCTCATTTGTATTTATTTAATGCATTAAGAGGTTTGTAACATCCCCGATTTTTTATCCCCATTAATTTTAATGTAATTGTGCAAATGCAATTTAGGTTGGTGAGCCAATATGTTTCAAGCCGAAGAGCCTATATTGATCAATATGGACTAGGGCCAAGCTAAGTAATATGTACATACACTAATTCATGAAAATACATCACTTATTGTGATACAAGAGTGATGGTAATGTTGGGGGTCTATGATTTCACAAGAGAGGGGTGTAAAAGGTGGTCCAAGCAAAAAACTCATATTATTTTCCAAAGTTAATGTGTCATTACCATCTAATCCTTCTTCGAATTAAGAGAAACTCAATCAATGAATGCATGTAAGAGGTTGGCTAAGGGAGTGAACTCATAGAGTATTGGGAACATGGGATGAGTACAATAATTTTTGGGAAGAGTGATAGTCAATCAAGCATGGGATAATAAGGAAGTTTGAGCAGGAAGAGGGGAAACATTTTTACAAATAGATTTTGGAAAAAAAGAGGGGTGTTGGGTGCTAGAAAGGAGAACTACAAATACTAAGAATGGAAAGATAGCCTTGTTAGGTTGATATTTATGTTGGTAATGAATGTTGGTGTTCCTGCAATGTAGGTTGTGTGCAGGTAAATGACTTTCATGTTGAGGAAAATACTTAAGATCCTTGTAAAGGATGCTACGAGAACTCTTAGAATAGCGTAGAATTATTGGATCCCACAATAGAGATATTCAAGGCTAGTATTTGTTGGATCCCTAGAGGGGATGGATATTTTCCAAGGGGATATAGTGTAGATAAGTAAATATCATCTCTTGGGTTGTGCAGGATGATGGGGAAGATATTTAGGCAGTTGGAGTTATTGTCGAGGTTAGAAATTGGATATTAGGTTGTGTAATGATGGTGGCTAGATATGAGATATAGAATTCCTTATGAATTCATAGCGCCATCGTGGGGGTGGCTTGCTATTGAGAGAAATTTAATAGAAGAACCTATGGTTGGGAGGAACATATTTCGTATGATTTAATCTATATTCAATGTTCTCGAATGTTGCATATGTTTAATAGTTGCATTCATGAATTTAAAACTCTTGTTACTTGCATGAGCTTGTATTTCATAATACATGCATGCATTTCTGCACTAAATCAATATGTTATTCAATTTGGTAGTAACATGGCTCCGCAAGGGAGTTGGGTACATTAAAATTTGGTATCATAGTTTCTAGTTCAATACCATACTCATATGGGCCAAAGACCATAGTGAATTTAACTAATTCTTCATTGTAGAGCATTAATCTATGTTGAATTTGTGGAAATAGTTAATTTTAGAGTGAAATTCCCAAATTCTGGGAGAAATATGTATGTGATTCATTAGATGGATGTTGAAATGATAGTCATAGGGTCCAGTTTTTCCATGGAAAACTAATTCTAGAGCTCCCATGGAGACTGAAAAGGAAAAGAGCATTTTTCGGCTAAAACTGAAAATTTTGGAAAAATTAAAAGTTTTCGAAATTATATCTTTTGCAAATTTTGAAAACTTCTATATAGATGATGACATGGAACATACCCATGACATGAAATAACAAGGTCCGTAGTGGCATAAGGTAGCGCTCTATTCACATATCCAAATGGCATGTCAAGCAGGTAAGGGAAAAATACTGATGAACAACCCCAGTAGGCTTGCTCTAATTTGAGATGGCAGTTTCTGACCAATATGTGGGCATGGTTTCCACTTTATTTTTATTTTTAAATATAAAAATGAGGAAAAAAATTCCGCGAAAGAACTCTTGTTAGATGCGAAGTTTAAAAAATATCTAAAAAATAAATTACAATTAATTAATTATAATCTAAGCCTATTATATCCTATCCAGATTAAGAGCAATACTAACCAAATAGACATAATTTTTTTTTTATCATTAATTGCAAAAATAGTTCATGTTAATCAACAACAAATCAAAGCAATAAAGAAATAGATTCAATAACAAATAGTTGTAGATCATACCTATAACATTACCACTACATTTATTAGGAATCCCAAGAGAATAATCATATTAAAGGAAAATACATGGAAATATGATTCAGATTGTATCATTATAATATTTTTCATCTATCTCGATGCTTTCAGAGTCGAAAAATTGGAGGAATTGGCTTGCAACATCATTTTAGTGGTAGGTCCCAATTTGGAAAACTACGGTCCAGAACCTTCCAGATCCATTTTGAGGCATCAAACGACATTTTTTGGGGTTAATACTTTCTAAGATTATTTAGGACCCCATGACGTTATTCGACACATCAATTACTTTCAAATGATTCAAACATTACATCAATCAAAGATTGTATGAAAATGTTATGCCTCTCGCAAGTTGACCTATAATGTTGACCACCATAGAACTAGAGGATGCTACATTGATTTAGGTGGATATCGGTGGCCACCCACCTTTTCCAACTGGCTCAAAACAGTTTTCTGCCAATTTAGGTAATTTACTAGTTTTGGCAGTTTTTCAGGTTCCAAACTTTTGGGGCCATTTTGAGGCCCTAAACAACATTTTTTGGGAAAACAGAGAGGAATATCAATGTTGCTTCGATGTTCCTCACATCAAAGTTGTATTCCTCGAATAGATCTTTCCAACAAGATATCGTGTGTCCCAAACGGAGATCGTATGCCAAAGTTATGTCCCCAGGAAGTTGATACACCAAACTACCCAAAATGGGGTCCACAAAACTGTTGGCTTTTCATCTTCCGAGGTTAGGGTTTTGGATTTTCTTTATGTTAAAAATTCCCCTATAGCTTCATTGTAATTAACATCTTCTTACGAATTCTAGTAGTTGTCACATCTCTTCTCAGAGATAAGCTTCCACCATTCTAGTGAGTCTTTCACTCTGTATTTTACAGTCTTTGTACATGTTCGCTCATTAATAGAAAATTGTGTATTATTGTATCTCTGTTTTTATGGTTGCATCTCTGTTACATTTATTTTGTATTATTGGATATCCGTGATATCTCTCTGCACTTCTTTATTTTATCTCCGCTCTCATTTTGTGCCCAAAATAATCTGGATCATACATCAACCCCTATTATTCATGCATATGGGGCTAGCCACATATGTAATTTCAAGAAGATTCTAGAAGGTACAAAACCCTATCACAACTGAGAGTTGAGGAAGTGAAAAACCTACCCCTAGATGGCTATTAGGCTATGTTAAATACTAGTCCACTAGGAGGAGAAGGGGTTCCATTCTATGTTATTGTATTTAGAGAAGAAAAACTGGGAGTGAGAAATTAGAGATCATAAAAGAGGGGGTTAATGTTTTGTAGTATCCTAATAGGACACAAGTCTCAGGTAACTATGCCTTCTCCTTTGTACTTGCATTATTTCCTAACCAGATTAAAAAAAAAAAAAAAAACAGAGCATCCTCACCTTCTAGCTGGATTGTTTCTTGTAAATGTTTCCCAGAGAAAATCTTTGTGTCATTTTTTGAATGGTGTGTGATTGTATTTTATTGTTCTCTATTTTTTTCATTTTATCTATTTAATGCATAAGAAGAAAATCGGGAACCAAATATTATGGAAATCTAAAGGAATTTAACCTTCATAGGTAGATTTCACTTTTATTTATCAGATCTATTGTGAAGAAATGTTCTAGTGGAATATCCACAAAATTTTATATATCATATTGGTATTAGAGCAATTTTTTCTTTCGGGCATTTGTGGGAAGTTGCAGGGTCTAGGAATCATCTTAAAGAGAAGTCATAGAAACCATATCCATGAAGGATGAGTCTATTCATAACATTCCTCGTGATCTAGTAGAAGATATATTTGAGAGGTTTGAAGCACAAGTTGGAAACATTAGTTGCAATATGAGCCTCCTCATGGTATCTCTAGAAAGAAATCTCAAACCATTTGGATATGATGCATGCTCTAAGTCATAGATTAGATCAAAGGGGAAATCAGGAGATCAACAAGACTCAAGAAAGGAGTCCTAGAAAGAATTCGAGAAAGAGAAGTTGAGTTCAAGTATCATTAACCCTTCATAGTCCATATTCAAGATGGAAGAGAAAGTTGACATAAAGAAATACCAAGGTGATATTGATGCATTAAAAATAAATCATTGGCTGCAACAACTTGAAGTCTATTTTAGCGATCACCATATAGATGAAGAACACAATATTTCATTTTCTATATTAAATTTACAAGGCCATTATTTAACTTGGTGGGAAATCCATACATAAACAATTAGTCTAGAGGCTGATCCACCAATAACTAGGTGGCAGGACTTCAAAACCATCATCAAATCCCAATTCTACCCTATCAGGTATGTCAAGGACTAATGGATCTGGTGGCTCTAATTTAGGCAGAGGAAGGGGTAAAGACTACAAGAGTACACCACTGAGTTTATTAATATGTTCATCATGTTGGGTATCTCTACCAAGAACCTAGACATACTCCTCAAGTAACTGGGGGTTTGCATAGTCATGTACGAAAGTAGGCGATTCTCTTCTGGCTAAGGATGGTGGATGAGGCATCTGTACATGCACAATACCTGGAAAACATAGGCCAAAAGAAGGGAAACCAAGTGGTTGGAAGAAGAAAGAGCAATAGAAATCTTCCAAGGGGGGGAAGAAGAAGTGAAAAGGGGGCGAAGATAAGAAGAAAAAAAACACTACAAATCCATGCAAATATCCCAACAACCATTGCAATCATTTCAACATTGATGGTCATGTTAAGGAAAAATGTTGGACACTACATCCAGAGATGAACCCAAAGAACCACAATAAGGACAGAAAGAAAAAAAACTTCTAGCCATAGATTCAAGTAATTAAGTTGAAAGTAGTTTCGATGTGGATGAAAATATTGTCTACACATTTGTGCAAAAGGAGGTGAATCTGAGTACCCTTGATCACATGGAAGAGAAGGACATTACCAATCTCTTCCACATGAATATCCAGGTCAAGAATACCAAGATAGATGATTTCTTTGACTCTCGTTCATAGAATAATCTCATAGAAGCATATCTGGTCATGAATATTGGATTGGAGTTTGGCGATCATATTATCCCCTATCCATTGGGTTGGGTAAACAAGGATGTAGATATCAAGGCAACAAATCAATTCATGATTAAATTTGTTGTAAGTGATTATTTTATAGATGAAGTATAATTTGATGTAGTACCACTGGATGTATGTGGAGTAGTGTTTGGAATCGCCTAAATTATATGAGGGATGATATATTAATGTGAAGATCTAATTAGTACCACCTCTTCAAGGACGATAAATCATTTATCATCAACACGCACAAAGGAAAATCATAACTTTCACTAGTAAGTAACAATCAATATAAGAAATATATTGGATCTAGCAAGAAATATGTTTTACTTTTTCAGAGAGAAAATCAATCTAGTGAAGAGTAGTTAAAAGTAAATAAATCCACGGAAGGGTGTATTAAAGAGAATAAACATTAATTGGAGGATTTTCTATAGGAATACAGAGGAGTGTTCCAGGATCCTAAAGGGATACAAACTAAGAGGGAAGTGAAGCATTGCATCCAATTACTGCTAGACTCCCCATTGTCGAATATTGGGATATATAGATAGTTCTTTTTGGAAGAAAATGAAGTAAAGAATCATTTGCAATAGTTGTTGGAGTAGGGTGTCATTTGACCAAGTAAATCACCTTATGGATCATCCATCATAATTGTTCCCAAGAAGGATGGGAATTGGAGAACATGTATCAATTACAAGGAATTGAATCACATTACACTGAAGAATCGATACACTCTACAAAGAATCGATTATATATTGGACCAATTGCAACATGCCAAGTACTTCACTAAGATGGATTTGAAATCAATTTATCAACAGGTACAAGTCAAAGAAGAAGATACATTGAAGACTACCTTCAATATAAGGAAAGGTTTGTATGAGTGGTTGATTATGCCATTCGTTTTATGCAATGGACCAAGTACATTTATGATACTAATGAATGATGAATTACACCCTTATCTAGATTCATTTGTTATTATTTATTTGTATTATATGATGGTTTATAGTGCTACATGGGGGGCAAGGAAGGGGGGGTTTCATATATCACATCATATGTAGGTGTTCGAGACCTCGAAGAAGCACCAAATATTTTCCAATACCAAGAAATGAAAGTTTTCTCAACAATATTTAGTCTATCTGAGGTACGTGATCAGTGGAGGCGACCGCTATTGATACTCACATTAATACTGAGAGGGGGGGTTGAACAATATTTCATTAACGTTGTATTTTTTATTTCCTTTCAACCAATTAAGTTATTTATAAATGCACACATAATTACGGATACAAGAATAAATCAAAATATCCATCTAATATATTTAGAATTGCACACTTAATGACAAATACAAGAAGAAATCAAAACGTCGCGATGAAAACATTACACAAATATTTTTACGTGGAAAACCAATGCGAGAAAAACCACAAAACATCTTATTTATGTTCTTCTGCAAGCACCAACTTACAAGTTATAAATTTTCAGTTCAACAGGCACCCACCTGTCGTATAAAATGAGGACACCAATCCTCTCCAAAACCAACCTACCCAAAATAACGAGGACACCAATCTTATCAGGCACCAACCTATTACAAAAATATGAGGAAACCAATCCTCTCAGGAACCAACCTGTTACACAAATATGAGTACACCAATCCTTAGTGAGATTTGACTCACCCTAGCACCACCCTACCATCCTAAACTCAATTTTTTTTATTGCATCACTAAATATTTCAACAAATCCCAAAAAATTTGCATGTTTGTTCCTATGAACTATTATAGTATCATCTTCCATGTCACTTCACACACACTTTCATGATCAAAGTGCATCCATACTTATACTAGTTTTCCTAATTTCACCTTCCTGTATGTGGACGTGTAATAGTTACAATGTGGACAAAATTTGACTACATCAAAATCCTGTCAGTTATGATTTTGTATTAATAAAGTATGACGATTATATCATTGAAAAACTTTGACCATATCAAAATCCTGTCAGTTACAATTTTTTATAAATAAAGTATGTGGATGCATGACTTTTACATTGTGAAAAAAAATTGACTAAATCAAATGGACCAAGTATTCCTTCGACTGTGATCCAGATTATCCAAGCATATCCTGAAGAATGATTAAATAATTTCATTATGGTCTACAAAGCATCTACTATGTATATAGAACCAAAGAGAAAGACTCAAGCCACAAGTCTTCATCCTGTCGAACTTGTCCTATAATGTGCTTACTGAATCTCCCCATCAAACTTTAAGTGCCCATGGTGACTTGTTCTATCATATTCTAATTTGGACTTCATCTCATCACACTCCATTACACCATTCTTCTCACTGGCTCAAGGCACCCTACAAATTTTCATCTACGCAATATTCCACACACTCTGTTGGAGTTCACTCTGTCACTTGTCACTTTTCTCAAAACATCGTCATGTTGTGGCATAAACATCCACTGATTCATTTCACTAAATTTTTTGCATTCCACTTTACTTATGTATTGTGTCATATCTTATCCTCCTATTCTATGTGCACTCATGGAAGACTCAATCAATTATGTGATTTATTTTTCATTGTTGATCCCTTCATCCTTCAATCCTTCTGCACAATTCTATTTTAACCATTTCATGATTTCTTCTAGGAGTTCCATTTCATTTGGATCAAAAATAGTACAGTAGAAATAATCCCTCTACACACTTCCTCTGTAATCCTTCCATGCACTTCCTCTGCAAACATTCCGCGCACTTCCTCTTCCCCTGCACCAACTTAGTGCCATATTGTCTATGCACCATAATGTTTGTGACCTTGTTGAAATCAATGACAACATATACTCAATATAATACCCCTTTTTCATTGATGGAAACTATTATTGTGGAGTTTCTCCCCTCATCGGTGTGCTCCTCTGGCCTTCACCCTCACTTGTTGTATGATCCTCTTTGTCACAACTGTATGTTTCTCCCCCTTTGAAATCAATGGAAAAGGAAATTGTCCTTCTAACTGCACACATCATGAGAGTGTCTCCCTCTATCAAAATGTTGTATTTTCTGCTGCTCAATTTCTTGCACTACTCCCTCTGAGGCTAGGTAGGTATTTCATCAACCTCCAACTTGTCATGAATATTTATGCGCTCTAATAAGGAGTGGTAAGGACTATGAACTTCTCTCTGAGGTACTCAAAGGATTCCCTAGTTAATGTCTTGGTAAATATATGTGCAATCTTCTCTTTGGAAGGAACATATTCTAATTTAACCACTTGATCCTGAACCTGTTCTTTGAGAAAGTGATACTTGATGGGGATATGCTTAGTTTTAGAGTGTTGAATAGGATATTTAGAGATATTAATAGAACTTGTATTGTCACACATATTGAAACAGGTTGATCACAGGGAACTTGAATATCCTTGAGATTGGTATTTAACCACAACACTTGTGTACAACAAGATGTTGCAACTATATACTATGCTTTAGTTGTAGAAAGAGAAATGGAAGTTTGTTTCTTGTTGAGCCAAGATATTAAACAACTTCCAAGGAATCATGCACCTGCACTAGTGATTTTTCTATCATCAATATTTCCTGACCAATTTGCATCTGTATAAGCTCTAAGAATGAGGTCTATGTTTTTTGGCTACCACAATCCATAATCAATAGTGGCTTGCAAATACCTGAATATTCTTTTGATTGCAAGAACATGAGTTTCATTAGGATTGGCTTGAAATCTACCTACCAGACCAATTGTTTGTGTGATGTCAGTACTTGAAGTTGTGAGATAGATTAAAATTACTATCATAGACCTATATATGGTATGATCTACTTCTAGAGCATCATCATCCTTGTCGAGTTTACAACTGGTAGTCATTGGAGTGCTTATTAGTGTGCAATTTTCCATGCCAAATTTATTCAATATTGCTTTGAGATATTTACTTTCATAAATGAAAATTCCCTTTTATGATTGATGAATATATAACCCAATAAAGGAGGAGAGTTATCCTAACATAGACATCTTAAACTCCTATTGCATTTAAACAACAAAATTCTTTCTCATTAATCTAATATTACTGCCAAAAATAATGTCATCAACATACACCACAATAATTAACAAATCATTACCTTTGACCTTGATGTATAAGTTGCTATCAACAATTCCCTTTTTGAATCCTTGTTGGTGCAAATACCTATCTAGTCTATAATACCAAGCTCTTGGATCCTGTTTTATCCCATACAAATATTTCTTTAGTTGACAGACATAGTTCTTTTTGTTAGTAAGCATAAAACCTCCGGGTTTCTCCACATAAACTTCTTCCTCAAGTTCACCATTTAAACATGATGATTTTTTATCCATTTGATAAACTTTGAATTTTCTGTAGCATACAAAATACAAAAACATCTTGATAGCTTCAATTATTGCAACATGAGCAAAAATTTCTTCAAATTCCACTCCTTCAACTTGAGGATACCCTTTGCATACTAAGCTGGCCTTCTTTTTTACTATTTGTCCATCAATTTCAGTTAACTTGTTTCTGTATACCCATTTAGTTCCAATTACATTCTTGTCATTTCGTCTTGGAACAAGATCCCAAGTATTATTTTTCTCTTTTTGGTCTAGTTCTTCGTTCATGGCTTTGACCCAATGATCATCCTGGATTTCTTGCACAAATGTTTGGGGTTCAATCATGGACAACAGTGAAAAGTTTTTATAGGTAGATGTATCTATAAGTTTTCTTCTGGTTTGTACTATTTCCTTATTTCCAAGAATCTAAATTTTTGGGTGATGTTTTTTAACATAACTTGATGGGGTCCTTGGTTGTGATGTTTTCATTCTCTCTTCTTCTTCTTAATCTTCTTGTTCTTATTGCTCCCCATTACATAATATTGTAACTCATTACTGATTGGTTCATTATATTGCTCATTATGTTGTTGATATCTCACTGAATGAATTGGTCCCTCATCTACCTTGCATCTATGTTCTTAATTATCTTATGGAGCCCTTTGTTATAATACTTGTCTCCTTTACTTCTGGAGGAGTATCCTAGAAGAATTCCTTCATCAGTTTGGAATCAAACTTAAGTAAGTTGTCTTCATTTATTTCAATGTAGCATTTTCTTCCAAAAAAATTGAGGTGCTTTATTGATGTTGATCTTCCATGCCATAGCTCATAAGATGTTTTATCACTATTTACTCTTGTATGTGCCTTATTGAGAATGTTGACAACATTTTGAACAAACTCTCCCCAAAAGGTTATGGGTACTTCTGATTCATCAATCATGGCCCTGACCATTTCTTGAACTGTTATGTTCATCCTTTCCACTACTACATTCTGTTGAGGGGTTATGGCAATAGAAAAATGTCTCTTGATCCCATGTTTTTCACAAAAATGATTGAATTCATTAGATGTGAATTCTCCTCCTCCGTCTGACCTTAGGAATTTCATTTTTAAGTCCATTTCATTTTCTACATGTGCTTTGAATATTTTAATTTTTTCAAAAGCCTTGAATTTATGCCTCAACAATCCAACTGAAGTCATTATGGTATAGTCATCAATTAACAAAATGAAATATATTTCACCTCGAGCAGATTTTGTACTCGTAGGGAAACAAATATCTGTATGAATTAGATTAATAGGTCAAGTGGTTGAGTGTTCTTTTTCTTTGAATTGAGCTCTTGATTGTTTTCCAAAATTACACGACTTATAGAAAATATTCTCATGTTTGAAGATCTTAGGAATATCTCTCACAACATATTTTCTTCCTATATTAACATGCTAATTAAAACTAATATGACCTAGTTTTTTGTACCAAAGCTATCTCTCATCAGGTCTACCAATGAAACATTTTTCTTTGCCTTCTTCTAGAACATACACATTCCCTGAAGTTCTGACTTCCTTAACAACAATCTTCTTTGCATTCACATCCATTACCTTATAGCCTCTTGAATGAAAAATAAAATTGTGTCCTTGGTCACACATTTGACTTACACTTAATAAGTTATGGTTTAGACCATGAAAATACAACACACTGTGTGCTTTGGTATTTCCATTTTTATCTTCATCTAATACAAACATTTATTTTCCTTTGATTCGAGCTGGAGCATTGTTTCCAAAAGTGACAGTAACACCTTTTTCTTCATTTAGGAATTCAAACTTAAGTTTGTCTCCTATCATGTGCTTGGAGAAACCACTATCAATCTATCGTTGATTTTCTTGATTTTTGGCATATAGAGCTAGTCCACGATTT
Source organism: Picea glauca (assembly GCA_000966675.3). Lineage (NCBI taxonomy): Eukaryota > Viridiplantae > Streptophyta > Pinopsida > Pinales > Pinaceae > Picea > Picea glauca. The sequence continues at coordinate 219,548 of JZKD02S1673421.1, forward strand.
TATTTATTTTTATTTTTATTACTCCAAACCTTGGTAAAATACTATTTCCCATCTTGCCTAAAGATAAGAAGAAACTTTCTTCTACATTCATTTTCCTTGTGTCAAACATTATTTCATATGTGGCATTCATGGTCATTTAGTAAAGGAGAGAATGAATTATTGAAAGAATTTTGAACCACATCCTTTTGAGGTTTATTGAATTTATTTCCTATAATTTTGTTATATCTAAAAAATATGCAACTTATAGCCTTATGTCGAAATTTTCCACAAGAGGAACAATATCCATAGAAAAAATTTGGATGCCTTGGAATGAAAAACTTACTTGTATGAATCGATCTTTGTCTACCAACTTGATATGATTCAGGAACTTGTTTCTTCCTTGCTTCATATTTGGGATGATTTAGTTCTTACTGATATTTTTCTTGGTTAGGTTAATTATTGTTTCCATTGAGAGCATTTTCATACCTTGTAGGCTTCTCAATGGATTTCACACTGGTGCTTGACTCACCTTCGACAATTTTTAGACTTTCCTTATATCCCAGCCCTGTCTGGTCATATGGTGATCTCTGATTGCTTAGAAAGTTATCTATGGTTTCATATTCTTTTATGAATTTTATTTGAGTTTTGTATTTCTCTAGATCTTTTCTTAAGGAAACTATTTCTTCTTCTAGTTTGCCGCGGATATTCTCCTTTTCTTTTATTTGATTTATCAATGCTTCTTCCTTTATTTTGGGTTTTTCTAGATGAATTTTTAAGATGGCCATTTATTCACTGACCTTATTGTATTTGTCTTTGTAGACCTGCAACTATTCTTTTCTTAATCTGTTATTTTGCTTGAGTCGAGAGATTTCCTCAATAGCACTAATGAGTTATCCTTCCATGTATACTACAACTTCACACTCTTCTATGTTTATCTGATTATATTTTTGTTGTTTCAAAGACATCAGAAGTTTTCCATCCTGAATTAGTACTGTCTTATCTTCTTCTTCTTCAAAGCCTTTGCTATCCTCCTTTGAATAAAAACTATCCTTTTTTAAATTGTTAGGTTTATCCTTGTATTTTCTTTCCTTTTCATTGGTTATATTTCCTTTAAAAGGACATTTAGAGGCAAATTGACCAACTTTACCACATTGAAAGCATTTAAATGGTGACGTACCTTTATATTTTATATATCCCCTCTTCATCTTCCTTAGAAAGTTAGGATCTTCTTCATATCATAAGTGTTCTGATGAATCGTGATCTTGAGATGCTGAGAATTTGAAGGATGCTTTGAATATTGTGTCCTTTAGATATGGTTGTTCTTTCCTAGTTCTCATCTCATAAACAATTTGAATTTCATGGAGCCTATCCATAGTTAGTTTGTCTTGTTCATGCATTTATTTCATAGATTATATCTTTGCATCAAGTTTTGAGGGAAGAGATCTCAGTACCTTCTAAACTACCATATCTTCTTTAATTTCCTCTCCTATCCATTTCATGGTGTTTACAGTTTCATCCACTATGAGAAAGAAACATGCAATATTTTCATCTTCACTCATTCTTAGGATTTCAAGATGCATTCTGTGAGCTTGAATTTTGGCCATCTTAACTTTCTTGACTCCTTCGTAACTGTTTTCCAGTTTTTCCCATATTTTCTTTGCAGATTCCAACTGCATCACTTAAAAAAAAATTGTTTATGCAAGGCCTCCTTGGTTAGAATTCATATCTTTTGCATTATGATAGTAATATTTCTTACCATCTTCATCGGTTGGAAGAGAAGTTGGGATTTTATAAAAATATACCACAATTTTCCATAATTACATACCAAGAAACAACAAGTAGGTCTTCATTCTAATTTTCCAAAATGATTTTTTTTTCCATTGAACAGAGGATTGTTGATTCAAAATGAATATTTATTGTCCATACTTTCCGTGTGATATTCACTCCAAATGTTAGACTGTAACTAAAGGAACCTATCTTTGGAACCAATTTTTGATACCCACAATAATATTAAGAGGGAGAGGAGGTGAACAATATTGCATTAACCTTTTTCTTTTTTCTTTCTTTTCAACTAGTTAAGTTATTTATAAATGTGCACATAATGAAAAATACGAGAATAAATCATAATATCCATCTAATCTATTTAGAAGTGCACACTTAATGACATATACAAGAATAACTAAAAACAACACAGAGAACATAATACACAAATATTTTTACATGGAAACCCAATGCAGGAAAGAAACATAGAACATCTTCTTTATGTTCATCTGCAAACACCAACTTGTTACACAAAAATGAGGACACCAATACTAAGTGAGATTCCACTCACCCTAGAACCACCCTTCCACCCTAAAGTCGGAAATTTTTTTGACATCACTAAATATTTCAACACATCCTGAAAAATTTACATTTGTGTTCCTATGAATTGTTCCAATAGAATATTCTACCTCACTCCATGTACACTTTTGCGATCAGAGTGCATCCACACTTATAATAATTTTCTTGAATACACCTTCTTATATGTGGACGTGTAACAATTATAACGTGGACAAACTTTGACAACATCAAAATCCTATCAGTTACAATTTTTTATTAATAAGGTATGAAGATTATATTGTGGACAAACTTTGACCAAATCAAAATCCAGTTAGTTACAATTTTGTCTAAATAAAGTATGTGGACGCATGATTGTTACATTGTGGACAAAATTTGACTAAATCAAATGGACCAAGTATTCCTTTGACTATGCTCTAGATTATCTGAGCATCTCCTGAAGAATGAAACAATAATTTCATTTTAGTCTACACAACATCTACTGCATAGATAGAAGTAGGGAGCAAGACTCAAGTCACAAGTCTTCATCCTGTCACACTTGTCCTATAGTGTGCTTATTGAATCGCCCCATCAAACTATAAGTTCCCCTAGTGACTCATTATGTCAAATTCTACTTCATACTTCATCTCTTCACACTCCATTACAACATTCACCGCACTGGATTAAGGTTCTTTGTAGATTTTCATTTGCACAATATTCTACACACTCTGTCACAGTTCACTCTATCACTTATCACTTTTCTCAAAACATTGTCGCGTTGTGGCATAATTATCCGTTGAGTCATTCGGTGATCATGAACCAAAAATTTATCTCATTCCTTTTTAATTTTGTACTATGTCATTGATTTATGTGATTTCCTCTACTTCATTGATCCCTTTTTCCTCCAATCCTTATGTGCACTTTTGTTTTCACCCTTTCATGATGTATTCTAGGAGTTCCATTTCACGTGGATATGCAATAGTACAATAAAAAGAATCCTTCCACACACTTCCTTTACAATCCTTTCGTGCACTTCCTTTGCAAGCCTTCCACACACTTTCTTTTCCTTTGTACCAACTTTGTGCCATATTGTTTTTGCACCATACTCTTTGTGACCTTGCTAACATCAATGAAAAAATATACACAATAAGAACAAAATAGATTCCGCGAAGATGGAGGCCATCATGAAATGACCAGTTCCTACAAATTACACAGAAGTTAGGATCTTTGTTGGGGAAACACAGTACTTGCGGAATTTCAAAGCTTCATTTTCAACATTAGATACGCCTCTCCATGTAATAACAATGGGAAGTAGTATTTTCCAATGGGGAATGAATCAACAGAAGCATTTTGATGAGATGTAAATAAATATCAATCAAGTGCCAATGCCTACCCTACCAAACTTGCATAATCCCTTTGAAGTGGAGACAGATGCAAGTGGGTATGCCATGGGAGCAATTCTGATGTAGCTGCGAAGAAGGCATGCCTTCTATCATTATGAATTATTTAATGGGGTGGTTATTAACTACCCTACCTACAACAAGGATCTTTATGACTCTATACAAGATGTCAAAAAGTGGAAGCATTATATGATTGGAAAGGAGACCATGATCAACATAGATCACCCATTGCTCCAGTATTTTTAGGTTCAGAGTAAGTTAAACAAATCAAGCACTAAAAATGGATGGGGTTCTTATATCATTTTTCATTTTCTCATAAAGAATAAGAAGGGTAGCAAAAGAAAGTTGGTAGACATGCTTTCATGGCCACCTACATCTAATATTACAGCTTTGGGAACTCTGATGCACATGGATCCTTTTACCCATGATTCATAAAAAGAGGAATACACACAAGATGAGGAATTCAAGGAGGTGTTTCAATAGATATAAGGATAAATTCATATAGAATAAGGTGACAAAAAGGTTGGCTAACAGTTCTATAATGGTTTACTATACAAGCTCAACAAGCTCTATGTTCCTAAAGGTGAATGATTGCATCTTATCAAAGAGGCTCACACCTCCAAGGTTGAAGTACATTTTGGTGTTGGGAATACATTTTCCAACATACAAAGGTATTTGTATCTGACCATTATGCAAGAATATGTAGCACAATATATTAGAGGATGTATACCTTTTTTTCCCAGCAATCTCAACGATAGGAAGCAAGGTATATACAATCCCTTACTTGTACCCACTTGACCTTGGGAAAACATTTCCATGGATTTTGTAGGAGGGTTACCAACAACCCAGAAGGGAAATGACTATTTATGTGTGGTAGTTGATAGGTTCAACAAGATGTGCATTTTCATCCCTTGTAAGAATACCATCAGTGGACAAGAAGCAACAATCAAGTTATTTGAATAGGTTTGGGTGCACTTTGGGATAGTAAGGAGCATAATCTCATACAAAGATACCAGATTTATTACTGCATTTTGGACTACATTATGGGAGAATATGTACACTAAGTTTAAGAGGTCTACAACATACCATCCACATACAAATGGGGAGACATAAGTAGTCAACAAGTCTTTGCTGCATCTTTTGAGGAGTTACAATCAAAAGCATTTGAATATGTGGGATACAAATATGATCTGTATACAATAGTCTTATAACAGATCAATCCAAACTTATATTGGTAAGTCGTCTTTTGAAACTTGCTTTGGATATTTTCCACCTTCACCCTTAGATGTTGTATATCGAAATCAAGGAGGAGTGAGGGAGGAACTCACACGATATGCATTAAAGGAAGAAAAAAATGTTTAGAAGATAAGGTAGATTCATTTACAAGTACATGAGACACTAGAGAAGTCACAAGAAAAGTACAAGGCTATTCATGACTAACATAGAATAGAGAGAACATTTAGAGTGGGAGACAGAGTATGGTTACAATTGGATAAGGAAACTTGAAAGACTACAGGGTCCTGGTAAGAAGATAAAGGTTGTGTGGTATGGTCCTTTTTAGTTATTGGAAAAGGTGGGAGATAATTCCTACAAACTCATTATATCCCCACACATGCACATTTACTTAGTAGTGAATGTGGAGAATCTCAAACTCTATGAATTGTCCATGTTGGATCAGGAGGAGGAGAAATTCCTACCTTCCATAGAGGATTTAGCACTTGATTCTTAGGTAGAGTTGAAAGAGGACACAATTTTGCATAAGAAATCAAAAACTACAAGACATGGGTAACATGACCTTTGGAAGATTGGGTTGAAAGGACAACTTATAGGTAAAACAAAGTGGTACTCCAAGGAGAGGGTTGAGGAAACATTCCCTCGCGCCATTAAATAAATATTTTGGGGACCAAATCCTCTCTGAATGGGGAGTTATGATCCATATTATATCATTATATTATTTTTCATATATCGCGATTCTTTTAGAGTGGAAAAGTGGAGGAATCAAGTTGCAGGTTCATTTAGTGGCAGGTCCCAGTTTGGAAAATTTGCATCTAGAACCTTCTAGAGCCATTTTGAGGAATCAAATGATAGTCTTTGGGGTTAAAACTTTCCTAGCATGTCTAGGGTCCTGTAAATTTATTCTACACATCGAGACCTTTCCAATGAAATAAAAATTGTGTCAATCAGAGCTCGTATGAAAACGTTATTCCTCTCGCAAGTTGACCTACCTTGTTGACCACCATGGTATGACATGATGCCATGTCATCCCTTGTTACTCTTGCATATGGGGATATCCATGTATTTAATTTCAAAAATACTCTAGAAGGTCCAAAAACCTATCACAATTGAGGGTTGAGGAAGTCAAAAACCTACCCCTAGATGGATATCAGGCTATGTTAAATACCAGATCAGTAGGAGGAGAATGTGTTCCATTCTAGTTTATTGTATTTTGTTCCAATGCAAATAAGAACAATTGGGACTGGGAAATTAGAGAGCATAATAGAGGGGGTTAATGTTTTGTAGTAGCCTAATATGCTACAAGTCTCAGGTAACTCCATCGAGAGTGCCTTCTCCTTTGAATTTTCATTATTTCCATACCAGAGAAAAGAGAGAAGAGCATCCTCACCTTCTAGCTGGGTTTTCTCTTGTAAGGGTTTCCCAGAGAAAATGTTTCTGTCATTTTGTGGATGGTGTGTGATTGTATTTTTTTGTTCTCTATTTTCCTCATTTTATCTATATCATGCATATGCAAAAAATGAATAACTAACATTCTGGAAATCTAAAGGAATTTAACCTTCATAGGTATATTTTAGTTTTATTTATCAGATCTATTGTTATGAATTGTTATAGTAGAATATACATGATAGTTTATAGCTCAAAATAGTTCACTATGTAATCATTTAAGAAAAAACAAATAGAAAAGACACGTGTACAATAGTCCCATATACTTATGAAAAATTAATGACTCCAAAATGCCTTCTTCTCTTTATTTCTCAGAAATAATAGTATCATATAAGAATACAGTGGGAAAAAGTATCATATGCCTTCTTCTATCTTTGTTGGGCCTCTCTTTTCTAAGATAAGAGAGTCTGATTACATTCCCTAACTATTGTTGGAATACTAAGAGGTGGGTGAATCAATATGATCACAATTAGCAATTTTAATCAGGATATAAAACCTCTAATGAATATTATGAGAATTCAAAGTATCATCAACACCGTAAACATCACATAAACACAATACACCCAAATTTTACATGGAAACCCAATGCGGGAAAAAACCATAGAATGATTTTATTATTGATCAAAGACTAGACTAATTGGAAGCACCAACTTCATATTTCTCCATCTACAACTGGAAGGAGGCTCCAACCCCGTATTTAGAGGATGAAACCTAGAAGAATATCCAAATCCATAATTTATCTGGCTCCAATCGGAAGGAGGCTACAACCCCCTTTCCTTGTCTCGTCCAACATCCCTGAAATATAAATGTAAACAACCCTATCACTACCTTTTCTACTGTAATGTAATGATAACCTATTTTTGTTGTTGTTGTTATTAATACCTCTATTTCTACTAATTATATCAATATCTTATCAAGGTTGCAAACACACATACCTCATACCAAAATCCACAAAACAATTCTTCAAAACAAGTTCTTATAACTCACTACGACATACATGTTCCTAATTTATTTAGAATAACTTCCTAACACACTCCAGAAGACATACCTTTACCCTGAAACTGAACTGAGTTACAGATCCCTAATCTTCTTGGATTTTTCCTCACAGGTCCATGACTCTATGCACTATCTACCAGTGGGTATCCACACTTTTCCTCACTGCAGGCTAGTGATGTCCATGCTTTTCCTCCTGAAACTCGCGGATATACTCAAGGAATTCCTTTATGAAACCCCTTATCCATACTCTCATCTCTTGCAAACTTCTTACTTCACTTGAATTATCTGTCTTTGACTCACTGCCTCAGATCTATAGCCTATATTCTCATAAGTGAATACACAGAAGTGGTTTGCAATCAAATCTTCTATGTGTTTTAAAAAGAAATTTATTAATGACATGCAACTTCCATACAACTCATGATGGCATGCAACTCACATGCAACTCAAATTCATCTTGTTATCTTCTGTTTACTACCACTTTACTTCGACGTGCAACTTTTCTCAAGGGTTGACACCAATCTCAATAATTAATTATCCCTAAAATAATTAATTAATCTTTTTGAAATAATTAATTAATCTTTCAACAATCATTCTAAATAATTAATATTTCAATAATTAATCCCTTTTTGAAACCACTTTGACTCGTCAATCTTCTAGATGACCTTCTAGAGGATTCTAGAATATTCTTGAGGGTCCTCCAAATTCACAGATCCATATCTCCTCAATTGTGAGGAACTATGTGGCATACTATATATCATCAGAAATGGCATGATGCGTACTATCCATCTCTGATAGTCTTACTTGCAAGTATATTGACCTTCATGTCTTTATTCCTCTATCAACTACGGGTTCCACGACCAACCTGTCACTGGATTGTCTCACATGGATCATATACCAAAGGCACCTCTCAAACAGATGTCCGCCATCCACAACACATGCCTCTACCAAGAATTTACCGAAGTCACCAACATACCATCAAAATATATGTGTATGTACCATGCATCAACCATGCACATCAACACCTTTACCATAACATGTGACAATCATGCAAATCAACCATGTACATCAAACAGTTACATCAACCTATACTGTGATATGTACCATAAAAATTGCATCAACCATGTACCAAACCTATATCATTTCATCAACTATATATCATATCCCAAGTGTATACCTTAACAATGTGTCAATATCAATGGTATACCTATAACACAATAACCAACAATCTCGTCCACATCTCTAGGGATTCCATAATTCTCCAAGGGTTTCTATCAATCTCTAATATCACTCTCCAAGGGTTAACATCAATGACAACTAACTATTAAAACCAACTTTCCAACAATATCCCCCTTTGGAATTCATGGAAACACAAACATTGATGGAAACACTTAGATATGGAAACACCATGCTCATGCTCCCCCTGTGACAATCACTCAATTTTTCTATTTTTCCGCCTTTGACATCAATGGCAAAGGGTATCTCCCTTGGGGTTTCTCCCCCTGTCTTCATGCCTCTGTTCATTCTCTTCACATGTTTCTGTTATTTCTCTCTCTGTGATTTCACTGCAAGATATCATGTGGATCAAATGTAGGTCTTCTTGTACCTTCTTCCTTTTGGAGTTTTTATCCATTGTTCTTCCTCTTGTAAATCACTAACATACATAAAAACATTCAAAGTTTGAGCATTCAAATATTTCATTATCAAAAAAATCCAATTGTCTATGAGTTAGTATCTGAAATAATATGTCATGAACTCATCCTCTCATCCACTAACATATATCTAGCCAATCCTGCCAAGTGTGTTATGAATCCATCCTTTCCCATGTGACCCATATTGATCGTGAGTGTACTACACAATTGTCCACAATACTGACCCATCGCTAAATTAAATGTTCTAAAGACTTATTTGAATCTGTTGCAATTGATCATCACATACCAACATCTAAAATTGAAACAACTATACCCACTGATATACTCAACTACAAATCAAACTCAACGAATATGCAATGAACACATTCCTACCTGAATATGTACTCTATGAATCTATGCATCAAAAAGTGTACCAACAATAATTTTGTGTGAGCCAGATGATATTTTGAATACCTACATGGAGATGTGTTTCAAAACTTGTTCCTTAACCAACCAATCTGGCATTGGACATCCTATACATATATCATTGAACCACTCTAAATAAAACATTTGTAACACCACTCTGAAACATTTCATGTTGTCTGAAGGATAGATCTTTGAACTGTAACAACTATTGCATAGAATCCCCCTATTGAATATTCATATTACCTGGGAGCCTCCAAGTCGGATGGATCAGAACAATGGAGGAATATGCCCTAATGTGGAGTAGTCTTTTTCTTCATTTGTGGATCCATCATTTTCCCAAATTCTAACACTTTCTTCTCAAATTCTAACATCTTCCCTTTTTCATGTTGATTCATCATGATATCATAATACTATGTATCCTAAGAGTGTGATTTTTGGGACCTGTTCTTCCTTTACCTGCTCTGCATTATGATCTTGCACTGTTGTGGATTTTGACAATACGATCCTTGAGACTTGTTATTATTTCACTTTCTTTTCTAGTATTTCTCGTACTATTGCAAATATTTAAATCTATGGGACCTCTTCTTCATTCATCTGATCTTATTATATTTCTATTCTTTTCCAGACCTTCTTATACCTATTATAATTGTTTTCTAAATCATGGATGGCTCTATCACGCTTTTGCAATTTCGATCTATGTGACCATAGTCCTGGCATTTGTAACATTTAATATTGTTAGGAGCCACGTAAGCACTACTTTCTTGAACATTTCTTCCATATGATATGCATTCTACAACTTTATGTCCATAGTTAGTACAATGAAAAAAATGTCCATAAAAGAATCTTTGATACCTAGGAATAGATGATCTTCTCTGTGATGCATTCATTTTGAATTTGTCTTCTTGAGTATTTTTTATTTCTGGAATGTTCTTCTCTGGGGGATTTTATTCTTCCTTCTTGATAATATATGCATACCTTCTTTTTTTTTCTTCTTGTTCTATTGTCTTGGAGCTCGACCCTTTCTCATTATGTACTTGATTGTATCCTATATATGACATGTCATCTGATGATATTTGACTGGTGATGATTTGATCCAATATTTTAGTGGTCTTATGTTGCATATCTTTTTTCTGAAGATCTTTCCTTAAAGACACTACTTCTGCTTCCAAGCTTCCAATCATTTTCTCCCTTTCTTCTAACTTACTTCTAAGAATTTCCTCAATTATTATTCCTTATTATCTTTGAATTTTTAGACTTCTGATCATCTTCTCTAGTTCTTCAGAGTTGGACTTCTGATATTCCTCTTTCATTTTTAACTCTTCCTTGAGTGACTTATTTTTCTTTATTTCCTTCCTAAGTTCTTCTAATGCACTGATTAGCTCTTCTCTGAGATGACTTCACCTTCTCCTTTGGAAAAATATTCTACTTCCTTGAAGAGTACTCTTTTTGACTCATTGTCACTATCATTATCCTCCTTGTTTCATGAGGAACTGTCCTCCTTTGAGTAAATTTTTTTCTTAAAGAACTTGTTTCTTCTCGTGTTTCCTTTTTTATGCTTCTTCTTCATCATTGTATTTATTCCAGTGAGGACATTTAGAAGAAAAATGACAAATACCACCATAGTTTAAACATTTCAATGGAAATATACCTTTATACTTTTCGGTTTTTCTTTCATTTCCTTACAAAGATATCCATCTCTTCATCTTAGTATAAAAGATCACTGCAATTGCAACTTGGTTTTGAATTTTTATAGTACTGCTTCTTTGTCTTCTTGGATTCCTAGAAAGATGCTTCCTTTGTGGCTGATTTATCTTATTATGTTCTCATTTCATAGGCTATAAATATTCCATGTAGCTTGTCCATGCCTAATGTACCGAGATATGACCTTTTTTCTAGGGATAATATTTTAGAATCAAATCTTATAGGAAGAGACCTCAATACATTTTTAACAACCAATGAGTCATCAACTTATACTCCCAATCATTTAATAGTTTTAAGTACTTCATCAACTAGCATAAGTTAGGATGCAATGTATTCATCTTCCTTTATCTTCAACTATTCAAACTTAGATCAGAAAATTTGAATCTTAGCTCCCTCTACCTTGGCATCTCCTTCATAAATATTTTGGAGTTTATCCCAAAGATCCTATGCACTATCACAATGCATAACTTTAACAAATAATGAATCAACTAGTCTTCTTAGAATAATACCTTTATCCTTTCAGTTTTTTTCTATGAGTTTCTTTCCATATTTGTTGGTTGGGGGAGTGGTTGGTGTTGTATACCCATCTACTACTGATTTCCAAACATCAAATCCATGTGCCTATAAAAAGGTTTTCATCCTTTTATTCTAGAAGGTACAATTATGACTGTCAAACTTTGGTGCTCCAATCTTGGCATATTCCATGATCTCCTTCCAGTGGTTATATTTATTCCTGAAGGACCGACTCGAATACCAATTGTTGAGATACTGACAGGGGGGGTGAATCAGTATGAGCACAATTAGTAATGTTAGTCATAATATAAAACCTCCAATGAATGTTATGATCATTCAAAGTATCATCAACACCATAAACATCACATAAACACAATACACCATAATTTTACGTGGAAACCCAATGCGGGAAAAAACCACAGAATGATTTTCTTATTGATCAAAGAGTACATTCATTGGAAGCACCAACTTCCTATTTCCTAAGCTACAACTGCAACGAGGCTCCAACCCCATATTTATAGGTTGTAACCTAAAGGAAGCACTAAATCCCTAATTTATCCATCTCCAACTGGAAGGAAGCTACAACCCCCTTTCCTTGCCTCGTCCAACCGCCCTGAAATATAAATGTAGAAAACCTTGTCACTACCTTTGTTGTTGTAACTGATAACTTGTTTTTGTTGTTGTTCTTGATACCTCTATTTATTCTATTGATATCAATATCTTATAAACACCATAACCACACGTACCTCATACAAAAATCCACAAAATATTTCTTCAAATCAAGTGCTTATAAATCACTAAGACATACATGTTCCTCATTACTTCATAATAACTTCCTAACACTCAGGAAGACATAAATTTACCATAAAATTAAATTGAGTTCCAGATCCCTGGTCTTCTTGTATTTTTACTCATGGGTTTGTGACTGTATGCACTATCTTTCCACTGGTATTCACGTTTTTCCTCATTGTAAGTTGTGGATGTTTGCGCTTTTCCTTCTGAAACCCGCGGATATACTCAAGGAATTCCTATATGAAACCCCTTATGCACACTCTCGGCTATTGAAAAATTCTTACATCACTTGAATTCTCTTTCTTCAACTCACTTCCTCATATCTTCATTCTGTATTCTCATAAGTGAATACACATAAGTGATTTTCAATGGACTCTTCTCTATATTTTAAAGAGAAAATTATTAATGTCATGCAATTAACATGAAACTCATGATGGCATGCAGCTCACATGCAACTCAAATGCATCATGTTATCTTTTGTTTACTGCCACTTTACTTCGACTGCATGCAACTTTTCTCAAGGGTTGACACCAATATCAATAATTAATTATCCCTTCAATAATTAATTATCCTTACAATAATTAATTAATCTTTTTGAAATAATTAATTAATCTTTCAACAATGATTCTCAACAATTAATATTTCAATAATTAATCCCTTTTTGCAACCACTTTGACTTGTCAAGCTTCTTGATGACCTTCTAGAGGCTTCTAGAATATTCTTGAGGGTCCTCCAACTTTACAGAGCCATGTCTCCTCAACTGTGAGGAACTACGTGGCATACCATATATCACTGGAAATGGAATGGTGTATACTATCCATATATGATAGTATTACCTGCAAGTATACTGACCTTCATGTCTTTATTCCTCTATCAATTGTATTTTCCATGACCAACCTCTCACTAGATCCTCTCACATGGACCATATACCAAGGGAAGCTCTCAACCAGATGTCCACCATCCCCATCACATGCCTCTACCACACATGTATAAAATTCACCAACATACCATCAAAATATATGTTCCTATACCATACCATGTACCAACCTATACCATGCATCAACCATGCACATCAACACTTGTATCATACCATGTGCCAACCATGCACATCAACTTGTACCACAATCTATACCATAACAAGTGCATCAACCTTGCACCAGAAATGTACCATTTCATCAATGATATACCATATCCCAAGTTTTTTCCTTAACAATGTGTTAATATCAATGGTAGACCTCTATCAGGACAACCAACACTATGTCCACATATCTTGGGATTCCATACTTGTCCAAGGGTTGACATATATATCTAAGATCACTCTCCAAGGATTGAAATCAATTACAACCAACTTTCCAAACCAAATGTCCAACAACTATCATCATTTCATATGATGGTTACATATTTTCATTTCCAATACTCATGCCTCCTATATAATTTGAATTCTACTTTATGGAAAATTTACAAAATAGAAAATTATTAAGCCTTCTTCGAGGCTATGTCATCTACAAATTTTACCTAGGAGTTAGAGGATTTAGTTATTTTTCCTAATATACCTAATTTTACTTCTTAAAGTACCAACTCTTCATCATATACTCTGTCAGCTACCCTTATTTTCAAATCCTTCCATATTACTTTTACAAACTCATATGTTGATAACAAAAAATTCAAGTATTGGATCAAAGTATTGATTGACAACTTATTTATTGACTTTGTTTAGTTGTTCAATTTCTTGTTTCATCTTCTCTCTTATCTTCATTTCCTCTTATACCCTGGTTTTTCTTGGTACCTCTTGGGCCAATTCTTTGTTGAGTGGAAAATGAAAAATTTCTACCCTCTCATTAGGAGAGCTCCACACTCGTGTACCATACTTTTTTGTGCTACTTATGGTTTCCTTTACTCTTGAGTAGTAGATTTTTCATCTGTTCAACAATATCTGAGTTTTCCCCTGCTCCTTTTTAGTGAAACCGAAAATATTTGTAGGGGCCACTTTATATAAGCTTTCTCAGTGAATTATTCTCTCAAATTCATGCTCTGTATCATTATATTGACCTTTAAACTCTTGCAATTGATCAAATAAACTTATAAATTCTTCTTGATTATATTGTATGTCTTTCATCGCCATGAAGAAGTTTGTCTAAGATTCCCTCAGTTGTTCATTTTATTCCATAGGTTCATCTCTAAAAACTTTGAGGAAACTATTTTCTTCACTGCTCGCTTTCAACTGTAACCTCCTTATTATTCTTCCATATCAATGCTCTTGTGATTTTGTTTTTCAAGAAAGTTGGTCTTTTCTTACCTTTCTGTTCTCAATTCTTTTTTTTCTTAAGTGTATTCTTATTTTAGGTTTTCCATTTCAACCCTATGGAGTTGATACTTTTTATTTGTAATAATATGAAATTCATTTTCTATCTATCCTTTCTATTGTTGCATTTATTTCTCTAGGCTTGTTACTTTACCTTTGTATTATTCCAAAAAACTATTGAGTTCATTGATAGTGATATTGTTAGCCACTGCAAATTCATTTAAGGAAATGGGTGTTTCCTTTTCCTATATTTGAGGGCCAACCTTGGTTAGGTTCCATTTAATGTTTCTTTTGAGTTTTTCTGACTAGAGGTCCCTTCTGTCCTTGGCCTATTGTATTCCCTTCTAGTGATTCCCTTTTTTGAATTTCTATAATAAATTCTCCTATTGATATCACTACATCATCCAACTGAAGCAATTGAAAATATGAATATGAAAAATAAAATGAAATTATATTTATTGGAGTCCTTGGGTTTATAGGATAGGTAAGCATTGGCATTGCCTTAGAAAATCCCATAGTCGAGCTCTTACTTTTGTTTTCTTCTTCTATTTTATTCTTCTCCTCTTCATCTTTGAAAGCTTCATCTTAAAATATTTTTGTTCTTCAACAACCTTGCAGGTTGCTTCTTCTTCTTCCTTTCTTTGTTTTTCTTTCCTTTTATCCTCCTCGTCTTTGCAGGTAACCTCTTCTTGAAGTATTTTTTTTTTGCCTCTTTTTGAATATTTTCTTTCTCCTTCTTCTTCAATCTTTATTTTCCTTTCGGAAATTTCTTCATTGCTTCTTCATCCTTTTCTTGCAGAGCCTTTTTATTTTCCTCTAGCTATTCTCGAGTGGTGATCATCAAATTTTGTAGCTTCTCTTGGAAAAATACTTTCCTTTTTTCCTATTCAACTAAAAATGGGTCAATTTGGTGTACCCCTTATATGCAAAATAATTCTTCCTCATATGTTTTAACCCATCAAAAAATATCTTCCTCTTCCTTATAGTGATTAAAAATGACCTTCTTAGGGTCATGTCCTTTTTCATTTCCTACACTTAGAATTAGGTCCTTTAGGAAAACTACTTCTTTCTTTGCATGAGGAACATTGAGCAAGGTGAATTTCCCTAACTCGATAGGGAAGCTAGGTCAGATTCTCTTACTTCCTGCAAATAGAGTTACAATGATGCATGCTTCAATTATTTCGTATGCTACTTCCCTACCTAAAATATTATCTAAGACATATATAGGAAACAAGTGGGGAGGACCAGTGCAACCAAACACGCTAATCAAGGAAAATTTTAGAGGCTAAATTTCGCCCATGGGATAATATTCCATGCTTTTTCCAAGAAAACAATTGGCCAATTTCCATTTTTTCTAAAAGCGATTCTCCCAAATTGTATAGAATAAAATTATTTTCCTCAAAAATAGGCCAAATTTTATAGAAACTATAAAAATCCTTAGAAATTTGAATTTTTTTAGAAAAATATGGCCAAACATTTTATAGTTTGCATATTAAGGACTAGTAATATTTGCAAGGTTTCTAGATTCTTATATAAATTTTCGTCCTTACAATTATCCCTGACCTTAATGTATGTATAATTCTTTTCCAGGTACTAGTTTACAATTTGTTTTTTAGGATTTCTATAGCCTATGATGATAACCTATGAATGGGTTGGATGAAAACAAATGATACAATGGTGCGAAATAGAAATCACAAATTTCATAAAAATGTTCTTTGAATTTTCTCTCCCATAGATCAGAACAATATACATCAATAATGGGTAAATCAAGGTTCCATTTCCAATTCATTTATGGAATAGAGGCATAAGAACAAATTGCATCAATTAGAAATACAAACATATAAAAAGTTTTTTTTCTTTCCTTTGTGTGCTTCTTGGATGTTGAGGTCGATGGTCAATGATAGTATATGGGCCCAATTGAAGACTTGTCCCTTTTCCACAGCTATGTATGCCATTGCATTCCACTCAAGATTGAAAAGTATACAATTTTCCTCTCCACATAATATGCATATCATAGCTATCAATAGTTGATATGGTAGCCAAACTTATTGGGCAATATATACGTTGTTGATCTGGGTGATGAAGGGTCTATATTCCTCCCACCACTCATCGAGATTTCTAAAGGATTTGGATTCTTCTTAGTAAAATTTTCCATAAAAAATTTGTTGAGAAAAACATAAGGCTTAGGTAGTTGGTACATTTGATGAAAATTGTCATGATTCGAAGGGCCTATTGCATTCCCTTTTCTATTTATAATCATGTAGTCTTGTGAATTCACATATTGATATGTCCATCTAGCTGCATCGTGATATGGAATAATCATGGGGTGAGAAACAATGATGTATATGCCACTATTTTGTACGTTTTGGTATATTTTGGTATATCACCTTCATGTGTAATATGGGATTGTAGGGGAAGGGATCGATGTTTAATAGTATTACTATGGAAACTCATGCTTGTGGGTCACGTGAGCATGAGGGTCATGTGTTGTAGGTGAATGAATGGAATGTTCAAATGTCATTTGAATGGAGAATACCCGCGGAGTTGAATCGACAAGGTTTGCGGGTCACAGCTTGCGGGTATATACGAAAGATTTCAAAAGGTAGTCTGACATGAATTATCTGCAAGTATTATCCCACAAACTTTGTGTCTTGCATGTTGCAGAAGGATACATTATATGATCAATAGGTACTTCAGACACAAAACGCTTGCGAGGATTCTCCCGTAAGATTTCACTTTGTGGGTTGCGGGAAAACATGCAACATTGTTAATAGGTAACCTCATGCAAAATTCCCACCAAAATTATGCTTGCTTTGCAAACTACTGGTGATATTCAAGTATGATGTCTATTTTCAACAAGAAACCTGCACTCAAAAAATTCCAGTGAATCTTGTCGTTATAGGTTTACATGGATAATGTAGATTGGTTCATGGGTGGTGAGATTGAATATTGATTCATACCTAAAACAAAGGGGTGTACATATAATGAGGGGATGTTAGTGTGAGGGTGGATCCCACAAGACTTGTTTATGGAATATGGAAAATTACTACCTATGTGTTACCCTAAAAGAATCTTATAAAAAATATATATCAAAACTAAAACCAGAATCAAGTAGGATTAATCCACAAAAATCCATATGGTTCAAGGGTAAAGAGGAGATCCATGGCATAGAATCATTCAAACTTTAGTTTACACTCCATATCTTGCACGGTCTAAGTGCAAATTGTTTGTATTGGGGCCACTGAATTTTCCACAAAAATCCATATGGTTCAAGGGTAAAGAGGAGATCCATGGCATAGAATCATTCAAACCTTAGTTTACACTCCATATATTGCGCGGTCTAAGTGCAAATTGTTTGTATTGGGGCCACTGAATTTTCCACAAAAATCCATATGGTTCAAGGGTAAAGAGGAGATCCATGGCATAGAATCATTCAAACCTTAGTTTACACTCCATATCTTGCATGGTCTAAGTGGAAATTGTTTGTAGGGGTGGCACTAAATTTTCCCTAGGCGAGGAAAATTTCATGGGAGTTGTGGGTAGAATAGGGTCACAACATGAAGTTTTGTGAATCAACAATTGAGATCACATTAGATCTTGACTTCAATGGTCCAAATTCATCCTCGATGTGGATGAAAATTTCTATTAAAATCCAAGTCCATCGAAGTATTGGGTTGTTATATTATTTGCAATGAAAGTCTAGTCGAGGTGGATCAACTTACGGTCGAAGTCAAGGTGGATCGAAAAACGTGTCGAGGGTTCAGGTAGATCAAAATAAATTCAAAGGTTGAGGTTACTCGATCGGGTAAAGTTGAATTCAAAGGTCGAGGTGGTTCGACATGGTAAAGGAATCGACAACAAGTTGAAGAGGTCAACCAACAAGAGGTTGATAGGCATGCATGTGGCGATCGATTGAAGACCAAATGAAGGCCAATTCGTAGTCGACTGGTAATCCGAATTGGATTCGAATGTAATAGAATCCCAATATTCGCGAGATTTTTAGCCAATAATCTGCATGGATCTGTAACCCTTTTTCAGTGCCAAGTGTTTAGGATTTTTCTAATTTTAAAGTCTATGAGGCGTTTTGTAAGTCCATAAGGGCTAATCAATGAATCGTAATATATCCAGTCTTTATAGAAATATTTAGATGTAGGTTACTGGTCATGCAGATGTAAGTCGGATTGGCTATAATGTTGTTCTTGCACATGCAAGAGGGTATGATTTTGATTGTGTCTTAGGTGTGGACCAAGGTTAGACATGTAACCTTTTATTCATATTAAATAAGACAACAAGAGAGAAGAATGTTGTAGGAATGTTGGTTTTCTCGGTTTGGGTCTCCAGGATAAAATCTCCGTGTACAATGTGATTGATTTATCAATTAAATTCTTCTTCTCTTCTTCTTGGTTTAGTGTGGAAGTGTATCTCATTTTTTGACAAGTGGTATTAGAATGAGGTTATTCTTTGATGTGTGTACTAGATCTTGATTTACCAATCTTTAATCTAAGAGCTAAACCCTAGTTACAGTAAGAGTTGTAAGTCATAAATTATGTTAAAGACCATGGTAAAGAATGGTGAGCAGTTCAAGAAAAGAGATAGAAAAATTCAATGTCTATAATTTTGAGCTTTGGAAGATTAAAATGGAATATCTTATTGTAGATAGAGAATAATTGAAAATGGTTTGTCCAGGTACCTAGTCATCACCCATGTCTATGGAAGAATGGGAGAAACTCGAAAGAAGAGAAAGAAGTATGATTTGGCTTTGTCTTGCAGATTCAGTACTGCTAAATGTCTCAGGTGAAGATTCGGCCAAAAAACTATGGGAGAAGTTTGGAAGCTTATACCAGTCAAAATTTCTAGTAAATATGTTGTTTCTTAGAAAGAAATTGTATCTTTTGAGAATGAGTGATGGTAGTTTGGTGAATGATAATTTAAATGCATTTAATACCATTTTAATCCAGTTATCATCTGTGGATATTAAAATCACTGAGGAGGAGAAATGTATAATCCTATTATGTTCTTTTCCAGAATCTTGGGATAGCTTAGTTGTGGCTATAGGGAGTAATACAACTACACTAGCACTAGAATATGTGGTTGCTTCTCTGCTATCAAAAGAAATCAGAAGAAAGAACATGGAAGGATCAACCAAAGATTCTTTAGTGGTGAGAGGTCGACCAGTTTAAAGAGATACGGTAAAATTCTCTGGTAGAAAGTCTAAGTCGAAGGGTAGATCTAAATCTATGGTTCAATCGATAAGAATATGTTGGAAATGCGGTAAAGTTGGGAATTACAAAAAGGACTATAAGTCGAGGGTGATGAAAGTTAGTGCATGATCCAATGAGAAGCAGTCGACCAAGAGAAAGGTGACCTCATATAAGGGAGGTGATGTGTCCCTGGAGTTTACCAGTACATAGTCAGATCAAGGTATTTGGTTGATCGATTCAAGATAATCCTATCATATGACACCACATAGAGAATGGTTCTGCGAGTATGAACGATATGACGGAGGTGATGTTTTCTTGGGGGATGACTCAATAAGAAAAATTGTCAGATGAGGAAGAGTTTAATTGACACTGTAGGTTGGGAGGAGAAGAACCCTTCGAGGTGTGCTACACATTCCAGGTTTGGCAAGAAACCTAATATGTGTCAATATGATGAGTGATGCCAGAGTTCACACTCTATTTCAGAAGGATTCATGCAAGATGGTCATAGGTTCGATGGTCTTAATGAAAGGAGTTTGGATTGGAACTCTATACAAAATGTTATGGAATGTTGACTCGACTGAATGCAACAACATCATTTCTCTTAAAGTTGACTTGAATTTGACTCAACTCGACCCAACTCAGGATGAGTCAGTACAAAACGAATCGACAAGACATGATAAAATTGACCTGACCATGCTATGGCATGAGGGGATGGGACACATTGGAGAAAAAGGGCTTTGATCTATGCACAACAAAGGTATGATTGAAGATTTTTCTGAATGTGGTTTAGAAGTCGAATTTTGTTAATATTGCATATATGGAAAACAAAGTCAGGTGAGGTTGCCATCTGGAGCGACAAGGGAAAATGGGGTTCTAGAATTGGTACATAGTGATGTGTTTGGCTCGATTACAGTGCCTTCACTTGGTTGATCCCTATATTATGTCTCCTTTATATATTATTTTTCCAGGAAGACATGGATATATTTCTTGAGGAAGAAATCATAGGTTTTCGAGAAATTTAAAGAGTTTAAAGCTCTTGTAGAAAACCAAATAGATAAGAAGATTAAGGTGTTGAGAACTGACAAAGGTGGTAAATTCCGTGGAAGAGAATTTGATCATTTTTGTAAGCAGTGTGGCATATGATGCACACCGCTTCCCTCACCCGGGTTTCTCTCGACCTCCCCATCAAGGATCATTCTAATCAGGAGATTAATTATCTCTCTGGGCTATGTTGAACCCCTTGTTAATGTTCACAGTTCCTAAATTTTCCTATGCAGGTCCATACATTGAACCTGTGATCTCTACCTAAGCCCCCTGTTGAGTGCAATCTATGTCATATAAATTTCTCAATGATTTAATGTCAACCAGGAGCTCGTAAGCTTAGAGGCACAACACAATATGTGCGAGGATTTGAAGTTATCTATTCTAAACTACTAAAGAAAAGAACATAAAAATAAAATAACATGAATATACAAATGACAAATTTTACCTACTATATACAACACATAGGTGTACTGGCGTCAGTGCATGGGGGCCCTTCCATCCTTCAGTAAGTACACCATAATCTTAACACAAGATAGAGATCAAAATGGAAGCATGTCTTGTATTCAAAAGAATATGATTACATCTTCATTCCAATATAAAATCTCCTCTCGACTAACCTAAAGAACCAGCCTATCAATTCAAAACATGAGAATTTCCCAAACTTCGCACACCTATATCTATCTCTATCTCCCTTTGAAAGGAGAAGGCTCTCCTATTTATACAAGAACATAAGAAGCTAATGGAGATCCACTATTCTCTCCCTAGATCCAAAAAAATCTCATATAGTTACAACCAAATGGCAAATGATGAGACACATATCCTCTTTGACCTTTATCCAAATCTCCTTCCATATCTTGAAGGGAATTCGAATTTGAGTATTGGAGGCCACATAAGAGTGTCTTGGAAGCTTTCAAATCACCTACAAATGTCACCAAACTCATTCTAATTGTTAGGTATAAGTATAAGTATATTATTTTTTAAAGTTTAACCACAAATCCACTTAAAAATGTTAAGAATTAATAAACTTTGGAAAAACATAGTTATAACCCAATTATGAGATAAATGTAATGATGTGGAGGTGGAATGAAGGTAACATGAAGGTAATATGGAAGTAATGTGAAGGTATTGGTGAATAATGGAGTGAGGATAGGGACTATTTTGAGGCCCAACACCCCCTTCTCCTTTTAAAAATTTTTTGGGCCCCTATCCCTCTTCCTCAAGCTAACTCCTCATATGACCAAAGGCTGTGACCAAGCACTAGTCAATAGGGCACCATTTTAGTCCTTCGACAGTTTTCTCCAAGCCCTTTTCTTCTAAAATTCGAATTTGGCCTTCAACCCTTTTTCCTTAGGAGGCAATAGCATATGACCGAGGGATGTGACTGAGCGCCAATCCAAAAGGAACTAATTCAAGCTTCATCATTTGACAATTTCCAAACGCATCTAATACGCACAACTTTTGCAAAGTGTCGATCTCCAAAAATGAAAATCGGACGGATCTCCAATCTCCATGGATCAATGGCTCAGATTATGGTTCTGGGCTTTAGAATTTTCTTCACAACCCCCTTTCTACAAATATCTCGGATCATTGAAACAACGATTTCACCAAGTCTCAGATCAACAATCCACAAGCTCTTACCAAACGGGCGGTCTAGATCAATTCCCTTTGGGCTTCGACAATTTTCTTTGGTCATCAAACAACACAAAACTCTCAAAGCACCGATCGTCAAAATAGGTGGATTGGATGGCTCTAGTGCTCCCCAGATAAACGATTGATATTCCACCTCCGCCCTTTGGGCTTCGACAAATTTTCTTCCCTTCTGCACGACAACATAAAACTATCGAAGTGACTAAGTCCCCAAACTCTAGATCTTGTGCCACGTGTCCTCTCCAAATGGACTGTTAGGATTAATTCTGACCTTCAGGCCTTCGCAACCTTTGCAACACTACTCTATTCCCTCCAAAGTATCAAACCTCCATACCTCCAAATCTACTGCCATGTGTCCTCCTGTGATCAACAATCTAGCTATACTCCAGACTTTGGGACTACAAAGATATCTCCCTCCTCTTCCTGCTATTCTTTCAGAGTATTTACCCTTAGGACCTTCCAATCTGTAGACACATGTCCTCAAATTTCAAGGGCCCAGATTGATCTGAAAATAGAAGGATGACTTGTAATGCTATGCAAGCACCCTTTACTTCATAAAAATAAACTTTACAGGACCTTGCTCCATGTGTTAAAATATGCAAGAATAATTTATGTGCCAAGTTTATGTATCTTCTTTTAAATGTTCATGTGTGAGGAAATGTTCTTTTAAATGGTTAAATATGTGCTTTAAATAAATACACAACAACATAACTTGCAGCAAGTAAACCATCAAACTCACAACTATAACAACATGATAAAGGAGTTCACCCCTCTCCGGGCTACATCTCCTTGAGCCTCCATCAATGGACTTGGCTCTCTGGGATTAATTTGTCAAATATTCTTTTAAAAGTTGCTGGTCAACTCCAATGGAAATTCTGACTGTACCATTGGGATCAGAATACATAAAAACCCCAAAAATGACTAATAAAACTCTGAAAATGGATCATGGCTCATCCATGCATGACCTCTTCTACATGTGGCCTTAAGCTTCCATGAGATTCTCTATGGAAAAAACACCTGTAAAATTCCTCAAAAGCCTCTGAAACCTATCCCAATGTGTTTAGATCATAACAATTAGTCAAAAATGTCTATTCAGTCACATAAAACAAACTTGGACTCACCAAAACATGTCCTCAATCAATGAGGGTTTCAAGCTCCCTGGAGCTTGTTGAAACTTCAATGGCTAAAAACCTGCAAAAGAAGTCTTCAAATGGCCTTGATAACCATACCAATGGATTCAGGACGTCCAAAAACCCCTAGTTGGGCTTTTACGACACCTCATTCGTCCAAAAAATGAAGAATATAGGCCTCCTGCCATTCTCTTCCTTCAAGCTTGTTGTATCTTGTTCGCCAAAACGCACCTCCTGTACGTTCAACCAAGAACACGCTCCAAAATGCGTGCTTAAACCCAGCACCAAGCATAACCCAAAAACGGGCTAAACTGTCAAACCGTTAATGGAACTAAAACCCCCAATCGCCAATCCGTTGGGCATATGGGTCCATGTGACCTCATCCCACGCATAAAAAAGGTTCATTTTCCATGCGTATAAACATGTGACAAGTGTCGACGCGTTTTGGTTTAACTGTTTGCATGGTGGAATAACCCCCGCGCATTCAAAGGACAAGGGTGATATGCAACAACACAAAACTGCGGGCTTTAAACGCACAGGGTTTTGAACATGCACGCGGACGGTTATATGGTAATATCCATGTGAACGGGGGCTGGGGCTTAGCCCCAGCCCTGTCCGCGCCCAAACATTAATGCATGCAAATTTAAATAAATAATAACCCACTCATATAGCAAGGAACATAGAATGGCACGTCGGTCGGGCGGCCATTGCCGAAGCGCTCGATGGTGGAAGTCCAGGTTTCCAGTCCGGTGGACTCCATAAAATTTTGAACAATCAACCAATGCCATGGTGCCACGTGGCAGCTCACGACTAGGCCACGTGGCACCTCATAATTTGCCAAAACCGTGCCACGTGTCACAACACGATTCGTCCAACTATCAATCAATCCAAAACTTCCAAATCATCTCTGCCACGTCACCTCTTCCACATCAGCATACGGTCATGCCATGTCAGCATCCGTACGGACTGTACGGACTACATAGTCAGTGTCCCTTTTTTTACCTGTTTGACTATTCGAACAGATCGCGATATCTCTCGCTCCTGATGTCCGTTTGAGATGAAACAAGTTGTGTTCGGTTCGCAACGATGAGGGCTATGCTCCTGTTCGTTTTGAGGCAATTCCAAGAACTTTGATTTTTGAGCTAAAATTTGACCCCTGGTCCAGATTTTGATCACACCTTCCCACTGAAAGGATTTGGACCCACAAAAGCTTATGATTATCTATATGAGCTTCAATAATCTTTTGCTTTCAAGTTCTATCAACTGATTCTACTTGAAAATCCTTTTCGACAATCACCTGGATACTTTGACATGCCTTGCACTGCAACTGACTATGTCCCTCAACCATTATTCTCTGGCTACTGTTGACTCACTGTTCTCTTTGTTCTTGGAAGACTGCCAACCTTCCCACTGAGAATCAAGTCCCTCTTGTGAACTCTTTGACGTCAACATAATCAGCTCTCCAATGACTGCAAAAACTTTCTTGCGACATCTTGTCACAAGCCAAGAAAACCATCAATCTTGAAAACAAATTATACAAGACTGAAAAATGATGCCAACAAAGTCTTTTTTCTCTTCAAAAAAACTTTCGCATCTTGTACTTCATCAAAGCACATGGCGTTTTCCTACATTTTGGTGTACTCAAAATCAACTTACAAGTCAACAAACACCATCGACTAAACACAAGTCGAAAAACATGATCAACACAACATAGTCGTCAAGACAACATCGACACAAGTCGAGACTCATTTGAAACATATCAACCTTCTGAAAATGACAAGTCAAAAAACATGATACACAATCATGATATAATCATGAATCATTCATGATGAACCATCACCAGGTTCACTGCTTACACATACAAAAACAAATGCATCTGCATGACTCTTCAACTCTCCTTCCAGTACAAACATAAGTACATAAAACCGAAACATGTGGGCACATAAGAGCTGAAATGAAAAAGATAAATGGCTGCAACAAGTGAACATCATATCCATCTTTTACATCCTCCTGGCAAAGTTGTGCAACAACAAGAATGCCTTCACACGAAGTGCATTCACATGCAACTTGCATCATACAAGTTGTGATAAACTGCTGCAACTTGTCATACTCTCAACATAAATGCACACATAATGATGAAAAGTGCATTTACAACAGAAAACGCAAACCTTACTTGCTCAAGAAATCCAACCATTTCTTACCAAGCCAACTCAACGGTGACTTTTTCTTCTGAAAATCGTCCTCTTGTGAATCATCTTGACTCACATTGATGATGGAATCTCCTCTTCCATTCTTGCCAACCTCTTTATCCAACTGCTTCTTGTGCTGTGGATGAATAGTTGGATGCAATGTCCAACATTGATCAATGAGATGACCCCTCTTCTGACAATGAGTGCAAATCTTTTGCATCCTCTTTTCACATTGTCTTTGCATATAAAGTTTCCTGAAAGTGGTTAATCTTTTCCAACATTTTGAAATATGATGGTTATATAAACCACAATATGTACATGGATTCTTTCTTCCATTTTTACATACAAATTTATGATGCTTAACATAGTCAAAAGCAACTGAATGATAAGAAGAATTATACCTTGAACATTCACCTTTATCGCCTCTTTGAGGAGGTGAATTTGAAGAGTTACAAGCTCTCCTTTGAAGAACATCAATAGTGTTCTTGTCCTCATCGCTGTCACAACTCTCTCGTTTCACACATTTGCATTCATCTTGAATACAAGCTTTGCATGCTGGAGGGATTGAACTTTCAACAAAAGTTCTTGAACTTTCACCTTTATAGCCTTCTTGAGGAGGTGAACTTGAAACAAAATTTGTTCTTGGAACTTTTTCCCTTGTCTTCTCAACTTTGGAATATGCTCCATCTCTTCGTTCATATCCAAGACCACAATACTTGGGTCTCTCTTCAACAACAATAGGCTCAACAATGCCTTGTGCATGCTTGCCCAAACCTCTACCTTCATAGCCCATTTTTAACAATAACTTGGACCATATTCCTCTTGTGTGATTTTCAAAAACACAAAAGCATTCATCTTGAGAGGAATTTGAAGATAAACCAACATTACATACCTTATGTTCATGCATGTACTTGGTAACGGTTTCCTTTGCCTCATGAAGTTGAGTCTCCATCTCATGCAACTTTTGAAGAAGCTGGTCTTTCTCATCCTTCATGGCCATCAACTGCTCTTCAAGGGAAATGCTCTCATTTATGTCTTCACACATCTCTTTCATCAAATCTCTCATGGTTAGAATCTCCTTCAACATCTCTTTGTCAAAGAAC
>JZKD02S1673421.1:246643-257316 GCA_000966675.3 Picea glauca
TACTTCATAAAAATAAACTTTACAGGACCTTGCTCCATGTGTTAAAATATGCAAGAATAATTTATGTGCCAAGTTTATGTATCTTCTTTTAAATGTTCATGTGTGAGGAAATGTTATTTTAAATGGTTAAATATGTGCTTTAAATAAATACACAGCAACATAACTTGCAGCAAGTAAACCATCAAACTCACAACAATAACAACATGATAAAGGAGTTCACCCCTCTCCGGGCTACATCTCCTTGAGCCTCCATCAATGGACTTGGCTCTCTGGGATTAATTTGTAAAATATTCTTTTACAAGATGTTTCTCAACTCCAATGGAAATTCCAACTGTACCATTGGAATCAGAATACATAAAAACCCCAAAAATGACTAATAAAACTCTGAAAACGGATCATGGCTCATCCGGGCATGACCTCTTCTACATGTGGCCTTAAGCTTCCATGAGCTTCTCTATGGAAAAAACACCTGTAAAAGTCCTCAAAAGCCTCTGAAACATGTCCCAATGTGTTCATATCATAAAAATTAGTCAAAAATGACTATTCAGTCATAGAAAACAAACTTGGACTCACCAAAACATGTCCTCAATCAATGAGGGCCTCAAGCTCCCTGGAGCTTGCTGAAACTTCAATGGCTAAAAACCTACAAAAGAAGTCTTCAAATGGCCTTGATAACCATGCCAATGGATTCAGGACATCCAAAAACCCCTAGCTAGGGTTTTACGACACCTCATTCAGCCAAAAAATGAAGAAGATAGGCCTCCTGCCATTCTCTTCCTTCAAGCTTGTTGTCTCTAGTTCGCCAAAACGCACCTCCTGTACGTTCAACCAAGAACACGCTCCAAAATGCGTGCTTAAACCCAGCACCGAGCATAACCGAAAAACGGGCTAAACTGTCGAACCATTAATAGAACTAAAACCCCCAACCACCAAGCCGTTGGGCATATGGGTCCATGTGACCTCATCCCGTGCATAAAAAAGGTTCATTTTCCATGCGTATAAACATGTGACAAGTGTCGGCGTGTTTTGGTTTAACAGTTTGCATGGTGGAATAACCCCCGCGCATTCAAAGGACAAGGGTCATATGCAACAACACAAAACTGCAGGCTTTAAACGTGCAAGGATTTGAACATGCACGCGGGCGGTTATATGGTAATATGCATGTGAACGAGGGCTGGGGCTTAGCCCCAGCCCTGTTCGCGCCCAAACATTAATACATGCAAATTTAAATAAATAATAACCCACTCATATAGCAAGGAACATAGAATGGCACGTCGGTCGAGCGGCCATTGCCAAAGCGCTCGATGGTGGAGGTCCAGGGTTCGAGTCCGGTGGACTCCATAAAATTTTGAACAATCAACCAATGCCATGGTGCCACGTGGCAGCCCACGACTAGGCCACGTGGCACCTCATAATTTGCCAAAACCATGCCACGTGTCACAACACGATTCGTCCAACTGTCAGCCAATCTGAAACTGCCAACTCATCTCTGCCACATCACCTCTGCCACGTCAGCATACGGTCATGCCACGTCAGCATCCATACGGACTGTACGGACTGCACAGTCAGTGTCCCTTTTTTTACCTGTTTGACGATTCGAACAGATCGCGATATCTCTCACTCTCAACATCTGTTTGAGACGAAACGAGTTGCGTTGGGTTCGCAACGACGAGGGATACACTCCTGTTCGTTTTGAGGCAATTCCAAGAACTTTGATTTTTGAGCTAAAATTTGACCCCTGGTCCAGATTTTGATCACAGATGAACTGTGGGTCTTCGGGACTTTGGGGAATCCTAACTGCTCTAGTCCACTTTTTCTCCGAAGTTCCTTTCCTCCAGAGTGTTGTATCTATTAACAACTGTCCAACGAAATCAACAGTGGGAATCTACTCCGCAACTTAGTGCTCTGACGAATCTGCGTACTCCATCATTATATGCTCCCAGAGCTTCGGTCTGCCAGACTTCAGGATCTGTTGCCACATGTTGCCAGTACCAACGGCCAGGATCTTCTCCGATCTTTGAAAATCTTGCACACTCCATGCCTTGAACATTTTAGAGTGCTCACCTCTCTAACTTCACGATATGTTGTCACGTGGCTCTCTATACCAAAGGTCGATATTTACTCTGCCTTCTGTCACTTCAGGAGTTCTCGACTCAATTCAATGTAATCCTTTCGGAGTTTTGTATCTCCGAATGACAAATCTTTTTCCAAGTGTCTTCAAAGATCAACATCCATGATTCACTCCGGCCTTCAGGACTTCGTCGGTCCCGACTTCTCCATGCACCCAATCTTCTGAATACGTGAAGTCTGAAGGATTTCTCTGATTAAACCCCGCACAACTTCTCTTGATCCAACGACTATCCACTCTCCGAAAAAATCTCGAATGGATCTCAACCGTTGATTTCTCCGCTTCGATCACTCCTCCTTAAGTTCGATCCACAACTTCGATCGAACACATGAAACTTTAACAACTTGCAGGGTTAAACCTTAAGCTACTCACCTAGATCGATCGAGAGTAGATCCTCACGCCTAGATCTAATGGACAAGATTTTTCCTCCTCCTTTGTGTGCTCCTTCTTCAACTGGACTATGATCTGATGGTCCATATTGACACTAACAACCCATATGATGGTTGTTTTATCTTCTCCTCTATAGACTGTGCTTCCCTTTCAATAAAGGAATCTTCCATAAACTTCAAAGGCTCGACCTTTGCTCATTCTAATCCACCTGATCTTTTTCACTTCAAGGGACTTTTAGCCCTGGCACACGCTTGCACTTCTTATACACATTTGAACCGGAAAAGTTTCTCCACTCGTTGTAGAGTCCTCGTGCACAATGGCACTATCCCTCTTGAGCTTTAGCTTGCTCAAATATCTAAGGATCTTTTCCCTTTCTTCCTTCAAAGGAAATTCTTCTGCCCTCCTGGAACTATGTGATCTTCCTCTTGAGCTTATGGATTTTTGAAATGGTCCTCAGTGCATTCCTGGCACTAGTTTCTCTTTCAGTATTGGACACCAAGGACTCCAACCACGCACTCATTGTTCTTTTCTCCCCTAAGACTTTCTCAACACTTGTCTAAGTGTTGGCCCAGTGCACTCCTTTCACAGGTATTTTCCCGATTCCTGAACTCTTCAGGCTCACTAGTGCAATCCTTGCACTGCTTGCAAAACTTTCCTCTAGAGTGTTCAATAACTTTGGTCTTCCTTCTCCTCCAACTATCTATCAGAGTGTTCAGTAACTCTAATAAATATCATTCTAGTTGTTAAACAACCCTGATAGGCATTCCTTGGAACCATTCCTTCTAAGCCTCATAATGGTTCTGGTGTGCCCACCTGGCATGCTCTTTCTGAACTCTCAATAGAGTACAATTTCACTCCTTGCACTGGCTTACTTGAGTTTCAATACTCTGGTGTGCACTCCTTGCACAAGCCTAAGAGCCCAGAATTACTCAGAAATCTACAGATAGGGAAATCTATCTAAACCTGCAAATGTAGCCTACTTGCATACAACTACAACATACATAAATAAACATAGAAAAACATTCAGAGAACAACCATTCATCACATATAAAACACATACACCTCATATGCAGGAAAAACTGCTTTTGTATTATATATGAATGCCTCTATACAAAGATGTTCTTACAAAGGATAGACTGCAACAAATTCTCATCTCTTGCTCCCTTCTCTGGATCTCTCTACTTTCTCATCTACAACTCTTCATCATCCTGAATGAATTTTGAAAACAAATATTTTTTTAAAAAGAGGGGCTCCTCGAGCCTTCCCTCCATCCACCTACTCACATTGAATTGAAATGAATTACATTCAATGGGCATGTAGTCCAAATCCGATCTAGATCCCTCCCACTATAAACCCTTAAAGGTGACCCTATCTATTACAATAACTTGTCTTGTACAAAGACATAGGCTCAATTTTCCTAAACCCTTACAGACTTAAATTGTATTTAATTTGCATTAAAATTTTAAATTGGACTCAAAATGAAAGGGTTGGCGCCTCTCTTTCCTTGGAACCCATTCCTCCTTGTGCGCTAATGAGATTCTTTATTGGCGTCGATGAGCTGGAGAGATGCTCCTGCATCATAGTCCCACACTGGAAAAATCATGAGCTTCTTCTCATGGCTCCCCTACCACTATTGTTGAGATCCTTCGGAATCCCAAATCTGAATTTGGATTTGTCCATCTACTCCCCTATCTTGTTTCTTCTGTTGTTGCTTCCCTTCTTCTACAGGCTCACCACTGATCAACTTCCTCTTGTTGTTGGGTTCCTCCTATGCTTCTCCCAGTATCAACCTCTTTATCTCCTCTATTACTCTGTCCAACTAGTCTACTGGTTGTCTCCTCCTTTGCAGTCTGCTATGCTGCAACTCCTCTTCATCAATCTCCAACTTGACCTGTTGGATAATATGACTTCACACTATTACCCTTTCCTTGAGGGCTTCCACTCCTTCACACAAATCAATTGGAGGATCAATCTGATCTCCGATGATGCTTCTATCTCCTGTGGCACTAGTTTTCCACTCCACTGGAGGTCCTATTAGAGTCTAAGATTTTATTAGGTTTATTTTTAATTCACTAGATAACCATAGCATAGATAGGATCACTGAGAAATACACAATCACAAGAGACACATCATTTATCCTGGGAAAGCCTCATGGGGGAGAAAACCCAACAAAAACATCCTTAATATAGATAGCCAATACAATGCCAAGAGAATAAACCAATACAGAAAGTCCTCTCCCAAGCATCTCTCCCTCTCTCTCTCTCTTACTTCTTCTCCAACTGCAGCTCCAAACTTGCACTCTGATGAACAAGTGAGTGAGTGAACAAATGAGGCATTGGCCTCTCTTAATTATACAATCTGGCAGGTGTTGAACTTAGGTGTCTTTTCACTGGCAGGGTTGACTTCTCATTCTGGGTGGTTATAACCACTTCAATATATTCTGGGGGCCGAATTATCATTTAGCATGTTACAATTAGGGTTTCACCAATTCGCAAAAGGGGATTTGGTCATTTAAAATGCCCGACATGATCAATCCACAAAAGGGGATTGATCTAATGAATAATACATCAATAATAAAATAGAATACTCTTTGCAGTTACAATATTTCAATGCTCCTCCTTAACAAGAAGGGTATTCTACAACATCATCAGGCGAGAGAGAGGACAGCATCATCAACAACATCTTGGAACACTGACTGGCATATCTATAAATCATTGAAAGTTTTCTCATCATCAATATCATCATTCACAACAGGGAGCTGGAATGGCATCATCATCATCATCTTCAATAAGAAGCTGAAGTGGAATCATCATCATCAACTTCAGCAAGAAGCTAAAGTGGCATCATCATCATCAACTTCAGCAAGAAGATGAAGTGGCATCATCATCATCAACTACATCAACATGGATTAGTATAACACTAATACATCATCATCATCAATAATAGCACAAGGCTGATACAACATCAAAAACAACAATATCACAGCACAAAGGCTAGAGCATCATCAACAACAACAACATCATAGCACGAAGGTTGGAGCATCATCAACATCAACACTAGGTTGAGAGTCTTCACATGAGGTTAGCATCACAACATGAATATGGATACACAATATCATCAGCACAAAGAGGGCATCACAACATGAGGCTAGCACATCATCACATCACGAAGTTGGCATGTCATTGGTATGAGGATGGCATCACAACACTTAAGCTGGCACATCATCACAACACGAGGCTGACACATCATCACAGCACAAGGTCGACGCATCTTCACAACACAATGTTGGCACATCATCAACATGAAGCTGGCATCATACCACTAGGTTGGCACATCATCACAAAAATTAAGCTGGCATCACAGCACTAGGCTGGCACATTATCATAGCAATTAAGCTGGCACATCATCACAACAATTAAGCTGGCACATCAACACTACTCCCCCTTTCAAGGGAGGTCCTTTCGGACTATACCAAGCTTATCTCGAAAGTGCTCAAAATTTACACGAGATAGAGGCTTGGTCAACACATCAACAACATGTTCATCCGTGCTAACATAATGGAGTTTTATGGATCGTCTCTACAACATATCATGAATGAATAGATATCATATCTTTATGTGCTTCGACTCATCATGGAACACAAGGTTCTCCATCATATTTATACAACTCTAGTTATCACATAGGATCATGGTGGCTTCCATGTCCAGATTAAATAGATTTGTCAACAACATCCGAAGCCATATGGATTCACAACTGGCGGAACATTTAACAATGTATTCTTCTTCTGTCGTTCTCAGAGAAATGTTGAATTCCTCCCTACTATGCCATGAAGTTATGGCTGACCTCAGACTGAAACAACATCTTGAAGTTCTCTTTCTATCATAAACACTTCCAGCTCAATATGAATCAGTGTAACCACTTAGTCTGATGTCATGATCTTTAGTATAATAGAGACCAAAATCCAACGTACCCTTAAGGTATCTCATCATATGTTTTGCAGCAACAATGTGAACACGCCTGGGTTCTACCAGATATTGACTCAAGGAAAAACATGTATCTAGCCCAGTATTCGTCAGATACATCACTGAATCAATAATCTATATGTTTAGGGTAGCATCAAACAATTCTGACGAGGTGTCTACCAGGAGCTTCAACTTCGTTTCCATGGGTGTGTTCATGGATTCACATTTAAACATGTCGAACCTCTTCATTTTAACTGCATACTTCCCTTGGTTAAGGAATATCTTCTCTATGCTTTGCCAAAGTTCAAGACCTAAGAGATAATGCATTTAGATCTTCCATCAAACTCTGTAGTAAGTTTCCTCTGCAATTTGTGATGAGATTTTATTTATATGGTCAAGAATACATCACCTACATATAGTAGTAACATCACTGGCTCATCATTCATAACCTTGAGATAAAGGTTAGAATCAACTTTACTCTTTGGTAACTCCCAACATCTCCAGGAAACTGTAAATCAAGCTCTAGGAGCTTGCTTCAATACGTATAGAGCTTCCTTCAACCTACAGTCCTGAGTATTTCTATCTTCAATCTTCAAACCAAATTTTCACGTTACATTGTACCAATTTGGTACACTTGCTCAGTTGCAACTCAATCTGCACAAACATGTGCTAGCTCTATGTGCTTTCTGCAAGGAACTATCTGTCTCACTGTCTGGGAGTATGTCCTCTACTCTCTCTCCAACTATTCCTTCTAGAATCTAGGACTCTTCACCTGCAACTGCTCTGAGGCTGAGAATGATTACTTCATTCTCACTGTCGCTGCTAAAATCTGAGAGTAACTCCTCTTATTCTATCACGGTAACAGTTTCATCTAAAACTGAGAGTGGCTCAATAATTGATATTGAGGCTAGATCTTCTTCTTTCATGGAGGTAACTTTATCCTTCATTGTAGTCATGTCTCCATGACCCAACTAATGTAATGCAATAATTGCCACATGATTTTAAGTATGGGGTTTTATCCCCCTGCATCTCATACTATATACGAATCATGGTTGTTCTGGTTGGCTTCATAAATACTGAAACTATTTCTTCAATAACTGGAGTAAGTGTCTCGTCATAGTATTATCCCTCTTGTTGGGAGAATCCTCTTAGACACACATCAAGATTTGTACATCTCCAACATGCTTGATCTATATAGATCAATCTTGGAAGTCAATACCGACTTCTCTTCTAGTCTCACGAAACAATCCATATCCTAGTCTTTCTAACTTGCTTCCTTCTTTGTCACTGAAACAAGGGAATCTTACATAAGATTTAATATCTTCTAAGAGTCTCTGAAGTTACGATCTAGTCTTCTCATGTCATCTGTCTCCCAATCCTGGAAGTTGTCTCTCCATCTGATCCTTTCTGATATTAGGCTTATCATTGATTTCTTCTAATTCTACAAGGACTTCATCATCTCTTTACAGGGTATACTTGGTATTCAATACCAAGTCTAAATATGAAAGATTGTGGCAGGCTTCATACGAGTTATGCTTCTGGCCAAGGTGTCTTCATTAACCTTTGAACAATTATGCTATGAGTTCTTGTTCTAATGTTCGGTCATCTTCGAATCCTTTTGCTCCTTATAATCAATATTCGTATGAGATACTTTGAATATCAAAAGATAGCTTCTTCTTCATCTTCTTTGGTACATGAATGTATATGGTCATGTACATAGTCTACTTCATATATCATCTAATATGTTTCCTTCTACAACCTTCACTATAGCTTCCTCAAGGTTATCACCTGCGACCTGAACAAGGTCAACAAAAAAACAAACAAGAATAATACTCTTTTGATAATAATAGATAAAACAAAGACACAAATAATCATCACAGTAGCTCGTTTAGAACTATCACTTGTGACCTGTCTGAAGCAAAGATCAAAAGTAAGAAATACAATATGAAATGAGGTCAACACTCT
The DNA here is from genome assembly GCA_000966675.3 of Picea glauca. Taxonomy (NCBI): domain Eukaryota; kingdom Viridiplantae; phylum Streptophyta; class Pinopsida; order Pinales; family Pinaceae; genus Picea; species Picea glauca. The sequence goes on from JZKD02S1673421.1 coordinate 255,089, forward strand.
TCTAGTGTTGTGATCAAACATTCCTCCATGGTAACCTGGAATCAACACAAGAAGTTTCTCCTAGAGGAGACGTTAGTTGTATCTGTTACATTAAGAATTTATCTCAATACGCCCACATGCTACCAATTATAATACTCTTCAAATATTTCTACCTCAACTATAGTGTTTTCTTGACACTTGCACGTTTTGAATCTTATCAACTTAATCAATCAAGCCTGGAACTTGGAGTTTTGTTCTCAAGAATGAGTGTGTTTCTTTTCTTCCAAGTCTCCTTCACTAAAGATGACAAGTTCTTTCTTCAACCTGTCTTTTGTACTAGGACAATATGTTATCTTGACAGAAGGTTGGGTTAGAGAATAAAATCTATGATCTCAACTTTAATCCATCTAATACCTTGACTTTAATTTTGGCCAAAGGTTAGTATGATGGTCATAGCTTCAACATGCAATCTAGATCAAAATAATGTCATAAAAAATAGATGCATATCAGAATAATCAAACCTGGGTTGCATTATTCCTCTGAATGTGTTGGATCTTGAGATCCTTATGGATCTATGGAAAGAGATCCCTTCTCCTGCAAATACCCTTTAAATATTAACAATCTAAACATATGTGGGTACATACCTCATATAGCATTTGTAGGTAGTGGCACCATCTGGTAGAAGCGGTAATAATTACCAAGTCTTAAAAACTTCAAGGGTGACTGCAAGTGGTACTATGGATGATACTTCAACTAGTACTATAACTGTAATTGATACTGCAACTGATTCTGAGACTGCAACTACAACTGCAACTTAGGGTTTTATGAAGAAACCCTAATTTTTCAAACTTCAAATTTTGAAATTTTGATCCATGGGATAGATGTATTGAGCTGAGGCGAGTAAGTTGGTGCAGTCAGATTTCTGAAAATCCAAATTTTACCCCCTCAAACTTGACTTACGGATTTCTGGATGAGTGCTTCTAGTTTTCTGGTACTTCTGGTACTTCAGGTACTTCTGGTTTTCTGGTACTTCTGGTACTTCAGGTACTTCTGTTTTTCTGGTACTTCTGGTACTTTTGTTTTTCTAGTACCAGTGAAAACTAAGGTTTCACTTTCCAGGAGATCTACCAACTAAAAAGGTGCGCTGAAGGTGCCAAAGAATTCCTTGGGTTAGGACACACTTTTCTAGATGGTTTTGAGGCTGAATATCGTCTTCAATAAAAGCCCTAATTTTCATGTACGACAACAGTGACGTTTTTCTTCTTCTTGTGAAAGATGCTCTCTTCAACTTAGATCTGATACCATGTTAGAGTTAAAGATATTATTAGGTTTATTTTCAATTCATTATATAACCATAACATAGATAGGATCACTGAGAAATACACAATCACAAGAGACACATCATTTATCCTAGGAAACCCTCATGGGGGAGAAAACCTAGCAAAAACTTCCTTAATATAGATAGCCAATACAATGCCAAGAGAATAAAACAAACAATACATAAAGTAATCTCCCAAGTATGCGCCTCTCTCTCTCTTCCTTCTTCTCCAGCTGCAGCTCCAAACTTGCGCTCTAATGAACAAGTGAGTGAGTGAACAAATGAGGCGTTGGTCTCTTTTATTTATACAATATGGCAGGTGTTGAACTGAGGTGTCTTTTCACTGGTAGGGCCGACTTCTGATTTAGCATGTTACAATTAGGGTTTGACCAATTCACAAAATGTGATTTGGTCATTTACAATGTCCGAAATGATCAATCCACAAAAGGGGATTGATCTAATGAATAATACATCAATAATAAAATAGAATACTCTTTGCAGTTACAATATTTCAACAGGTCCAAATTCTCCAGGCATGCTACTAAGATTTTAATCATCCATCTCTCCTAACAATTCTCCTTCTGTCAGCTCCTCTCCTTGTGCTGGTACAAATCTAGTTTCATCCAACTGCTCCTCTGGCTGGAATTTATCCTCACTATTCATGAATGCATTCCTATGGAAGTCTTATTTTATTCCTAGATTTCTCAACCAATCCTCCAACATCTTTATCTCCTTCTCCTACCGAGTGAGCATCTGATATGTATGCTCCTCTTCTTCTTTCATCTCCTGGGTAAATTTCAATGTCTACTCCTACTCCTTGTTGGGACCACATATTGTACCTTTTTGCTCATACTTTTTGCCATTATTATACCCTTCATCACCTGTATTTAGACTCATATTATCACTTCATCTGATCACTCCAAGGTATACA
>JZKD02S1673421.1:274503-286214 GCA_000966675.3 Picea glauca
ATTACTGGCTCATTGTTCATGATTTTGAAGTAGAGGTTAGAGTCTGCTTTACTCTTGGTAAAGCCTAAGCTCGTCAAGAAACTGTCTATACGGCCATACCAAGCTCTGGGAGCTTTCTTCAATCCGTATAAGGATTTCTTCAATCTGCAAACATGAGACTTCCTGTCTTCAACCTCAAATCCTTGAGGTTTCTCTATATACACTTCCTCTTCGATAACATCATTTAGGAAAGTTGTCTTCACATCCATATGGTGTAGCTTCCACTTCATCTTAGCTGCAAGAGCTATGATGGTTCTTATCAAAGTGTATCTAGCCACAAGAGCGAATGTCTCCTCATGGTCAATGCCTTCCTTCTGGGAAAAGCCACAAGCGACAAATCTTGCTTTATACTTCTCAATACTTCCATCAACAGTATGTTTTACTTTGAAGAGCCATCTGGAGGATACCACATCTTTATTCTTCGGTATGGAAACTATTTCCCATACTTCGTTCTTCATTATGGATTGGTATTCCTATGACATGGCATCTGCCCATTCTTTCCTCTGAATGGCTTCTTCAAAGAAGGTAGGCTCCTCTTCTAGGAGATCACACATCAAAGACGTATAACTGGAGAATGGCTTTGGTATTTTCACATGTCTTGTGGTTCCTAGGGGAACACCGTACTTCTCTCCATCTTGAATAATCTCTCTAGCCCAAGCTGGCTTTCTTTTATGGAGGATCGTCATATGAGGAGGTTATTGCACTTCTACTATATCATGGTCTTCTAGAAGTTCCTTATCAGGGGAAGTTATGACTTCCCTCACTGGTTTTACAGCTTTGGGAACCTCCCTCATTGCAGTACTGGGGATTACGGGTTCCTCTTCATATACCTCTTCAAGCTGGCATAGTTTAGATTTCTTGAGCACTGCATCTTCATCAAAGGTCACATCCATGCTGATCTCAATGTGATGTTGACCTAGTATATAGATTCTGAAGGCCTTGGATACCTCATAGTATCCCACAAATATTCCCTTCTTTCCTGAAGGATCCAACTTGTTTCTCTTTTATTTAGGTATATGAATAAATATTGGATAGCCAAATATTTTGAGATGGCTTAACTCTGGCTTCTTTCCAGTGAACATCTCTTCTGGTGTCTTGAGCCCAAGTGCACTATGGGACAATCGGTTTTTCACATAAACAGTTGCCATTGCTGCTTCTGCCCATAAGCACATAGGAAGATCTTGATCATGGATCATAGTCTTCATAGCTTCCAGTATGGTTATGTTCTTCTGTTCAAATACACTGCTTTGTTGGGGATTATAGGGAGTAGTGATTTCCCTCTTGATCCCAACATTTTTGTAGAAGTTCATAAACTCTTTTGAGGTATATTCTCCTCCATTATCTGACCTGAGTATCTTAATCTTCCTTACAGAAAGGTTCTCTATCAAGGCTTTGAATTCCTTGAACTTGTTGAACACTTCAAATATATCCAGGTCTTATGAGAATGATCATCAATGAATGATACATAGTATACATACCCACTAATGGAGGACGATGGCATTGGGCCACATACATCTGAATTAATGAGTTCTAGGACTCCTTCTGCCTTGATTTCCCTCTTTGGAAATGGGTTCTTGATTTTCTTCCTTGTGCACATCCATTGCATATGCCTTCATGATCACCTTTGAGTTCTGGTAAACCTGTGACTATTTTTCATATGTATGGTAGCGCCTTGTAGTTGATGTGAGCTAATCTTCTATGCCAAAGTTCACATGGATTCTCAATGGCATGGGTCATGGCATCTTCTGAGTGACCCTTTAGTTTATGCAAGCCACCTTCTTCTTTTCCAATGATGATTTCTTCATTTATGGTCTCTCCTTTAACACGTTGCCTTCTGCAACCTTCACTATAGCTTCCTCAGGGTTATTACATGTGACTTGGAGCAAGGTCAACAAAACAACAAGCAAGAATAATATCCTTCTGATAATATAAAGCAATAGCATGAACAATCATCACAGTAGCTCCTTTAGAGCTATCATTTATAATTTATCTGAAGGAAAGATTAAAGGTAAGGAATACAATACAAAATGAGGTCAACACTCTCATAGTGTTGTGACCAAGCATTCTTCCATGGAAACCTGGAACTAACACACGAGGTTTCTCCTAGAGGAGGTGTTAGTTGTATCAGGCAAAGCATTTACCTCTATATGCTCACATGCTATCAAGTATAATACTTTATGATGACTGTTATCTCAATTATAGTCATCAACTTGTCATGTGTACCCTTGAATCTTATTAATCTTGATTAATCAAACCTAGAGCCTTGTCCTCAAGAATGAGTGCTTTCTTTTCTTCCAGGTCTCCTTCACTCAAGTGACAAGTGCTTTCTTCAACCTGTCTTCTCTACTGAGACAATATGCTATCTTGACAGAAGGTTAGGTAAGAGGATATGCTCTATGATCAACATTTAATCCTTCTAATATTTGATCATAGCTTCAACATGCAACACTGATCAAGATAATTTCATGACAAATAGATGCATATCAGAACAATCACACCTGGGTTGCATCATTCCTTTGAATGTGTTGGATCTTGAGATCCTTCTGGATCTATGGCAAGAGATCCCTTTTCCCTGCAAACACTCTTTACGGTTTAACCATTAAACATATGTGAGTACATACCTCTGATGGCATTTGCAGGTAGTGGCTCCATCTGGTAGCAACGGTAATAATTACCAACTCTTAAGAAAACTTCAAGGGTGATTGCAACTGGTTCTACGACTGCAACTACAACTGACGTTGCAACTGCAACTGGTTCTGGAACTGCAACTGCAACTGCAACTTAGGGTTTTATGAGGAAACCCTAATTTTTCAAACTTCAAATTTTGAAATTTTGATTTAGGGAATAGATGAGTTGGGCTGAGGCGAGTATGTTGGTGTAGTCAAAATTTCAAAAATCCAACTTTTACCCCCTCAAACTTTGAAATTTTGACTACACCAACATACTCGCCTAAGCCCAACTCACTTGATCTACGGATTTCTGTACTGGTGCTTCTAGTTTTCTGGTACTTCTGGTACTCTGGCACTTCTGGTACTTCCGGTACTCTGGTTTTCTGGTTTTTTGGTACTTTGTGAAACTAGGGTTTCACTTTCCGGGAGATCTAGCCACTGAAAAGGTGCGTTGAAGGTGCCAAAATGATCCTTGGTGGAGGGTGCACTTTTCTAGGTGGTTTTAGGGATGAAATACCTTTCCAAGAAAAAGCCCTAATTTTCATGTACGGTAACAGTGACATTTTTCACTTTTCTCTTGTGAAAGATGTTTCCTTCAGCTTGGCTCTGATACCATGTTAATGTTTAAGCCATTATTATAGATGTTTGCATTTCATTAGATAACAATAGCATATTCCAAGATCACTGAGAAATACACAATCACAAGAGACACATCACTTATCCTGGGAAACCCTCTAGGGGAAGAAAACCCAGCAAAACTTCCTTAATATAGATAGCCAATACAATGCCAAGATATATCTTAAGTTAATACATAAAGTCCTCTCCCAGATATGCGCCACTCTCTCTCTCCTTCTTCTCCGGTAGCAGATCTGAACTTGTCTCTCAAAATGAGCAAGTTAGTTGTGTCTAAGTGAGGTACTAGCCTCCTTTATTTATACAAGTCTGGCACATGTGAAGTGTCTCTTCACTGGAAGGGCCGACTTCTCAAACTGGGTGGGTAAACCCACCTTTATTATATTTCTGGGCCTCTTTAATATCTGTTGGGGCCGACTTCTTATTCTTCCTATTACAATTGTCTTTTGACCAATCCGCAAAAGGGGATTTGGTCCTATTACAATGACCGACATGATCAATCCACAATGGGGATTGATCCTATGAATAATATATCGATAATAATAAGAATACTCTTTGCAGTTACATTATTTCAACAGTCAAGACCAAGAGAAATATGATCATGAAAGATATTGAGGTGATGAAAGAAATTCACTAGGAAATACTAGAAAAGAGAATAGTGAAACCAAATTAGTTGATCATGTTGATTAGACATTTCATATCGCAAATACAGGATTCCTTAAAGGAATAAGTAATGACCCCTATTTTTTATAATGAAATTGATCTTGAAAACATGCAAGTAAGAAGAATCAAACCGATACTAGAAGATTTCAAATTGTGGAGGGACTTCAAGGATCAAATGAAAACGTCGAAATTCAAGTGATAATTGTAAGCATTATCTGTATTCTGATGAATTTTGTAATTTTTGTAAAAATTATTCGAGAAGTAGAATTGAAACGTCGTAACTGTCCTCTCACAGAGTGACAGTTACTGAATACAAAAATCCCTCTCTAATGTTTATAAAAGGGATGAATGTAAAAGAGAAGGGAATTTTGCACTTTATGTTGAAGGATGTACTATCATTGGACTTATTTAATGAAGAGCAAGATGCATTTCAGAAACTGTGATTGTGGTGAATGTATCTGAGTCTTTTCTTAATGCATTTGTCCTAATTTGAATATCACATATTCAAACGTATGAATTTTTTCTTCAATGTTCTTGTATGCTCGTGTTATCATAGTTTCCTTCATTGAATGTAGTTATAATATTGTTTCATGCAATAAAAACTTATTGCTATTGTTTCTTCATAATGTTATTGCACCTATATTCCATTTGAATGTACGAAGTAATTCAAATTCAAAAGGACATTTTACTTAAATGTGTTCAATCTTCTCTAGTTAGATCGTGATCATGATAGGATTAGTGTAGTTAGAATTACGTTTTAGAATAGTTGTAAATAATATATTTTAGTTTAACTTCAGATTTTATTTCATGTGAGAACCTTTGGTTCTCAAATTCATATTTAGATAGTATATTTAGTTTTGCAACCAAGCCAATATATTGTTCGAAAAAACCACCCCAAATGAGACTCAATCTAATTGGGAGTTCTCATCTAGTATTTGTAAGTTTTAAACCTGCGAAGTAAAGCAATGCATATAGATTCTTAAGAAATACAGAAATTAATCAATGGCTCATACACAGAGTACACAGAGATTTTATACCGGAAACCCTCAACCGGGAAAACCTTTCTTATTTTCATTATATCGAATTTCACCATTCGCCATACAATATATACAATATTTTTAGGTATTTCGTAGATACCAAAACCCTAATCCCTTAATCTGGGATTAATTTACAAATCCGCTAAAAATAGAAAAATCCGCTAAAAATAGCAAAAACCACCAAAAAAAATAATTTCAGAGCGTTGCCCCAAACGTTGGGCGTAACCTGGGGGGGGGGCATACCTACCCCTCCCTGGGACCCCCCTAGGAAAGCACTCGACACACACGACAAAGCTCTAGGTGAAGGGATCGTCAGATGCAGTTGTCGTATCTGACGCACACACACACACACACATGCAAAAAATATAGCACATACCCAACAGTATTATCCCTTGCTTGATTTACATGACCTTTTGGACCCATCAACAGAAATGGGGCTTGAAGTAGATCCATTGAACTAAATGGCTACAAAGAAAGCTCAAATATCTACTCGTTCCATTCCTCTTGTTATCACAAGTCACTCTAGTGATTCTCAACAACCTTTCCTTGAGCATGCTTTGTATCCTCGGTCTTACTCAGTGAACACACTCTCTCAATTTACCAATCAACGTACTTGGTTTCATTCCAAACCTAACTTTTCATCCCTGAGTTCACACCAGTTCATTATATCTGAACTCCATACCATAATTAGAGAGTCTCGTGAACAGGTAGACTATGTCCTAACCAGATGGTGGAGTAGACAGACCGATTAGCCACCCATTGACTACTCTTTATCCTAGGGTCAGGAAAACCTTCCAATCAAAAATTGTTTCCTTCCCATTCTTTCTCCTACAAGGAAAATCCGACCGTTGGAACCCCCAAAGTATCACTTACCTCCTACTCCATGGGACCTTTCAGAACCCTCCAACTTCAAGATTGAATGTTTCTTTCTTTCTGGTGATGGTGGTATACCTTCCTCTCCACCTTCAACACCAAGGGGTTAACCCAATGAAAATTTGGAAGAAGAAGATAAACCTAAAAGTGAGTCGGAAGAAGAAGATAAATTACAACTAGTTCTATATAACCCTCAAGTCATGGATGGAAACAACCAAAAACCTCCACCTTATGAATCTTGGTTACTCCCAAACACAATTGTCATACTTGGGAAACTCCATGACATGCCTAAGCATTATGAAAAATTCCTCCCCAAGTTTGACCTAGAAAAAAAGGATTTGGTTGAAGACCATGTTATAAAATTCTTATCAAAAATAAGGTTCCATAACGTTCGATATGAAAATGTCATATGTTGGTTGTTCCCTCATAAATTTGAGAATAAGTCCACAACCTAGTTCTACTCTTTGGAAGAAGATCCTATTAATAGCTCAAGAACATTTGAGACTATTTTCCTTGGGAAATTTGGGGAATAGAAAACACCATCTACTTTAGTCTTAAATCTCTCAAGAATTTAAATGGATCCAAATGAGAAATTCCAAGATTTCAATCAATGCTTCCTTAATTTACTAAAAATAATCCCTTGAGCTTCTAAACCCATTGAGGATGTTACCATTGAATTTTACTCTTTATCCCTACCCATGTCCATGCCAATGTTTGTTAAAACCACCGAGAAATCCACCCTTGAAGCAACTTTTCAAGAAGCTCTCAAAATTGAAAAGAATATGTTAAGTTTGAAGGGAAACATTGGAGAAGAATCCTCAAAAGATAAAAGTAAAACTAATACCAAAGCCACGGTTACTAAGTCTTCAAAATAAAACAAAGATATTGATTCAATGGACATGGAATCGCTTCAGAGAATTGTCAAGAAAATATTCAATGAATTGATTGACTTGAAGAAACATAGTGGGGAAGGCTCTTCTAATACCAATAAATTTTTTAAGTTCCAATCTAAGACAAGAGAACTCATCCCTTTAACAAAGCAAACCCTTTTTCCATCAGATGGGATTAATATGGAAGACATTGTCCAAGCTCTACAACATTGGGCCACCAAAAATTTGGTTGAATCTAAAGATGAAGAAGAGGGTGAAAATGAAAAAAAGGAACAATCCCATGAAACTGATGAATTACCTGAACAACAATTTAATTCCTTATGGGATATCTCATATGGAGTCGAAGAAGAGGAAGAGATAGAGGAAATATATATGTCTCAAAATGTTGTGACCACTAGGAGTGCATCATAAAAATACACAATAAAATCTCTCTCTCTCTCTCTCTCTCTCTCTCTCTCTCTCTCTCTCTCTCTCTCTCTCTCTATATATATATATATATATATATATAACATAGAGATGACTAAAGTACTAACATCCTCAATAAAACTTTCATGTCCAGTGGCCTTCATCGACCCATAACAAGTATTCCCACAACTCATGAATGTGTGAGGGTCACATGAACTAGGATTGGAACTCCTAGTTTGTCCATGTTCCCTCTCCTAGCTAGAATTCGTTGAAAGGCCTAAAGGCCCAACCCGTCCCCCAACATTAGCTGAAGGTCCCTCCTAATGGGATCATGTTATGAACATGTTGTGTGAAACCATGCTACAGGTCAAGGTGGATATGGATGTCTAGGTTTGGTTGATGTTTTCTACAATAAGATATGTTGGGCAGGGTGGTTAGGCCTCCACCTAGGAGGATGAGGACCTAGAAATACATCACACCTAAAATTTTCTCTATCCTGTGTAGATGCATGGCCCAACACCTGTAATTCACCAATGTTAAAGTAGTTGACATGTTGACCTAAAACTAACTCTGCCCATAATTTTCTAAGGAAATACAAGGGCACCTTCTTATTATTGCAAAGAGTTTCATCAAACACCACAAACCCCCTATTCATCCAATTGTCTAAAAATGTTTAGTAGGTACACCAGTTCATACAAATGTGTCTCTTTGTGACTAGTGGTTGTAATAGAGTTATTGGGTCAATAAAAACTATAATCAATTCTTGTTTTTGTGGAATACCGAGAGGGGGGGTGAATCAATATAAGCATTATTACCACTTTTAACCACAATATATTATCTTCAACTTTATAAGTAGTGTTCAACAGTTTATCATTAGCATTGGATATATCAACAACAACATAAATCAATAGTGCATAATAAACAATCACATAAGCATAGTACACCATAATTTACGTGGAAACCCAAATGAGAGTAACCACAAAATGATTTTATTATATATCAAAGAGTACATTCATTGGAAGCACCAACTTCCCAATTCTCCAGCTACAACTAGGAGGTTAAAACCCCCTATTTATAGGATCCAACAACCTGAAGGAAGCTACAACTCCCTCAATTCTCTGGCTCCAACCAAAAGGAGGCTACAACCCCCTTATTTCCAGGCTCCAAACTGAAGGGAACTCCAACTCCCTTTGTTTTTCGGCACCAACCGCCTCTAATAATCAACCTATAATCATCCTATCATCCAAACTGTCACTATCACATCAACTTGCAACTATCACATCAACTTGCAACTGATCATCAACCATGTATAAATTATGTACCAACATATGCATCAACCTATAACTTCTTGTTGTCCTTGTCACTATATATGTCATTGATATATCAACCAGATCCCCTAATATATACCATATCAAGTATATTCCCAACATCAAGTATACAAACCATCTACCAAAATATGCCTCAAATACATGCCAATATCACAAATATGTGCCTCTAACAATGAACCATAACATCCATGAACTAAATACCAAAAGTGTGTATCAATCATGTATCAATATCACCAAGATCTAATCATGTACCAAAAGATCCTCCAAGACATGTCTTAAGCATGTGCCATACCATCCGTGATAAACACACATAAAAACAAACCTTTACTCATGAAAACTGAAGCATACCATCTCAGATATTGTAACAACCCCACTGAACCATCAATCTGTGTTGCGACCAAAACCAAACATACTTCTTCAAGTCCTTTTCTCAAATCCGTGACCTGTAAACTGTCAACCTGTAGATGTCCATGCTTTGATCCAATGTGACACGCGGATGTATGCGCCTTTCTCCTCTGCGACCAGTGGATAACCGCAGAAAGCTAGTTCTGCAGACTTCTTCTTTCACTTCCCTTGGCTATCTCAGACTTCGTTGCCTCGGATTTTCTACAAAAATATTTACCAAAATATGAATGATAGATAAACATTGAACTTGTGTGTAGATGAGAGACGTCTTGTAGTGTCTTTAAACTTCTTCAAAGTAATTACTTTAGGGATTCTCGACTTTCATGCTTCAACTACTTTACTCTTTTTACTTTAAGGATTCTCGACTTTCATGCTTCAACTTCTTCATGAAAGGATTGAACACTGTTTTGCTACTTGTTTTGAATAAGAAATCTCATAGCTTCAAAATGCAATATATTTCTTCAAAGTAAATTCATTCATTACTTTAGGGATTCTCGACTTTCATGCTTCAACTTCTTTACTCTTTTTACTTTAAGGATTCTCGACTTTCATGCTTCAACTTCTTCATGAAAGGATTGAACACTGTTTTGCTACTTGTTTTGAATAAGAAATCTCATAGCTTCAAAATACAATATATCTCATTCTGTACAATATTTACTACTCTGCTGGGAAGTGCATATTGATTAACAAAGCTTTGTCCTGCAACACACAACTGTCTCCCTCTACATGCTTTCCATGGAAGCTTCAAGACTCTGCCTCAAATCCTCCCTCAAAAGTATTTTTGAATCTGGTCTGCATAGCCTCGACTTTTGCACTCTTACCCAGCGCCACCCTTCACCCTTAAAGTAGTACAATATGTAAGCATTTGACAACTGGTACTCAAATCATTTTGAATTTATGGGAATTTATTTAATCATTTTTTATTTTGTATTTATGGGAATTGATTTAATCATTTTGTATTTATGAGAATTTAGTGAAATTCTGGGAATGAAGAATGTTAAAATATCAGTTTATATTACTTAAATTGCAATTTTGAACATTTAGTAGATAGAGAGACATAAAATTAGTCAAAGTTAACCATTTACATTTACACAATTTACAATTACTGAAATCACAGTTTCCATTAACCTGAGTGTTCCTACTTCCTACTAGATTGTTAACCATTTACAATTATTAAAATCACACAATTTACCATTACTGAAATCACAGTTTCCATTAAGCTGAATGTTCCTACTTCCTACTAGATTTCGGATCATAAAAGAAAAAAAGGCAAAGGAATACGATGGCCTGGTATCCCATACTTAGTAAGTATGGGAGGACCTTCAAAGGAGAAATGCAAACCTAAGCATCTTTGTAATTTTTCAAGAAAACAAGTAATGTTTGATACATAATCTGTTTGTTATTTGTACAATGTGTAGATCATCAGTTATTGGAGGTATACATACTTTATCCTTCTAAATGTGAAGATATAACTTTTTTTAAAAAAACACATGTTTTTAATCATTAAACCCACTCAAGTTATATATATTGTGTTCTCTACTTCTTTTTTTGAACAGAGAAAAAAAAAAATTACTTGACCAAGTTAACTTGTGAGCCCGAGAACATGGTTTCCTTTTCCAAAGAATGCCAAAAACACCCACAGTGGGTGTTTAACAGCTGCAGAGCATCAAGGCAGTCTTAATCTATATCAAAAGCCCTCAGAGCAGAGCTTTAACAAGTAACTACAACTTCCAACAAAATTTTCTATCACATCGAAAAAAAAATTAAATCGAAAAAGATTAAAAATTGTCCAATGATTAGATTTGTAGGCATTCTGGTATTTCTTAGTAGGCATTCTGGTATTTCTTGGACATAATTTCTTTTGTTCAGAACAAGCTTTCCAAAGATACATAAAACCACAACGCTAAGGAAGCTTCACGGCTATGGCCAGCTGCTCTTTAGTCTTCCCAGTCTCGTTTTCGCCTGGTCTAAGTGTGTGATATTTGAAGAAAAGAAATTTCTAGTTTGAATGCATTCACTAGCTAAAAAGAGAATTTGGAAGAAAATTTAGACAGATTTACCGCAATGCATACGATACTTGATTGAACGCTCGCTACAAAAGTTATTCATTGATTGAAATTGATTCATTCATAGTATTAATGAACATTGCAAGCTCTACAGTAGAAAAGGCAATGGGCAACGTACTATACACAATTTGTTGCGTGGCCTTCCCGAATCATTCTTTCATTATTGGAGTTTGAATGCACACATATTCAATAAATGAATCCAATCTTTTCCACGCTGCTCCTCCCTCTTCAGAAATGGCCGCAATTGCAGCTTTACCCACATCTTTCACTCTCTGCTTCATCTCCTCCGCCTCCGTCAACATTAATTTTCGCACAGCCTTTTCCACCTCATCCCTTTTAGCAACGCCCTCGCTTATCTTCATCTCGACCGCCAATTTCGCTTCCTTCACTAAAAGCAGAGCGTTTGCAGGCTGGTCGGACTGCAGGGGCAAAGCAATCATGGGAACCCCTGCTGCCACGCTTTCCTGAACAGAATTCCATCCGCAGTGGGTGATAAAAGCCCCCGTAGCTTCGTGTGCCAAAATCGCCGCCTGCGGTGCCCACCCGGTCTCTATCAGGCACCGCCCTTCCAGTCGCCGCTCATAGCCTTCCGGCAGCAGCTCCGCTTTCCACTCCAACGACGAACCGCCCTTGGCGAGACTTGACTCTGGCGGCCGCATCACCCATAGAAACGGCTGCCCGCTCGCTTCCAGACCCAGTGCCA
>JZKD02S1673421.1:288699-304474 GCA_000966675.3 Picea glauca
TATATATATATATATATATAACATGCATTTTAATCGAAATAAAACACATAACACAGAGTTACTACTACCATACTATGCATAACATAAAATTAAGCACATAAATTATACTTATCTTTCAACTAGAATAACACCACCAACTACATGCAGACCTTCCACAAACCTCTCATCCTTACACTACACTAATCATCACTCTCAACAGTAGGTCACCCACAAGCTGGGACTAAGCTCCATCGGGAAAGGGAATCCTACACTAGGCAAGGTCAACAGGAAGACACACAGTTTATGAGGAAGGATTCTCTCCCGGGAGCCACTTATGCCCACTTCTCACAAACTCTCATTTCCCACATGTTTGTCCCACCCCAGGAGTATACACCTTCACTGTCACACAATACATTGGTTGCTTCACCTCCCTTGCCTTGGGCTTCAACAACAGGCCGGATTGGAATTCTCAGATCTTTATAGCAGCTACGAGACCCCTTCGAAGAGAATTCACTTCCACAACACACTTTCTCACCTAGAGAGAGTTGCTCACAGGCCTGAAAACCTGCCTCTTCAACCAAAACAGCCTCTCTCACCTGGAGAGAGTGTTGCACACAGGCCTAACTACCTGCTTCTTCAACCATAACCACCTCTCTCACCTAGAGAGAGTGTTGCACACAATCTTGACAACCTGCTTCTTCAGCTCTGTTCCAGCACAAGGAGGACAACATCAAGGCTCAACAAGGAACAAACGATGGCAGCAAGTCACACTCAGCCAAGGGACTGCATAGCCACAACAACCCACAGTTATAAAACACATGACATAAAAAATTACGGGATGCTTAGGTTTCACAGAAGACGCAGGTCGGCTTCACGGATCTGATTTTCATAGGTGTGTGGCTATGCAGAGGTCCAGTGCAGAGACAAAATGGGTTCTCGAGAAGGATTCCACTGAACTCATGCGGATTATGGAAGAATGGGCACGCCAACCCCCAACATGGCTGACTTTTGCAGCTTTAACTACATGCACCCAGGTCGACACCTATCTTCCTAGAGCTGCATTCTCTCCATTTTGCATACGTTCATTCCCCAGGAACTTGGGTCAACACTTGGTCAATTGACCACCTTAGCCTTTTAGGAAATAATAGTAAATTATTATCCCCTTTAGAGGTAAGCCCCCTAGATTAGCCCCTAGACCCAACACTTAGCCTCCTCCCTTACCCAACTTTGTGGAAACTCAGTCCCCCATCAGTCTTTCTTCGTGGTCGATCTATACACGACAATGTTTTTATATTAACAAAGTGCATAATTACATGTACAAAACAGGCTCCTGGCCTTTAACACCTAGGCTCTCCGACCTACTTTCAGATAAGCTTACTAGCTTACAATTGTTTGGCTCACCAGCCTACAAAACAGGTTTACAATACATAGATATAATTGGGGCTCGTCCTTAGGGTATTACAATCCCCTCCCCTTATTTTTGCATTGTCCTCAGTGCAACTTACTTACACAGCATCAGCAAGATTTCCAAAATCTTCAAAAAGATGCGGGTATTTTGCCCGCATAACATCCTCATGCTCCCATGTCACGTCCTTAGGATCGTACCAGGTCCACTGGACCTTTACAATCCCTATGGCTCGATTCCAGAGCTGCTTGTTTTTTCGGTCCAACATGTGCACCAGATGCACTTGCAAGACGCCTTCTTGCTCCACCTGAATTACATTCCAATCGATTACATGATTAGCATCAAGTATATATTTCTTAAGAAATGAAATATGAAACACATTATGTACAATCATGGATGCAGGTAATGCAATCATATATGCAACTGGCCCAATCCTTCCTAGGATTTCAAATGGCCCACAAAATCTGGCTACCAACTTCAAACAATTTCCCAGCCTCATGGAACTACTATTGGCTTTCACTTTCAGGAAAACCTGCTCTCCCACTTTAAACTCTCTATGGGTTTTGTTTTTATCATAATAACGTTTTTGACTGTTGTGGGCAGCCTTTAAATTCTACTTAATTTTTAGCATTTGCTCTTCCATTTCCTTGACCAACTCTGGCCCAACCACTTCTCTATCAACTGGATTATCCCATCTTACTGGAGTATTGCAGTTTCTTCCATAAACTGCTTCAAATGGGCTCATCTTCAATGATGCTTGATACCCATTGTTGTAGGCGAATTCTACCAAGTGTAGGTATTCTTCTCATTTAGATGGTTTGTCCATCACATACATCCTTAGCATATCTTCTATCACTTGGTTCACCCTCTCTATCTACCCATCAGACTTAGGATGACAGGCTGTGCTGAAGTTCATATTCGTTCAAAATCCTTTGAACAACCCCTTCCAGAACTTTGAGGTAAATTTTGGGTCCCTATCAAACACAATTGTCTGGGGAATATCGTGCAATCGTGTTATTTCCCTCATAAAAATATCAAAAACGTTAGTTGCCTTGTGAGTAGTCTTTAATGGAATAACATGGGAAGATTTCGTAAGCTTGTCCACCACCACCATGATTGAATCATGCTGCTTGCCAGTCCTGGGCAATCCTGTGATGAAATCCATTGTCACTACCTCCCACTTCCACTCAGAAATGGGTAAAGGTTGTAGCAACCCTGTTGGGTGTCTATGCTCAGCTTTAACCTTATGGCATTCCATACATCTGGCAATGTATCCTCCAATTTCCTTCTTCATACCTAGCCAAAAGTAATGGCTCTTGACTGCTACCACAGTTTTATGATATCCAAGGTGCCCAACATAAGGTACATTATGAATTTCTTTCAAAATCATAAGTTTCAATTCCTGGACGTTAGGTACATAAAAAAATTTCTTGTACATAAGTGTTCCATCGGGTTCCAATTTATAATTTTCCACTTTCTATGGTATCTCACCTTACTATATCTTTGCTACCAAATCCCTGTACTGCAAATTTACATTTGCATCTTCCAAAATTCTGCTTTTAATATTAGTTTGGTACATGCTAATGGTTGTAGCATGCAATTCATGCACTCTCCTGCTGAGTGCATCAACCACTTTGTTCTCTTTTCATTTGATATTCTTGATATCAAAGTCATACTCGCAAAGAAACTCCAACCACCTACTCTGCCTAGCATTCAAGGTTGGATGATCAAACACATACTTCAGACCATTATGGTCTGTCCTCAGTTTGAACCTCCTTCCCATGAGGTAATGCCTCCATTTATTCAAAGCGTGAACGATGGCCGCTAACTCCAAATCATGAGTTTCATAGTTCCTTTCGTGCTCTTTCAACTTTCTGGATTAATAACAAATTACGAACCCATTCTGACTGAGGAATCCTCCTAGTCCTTTTTTGCATGCGTCTGTACACACTACAAAGTCTTCATTTGGATCTGCAATCCTCAAGATTGGAGCACTGGTTAACAGCTGCTTCAATCGCTGGAATCTTTTCTCACATTCCTTTGTCCATTGAAATTTCTTCTCTTTCCTTTGCAAGGAAGTGATAGGGTAAGCTATCCTTGAGAACCCTGCAATGAACCTTTTGTAATAACCAGCTAGACCCATAAAGGATTTGACTTTTGTCACATTATTTGGCCCTGACAATTCTCTTATGGCCTCAATCTTCTCAGGATCCACAGCTATCCCCTGCTTCGAAATGATATGCCCCAAGTAATGGATCTGCTTTTGATCAAACGAGCATTTTCTCAACTTGGCATACAATTGGTGCTCCCTTAGCACCTACAAAACCATCCTCATATGTTGTTCATGCTCTTCCTCCGACTTGGAATACACCAAGATGTCATCCAAAAAGACTATGACAAACTTGTCTAGATATTCCCTAAATACACCATTCATTAGGCACATAAAAACAATGGGTGCATTCGACAACCCAAATTGAACCATTTTGAATTCATAGTGACCATACCTTCTTCTGAAGGCGGTTTTGCCGATGTCTTCATCCTTAATTCTTTCGTGGCGGTAACCTGACCTAAGATCTATCTTTGAAAATATCTTGGCATCCTTCAACTCATCAAAGAGATCATCGATCCTTGGCAAAGGATACTTTTTCTTTACTGTAACACCCCGAGCCACCAACAGGCTGGCAATGCTACCAAACACAACCCTTGTTTAGCCTTTTGAGCTCTGATACCATATTGTAACGTCCCTGGCCATCAACCCACTTGCTGACAACACTACTACATGAAACATTCTCATACTCAGATATATAACATTCATATTAAATCTAATTAACATATTTAACTAAACAATACATAGTAAGCACATGATCACTGCTAATACACATCATCCAGGACATTAACAGTGATTCATATGCGCAACAGAATAGATGATAACATATAAGCATCACAGGCATGTGAAACATAATATTAAGCACAAATTGATACTTATCTTTGAAACTATAGTAATTCACCAACTGCGTGTAGACTTTCCACAGACCTCCCAACCTTAGACTGCGTTGCTCATCACTCTCAGCAGTAGGTCACACCCGAGCTGGGACTAAGCTCCATCGGGGAAGGGAATCCTAGGCTAGGCAAGGTCAACGGAAGACACATAGTTTATGAGGAAGGATTCTCTCCCATGAGCCACTTATGCCCACTACTCACAAAATCTCATTCCCCACATGCTTGTCCCACCCCAGAAGCATACACATTCACTTTCACTAATACAATCCATCGGTAGCTAACCTCCCTTGCCTTGGGCTTCAGCAATAGACCAGACTGGAATTCTCTAAGATTTGTGGCATCTACAGGACTCCTTCCAAGAGTTCTCACTTCCTACATGCACTCTCTCACCTGGAGAGAGTCGCTCATAGGCCTCGCAACATGCTTCTTCAACCACAACCTGTTTCCTTCAACTCGGTTTCCAAAATAGTCGGGCAACCACGAGGCTCAACACGAACATACCTTGGCCAACAATCCACATGCCTTCAAACATTGTGCGGCCACAACGATCAACTGGGAACATAGACACAGCTTCCCAAAACTAGTGACAGACAGACGCTACATCATAACAAGGTTCAACGATTATGGGACATTCGGTTTTCCCAACCAACAATACAAGATAGACTCACGGCTCTGATTTCAAGGATGCATGACAAGCAATCTACGTAGAGGTCGAACACAGACTCGATGGTTTAGACAGAGGTGTATCGACTCCTAAAGAAAACAACACAGGCTTCGGGTTTCAGAGCTGCATGAGGTATGCAGCGATCAGACACAGAGGTAACACCGTTTAGACAATAGATCGAGAAATTAGTAGAATGAACCCAGACTCCCCACAGTTCAGATAACTCACGACAGAATGGAGAAGGAACCCCGAACTCAACCGACGTTTTAGTTTTTAACCGCATGCGCCCAAGTTGACACTTGTATTCCTGGTGTTGCATGCGTTCCCTTTTGCACACTTGGAGCTGCATGCATTACCTCTTCCAGGACTTAGGATAAAAATATGCATTTCACACCACTTTGGAATAATAATAAATTATTATTCCTAAGGAATTAAGCCCTCAATCTTATCCCCTCTTCCTATCTCTTAGCCCCCTCTCCCTTACCCAAACTTTGTGGAAGCTTAGTCCCCCATAACTCATTCATCGTGGTCGGTCCACACACAGAGATGTTTATATATTATATTAATGATCTCCATAATTACATATACAAAATCAGGCTATTGGCCTTAACACTTGGGCTCCCGGCCTAATAAACACATAATCCTTCCATCTTATCAATACTCGGCTCACCAGCCTACAAAACATGATTACAATTCATAATATAATTGGGACACTACCGGGGATTATTACAATCCCCTCCCCTTATTTTTGCACTGTCCTGAGTGCAACTCTTTACACAACATCAACGAACTTTTCAAATTTTTCAAAAAGATGCGAGTATTATGCCTGCATATCATCTTCATGTTCCCAAATCGCGTCCTCAGGACCATACCAGGTCCACTGGACCTTTACAATCCCTATGGCTCGATTCTGGAGATGGTTTTTTTTTTCGGTTCAATATGCGCACATGATGCACTTGCAGGACGTGTTCTTGCTCCACCTGAATCACATTCCAATTGATTACATGATTAGCATCAGGTATATATTTATTAAGCAATGAAACATGAAACACATTATGTACAGTCATGGATGCAGGTAATGCAAGCATATATGCAACTGGCCCAATCCTTTCTAGGATTTCAAATGGCCCACAAAATCTGGCTGCCAACTTGACACAGTTTCCCAACTTCAGTGAACTTCTATTGGCTATTACTTTCAGGAAAACATGATCTCCCACTTTAAACTCTCTGTGATTTCTATTTTTATCAATATAAATTTTCTTCCTGTATTGGACAGCTTTCAAATTCTGCTTAATTTTTAGCATATGTTCTTTCATTTCCTTTAGAAACTCTAGCCCAACTACTTCCCTATCAGCTAGATTATCCCATCTTACTGGAGTATTGCACTTTCTTCCATAAAGTTCTTCAAATGGGCTCATCTTCAATGATGCTTGATACCCATTATTGTAAGCGAATTCTACCAAGTGTAGATAGTCTTCCCATTTATATGGTTTGTCCATCACGTACATCCTTAACGTGTCTTCTATTACTCTATTCACCCTCTTTTTCTATCCATCAGACTCAGGATGATAAGTTGTGCTAAAGTTTAGATTCGTTTGAATCCTTTGAACAACCCCTTCCATAATTTCGAGGTAAATTTTGGGTCTCTGTCAGACACAATTGTCTTAGGGATTTCGTGCAATCACGCTACTTCCTTCATAAAAATATCAGCAACATCTGTTGCCTTGTGAGTAGTCTTTAACTGAATGAAATGGGAAGATTTTTTAAGCTTGTCCACCACCACCATGATTGAATCATGTTGCTTGTCAGTTTTGGTCAATCTTGTAATGAAATCCTTTGTCACCACTTCCCACTTCCACTCAGGAATGGGTAAAGGTTGCAGCAACCCTCCTGGGTGCCTATGCTCAGCTTTAACCTTTTGGCATTCCATACATCTCGCAATGTATTCTGCAATCTCTTTCTTCATACCTAGCCAAAAGTGATGGCTCTTGACTGCTGCCACGATTTTCAAATATCCAGGGTGCCCTACATAAGGCACATTATGCATTTCTTGCAAAATCGCAAGTTTCAAATCCTAGACATTAGGTACATAAATTTTGTTCTTGTACAAAAGTATTCCATTAGTTTCCAATATATAAAACTCCACATTCTGTGGCATCTTACCTTGTTGTAGCTTTGCGACCATCTCCATATACTGCAAATCTGCATTTGCAACTTCCAAAACTCTGCTTTTAATATCATTTCAGTACATGCTAATGGTTGTAGCATGTAATTCATGCACCCTCATGTTGAGTGCATCAACCACTTTATTTTCCTTCCCTTTGATATGCTTGATATCAAAATCGTACTCACACAGAAAATTCAGCAACCTACTATGTCTAGCATTCAAGGTTGGTTGATCGAATAAATACTTCAGACCGTTATGGTCTGTCCTCAAATCAAACCTCCTTCCCATGAGGTAGTTCCTCCATTTCTTTAGAGCGTGTACTATGGATGCCAACTCCAAATCATGAGTTACATAGTTCCTTTTGTGCTCTTTCAAATTTCTGGATTCATAACAGACTACGAATCCATTCTGACTCGGGACTCCTCCAAGTCCTTCTTTGCATTCATATGTGCACACCACAAAGTCTTGATTTGGATCTGCAATCCTTAGGATTGGAGCACTAGTTAACAATTTCTTCAATCGCTGAAAGATTTTCTCACAATCATTTGTCCATTGAAACTTGTTCTCCTCCTTTGCAAGGATGTGACAGGGTGATCTATCCTCAAGAACCTTGCGATAAACCTTCTGTAATAACCAGCTAGACCCATAAATGATCTGAATTCCATCACATTCTTTGGCATTGACCATTCTCTAATGGCCTCAATATTTTCATTGTCTACAGCTATCCCATCCTTCGAAATAATATGCCCCAGGTAATGGATCTACTCCTGATAAAATGAGCACTTTCTCAAATTGGCATATAGTTGTTGCTCTCTTAGCACCTGCAACACCATCCTAAGATGTTTTTCATGCTCTTCCTCCAACTTGGAATACACCATAATGTCATCGAGGAAGACTATGACGAACCTATCTAGATAGTCCCTGAATACACCATTCATCAGGCACATAAAAACAACGAGTGCATTTGACAACCCAAAAGACACCACTGTAAACTCGTAATGACCATACCTTGTTCTAAAGGTGGTTTTGTTGATGTCTTCATCATTTATCTTTACCTGGTGATATCCCAACTTGATATCTATCTTCGAAAAGAACTTCACATCCTTCAACTGATCGAAGAGGTCATCAATCCTCCACAAAGGATATTTGTTCTTTACAGTTACTTTGTTCAATTGTCTAGAATCGATACACAATCATAGTGTTCCATCCTTCTTCTTCACGAATAGAAATGGGGCTCCCCAAGGTGACACACTTGGGCATATATACCCCTTCTTTAGAAGCTCTTCAATCTGCAATTGCAACTCTTTCATCTTTGGCGTACTCATTCTGTAAGGGGTTTTTGACACTGGAGATACTCCAGGAATCAAGTTTACAGAGAATTCTATATCTCTTTTCGGAGGTAGTCATGGTACCTCCTAGAATACATCTTAAAACTCCTTTAGTACCGCATGGTATTCAATCTTTGAAACCTTATCCTCAAGTGCTTCCTCCACATGGGCTGCAAATAATTGACATCCTTTTCTGTAGCACTTCTTTAGTTGCATTGTTGATATTTCTCTGACAACAACAACTCTAGGAATTCCTTAGATTGTTTTCTCATCTCCTTACTCATCCAGGCAAGTGAATGCCTTGTTACGAAAGTCCAGGATGGCATGGTGTTGGTCTAACTAGTCCATCCCAATTAAACATTCATAAGAGCCTAAAGGTAGAATGTTTAATTCAGCCTTCGTGCTTATTCCATTCATGTCCACTCGACAGGACTTAACCAATTATGAAACTCTTCTCTTGGTTCTTGTATCCAGCTGCACTAACCAAGACTTTTCATGTTTTCTTCTCGATAAATGCAAACTTTCCACCACTCTAGGATCTATATAACTATGGCTAGCCCCTGAATCAATTAAAATAGTAAATGTTTGGTTGTTAATCATACCTTCCACTTCAATCATGTGCAATTTAAATTCAACTTGCTTGTTGTCCAGGGCTGCATAGATCCTGGACATTCTACTGCCCATGTCCTCCACTGTTTCATCCTGTTGTAAATTGTGCACATCTCTCACTTTATCATTTCTGTGGGGGAAATCTATGTACCTATGGTTTCCTTTACAAACCCAACACTCCATAGGTGTCTGTCTTGGCAGTTGTCCACCCACTTCAACCTTCGTGGGCTCTCTAAAATATGGTTGTCCTTGAGGACTATTTCTGAAAAAGGATGACTTAGTTCCTTTCTGCCTCTACTCTTTCTTGAGCTTCTTCTTGTCTTCCCAAGCCTTCTGGAAGGTAGGATTTTCTTTTCATTGTTCATATAAACATTTCGCTCTTTTTATCATTTCTTCCATAGTTTTTGGGTCATCATACTAGATCTTTTCCCCAATGGAAGGTGGAAGTCCACTTAGATACCTCTGAATCTTGATAGTCTCATCTTTGATGAACGGGACATACTTCAACAATTCCAGAAACCAGCGTTCGTATTCATCAATGGTCATGTTGCCCAGCTTGAATTCAAAGAACTCTTTCATCTGTCTGTCATAGTATCTTTTAGTCAAATACTTCTTCTCGAAAAATCTCTTCCTTCCAAGTGATATCTTTCTCTATAATGTGTTGCACCTGCACAAGTTGATCCCACCACATGGATGCTTTTCCTTTTAGTTGATACTTATCAATTCTTCCTTCTGCATGAGAGGAATAATTCTGCAGTTGAAAATATTTCCTCATTCCAAACAACCAAGTTTCGGGATATTCCTCCTTCTTATGCTCTCCATCAAACGTAGGAAGCTTAATCTTATTCATTTCTCCCTTCAATTCATACAATCCCGATCTCCTATGCTTTCTGGTAGGCTATGGGCTTGAACTACTATGTTCCCTTCTCTTGGAGTGACTTTGACTTTGGGACTGATGATGGTGACTACCAACACTCCTTGATATTCTCCCCTCAAAAGTTCGGTGACTCTCTGTTCTGCTCGAGTCACTCTCCTTATCCAACTTCTTTTCTATTCTCTCCAAACTCTTTAACAACTTTACCTTGAATTCACCCTGTTTTTATTGATTTTTCCTGAGCTTTCTGCTATCTGCTCAGCGTGTTTGGACATCTTTTTTGAATTTTTTAATGATTTTCATCATTTTTCCTTCCTTATCTATCTCTTCTCCATGCCCATTGGAGTTCGACCCTTCAACTCCCAAATGAACATCCATTCCTTTTGCTTCATCCTTGGAACTGGAAGCAGTCTGTGCTCCTTCCATTTCTTTGGCACTCTGTGGCAATTCTACTCAATTCTCTCACTTGCTAATCTTCTGCAAACACAATGTGCAAACAACCATAAGTTGTCAGGCCATATCTCCTTAACAAATCCCACACATTCAAAACAAATCCGATTTAAGAAAATGTTTCGATTTCATGAATCTTTCGAGTTCTACTCAGCTCTATAAATTTCGGGTGATAGCCCCCTCTTTCTTAGTCCCCAACCCATGTGATCATGGGCCGTGACCAAATTCTAAACTACTATGTGCTACTTGGGCTTTCATCCTTCGGAGATTTCAAACCATACACAACTATCTCTTTGAGTTTTGATTATCGAACTTGCGAAGTCGGGTGGATCAATCGTCCATGTTGACCCATCATCTAACGGCTGAAATCCATTGTGGTCTTTTCGTCTTCGAAGTTTTTGGGACTCTAGAACTTGGGCCCTCAGGACTTCGGGACTTTGGGGCTTCAGACCTCGGGAGTTACCACACTTGTTTCTTCCCAATATTCTGACATCCGACATTCCGATCTACTTTACCCTTTGGGCCCACACAGTACATCTTTAACCAACTAAGGTGGTGGCACGTGGATAATCTAGGAAGGTCCACGTCACCTTCGGCGACGTCATCGGGTCCTACCCTGGTCACTTTTTCCTTTCGGAGTTTGGGCATCGGGAGTTGGTGCATCCGCACATCTCGTTTCTCCCAATTTCCAAAATTCTGAAATTACGATCTACTTTCTTCTTGATCCAACGGTCAAGTTATCATCCTTCGATCTATGGTGTAGATATTTATGGGGATTTCAGAGTTTCAGGTATCGGGATTTCATGCATCGGCACACCTCGTTTCTCCTGATTGCCAAAATTCCGAAAGGTTTCCAGGATAACTCTCTTGCATTTTCTTCAGATCTAACGGTCATAAGGTTTTCCTTGGCTTCCAAACAGATCCTACAACCCACATTACTCTGTGGCCCCAATACCACTTATGTCATGGTTTTACTATATCTTTTCTTCTCCTAAGCTTTGTAACATAGCCAAGTAACTCCTTGGAACTTAGGAACATTCTAAGGTCCAAAAATTGGTTCTTCCTCACACAATTTCCACCTAAAACCTCGGGTCTAATGACCACTTATCCGACCCATCCAGGATCAACATTGAAAACATGGATCTGATACCATATTGTAACACCCTTGACCACCAAAAGGTCGGTAATGCTACCAAACACAACCCTTGCTTAGCCTTTTGAGCTCTGATACCATATTGTAACGTCCCCGACCATCAACCCACTTACCGACAATGCTACTACATAGAACATTCTCATACTTAGATATATAACATGCATATTAAATCTAATTAACAGATTTAACTAAACAATACAAAGTAAGCACATGATTACTACTAATACACATCATCAAGGACATTAACAGTAATTCATATGTGCAACAGAATACATGATAACATATAAGCATCACAGGCATGTGAAACATAATATTAAGCACAAACTGATACTTATCTTTGAAACTGTAGTAATTCACCAACTGCATGCAGACCTTCCACAAACCTCCCAACCTTAGACCACATTGCTTATCACTCTCAGTAGTAGGTCACCCCCAAGCTGGGACCAAGATCCATCGAGCAAGGGAATCCTAGGCTAGGCAAGGTCAACAGAAGACACACAATTTATGAGGAAGGATTCTCTCCCAGGTGCCACTAATGCCCACTTCTCACAGACTCTCATTCCCCACATGTATGTCCCACCCTAGGAGTATACACCTTCACTGTCACCAAGATAGTTTGTCGGATGCTAACCTCCCTTGACTTGGGCTTCAGTAGTAGGTCACCCCCGAGCTAGGACTAAGCTCCACTGGGCAAGGGAATCCTAGGCTAGGCAAGGTCAATGAAAGACACACAATTTATGAGGAAGGATTTTCTCCCATGAGAAACTTATGCCCATTGCCCAAAGACTCTCATTCCCCACATGCCTATCCCACCCCAGGAGTATACACCTTCACTATCACCAAGACAATCTGTCAACTGCTAACATCCCTTGCCTTGGGCTTCAGCAACAGAATGGACTAGAATTCTCTGAGATCTGTGGCAACTACAGGACTCCTTCCAGGAGTTCTCACTTCCTAAATACACTCTCTCACCTGGAGAGAGTCGCTCACAGGCCTGACAACCTGCTTCTTCAACCACAACCACCTCTCTCACCTGGAGAGAGTGTTACACATAGTCTAGACAACTTGTTTCCTTCAACTCAGTTTCTAGTACAGTCGAGCAACCACAAGGCTCAACACCATCATACCCTGGCTAGAAAGCCACACGCAGCCAAGCACAAGATGGCCACAATGGTCAACTGGGAACATAGACATGGCTTCCCAAAACTGGTGGCAGACAGATGCTACAACATAACAAGGTTCAACGATTACGGGACATTCTGTTTTCCCAACCAACAATACAAGACATACTCACAGCTCTGATTTTGGGGATGTGTGACAAGGAATCCACGCAGAAGTCGAACATAGACTCGACGATTTAGATAGAGGTGTATCAACTCCTCAATAAAAAAACACAAGCTTCGGGTTTTAGAGCTGTGTGAGGTATGCAATGATCAGACACAAAGGTAACATCGTTTAGACAACAGATCAAGAAACTGGGAGAACTAACCCAAACTCCCCACGGTTCAGATAGCTCATGGAAGAATGGATAAGGAACCCCAAACTCAGCTCACATTTCAGTTTTTAACCGCATGTGCTGTAATGTCCCTTTCCAAATAGGAGCTACAGAGAGGAGGCTTAATGGTTCAAACCACCCCGTTATACTATAGCCAGGGCCAAAGAGGGGTAAATAGGGTTACTAGAGGTCGCTCCAATAACAGGTGTTATATTCGGAAAGTGACATTGAGCTAAAAGGGGCTAAAAGAGATTTTAAGTCATTATGAGCTAAAAGTAGCAGTCAACAATGAATTAGGGTTTCAACAGTGATTTGGGGTTTTGGAAGTAAACTGTGAATTTGGGTTTCAACATGATTTAGGGTTTTGGAAAGATATAAAGGAAGGGTCAACGACCTAATTCATTATTATGTAGATTATGACTTGTCATTGAGGAGAGAGGCACATCTCAGGAGAGATAGTCAGTGGATTCCAGGAGGAAGACACTTGTTGGTTGATTTTGGTGTTGAGAGACACACCCTAGTCACCGGGAAGATCACATAGGTCTTCCATCATTCTTCAGCAGCAGTTACGCAATGCTCACATATTTCGGGTATTATCTATAGTTGTTTTTTTGTATTCCGGCTAAGATCCTTTTGTCTTTTGATCTACCCGAGTGTTGTCATTTTATTTAGCCGCATTCGGCCTTTGTAATCCACAGAGATATCATAAAAAAAACTTTGCAGTCCTTTGTCGCATTTATTATTTGTATGACCATTTATATGTTGTAAACAATTGATCCTACACACACATTATCACTGTTTCCTAGATTAGCCAAGTTTGGAACATTATAGTGGTATTAGAGCTTTAGTCCTGCCAGCCTATGACTAAAGACAATGAGTGCAGACGAAGACCCAGAGGACCGTGAACACATAGGTGACGAATATGTCACTTACAAAAAGCATAAGGAAAGAAGGCATGGGCCTGATTTTCCTCCTTTCCCTCCTAACTCAGAGGAAGAGGAAGAGGAAAACAGAGAAGAAGAGAGAAGGGTAGAGTGTGAGGTTGAGCACAAGGTAGAGAGGATGCTAGGAGACAGATATGAGTGACCAGAGGGAAGTGGCAAGGCCCCCGTAGATCCAGAGACATATTTCATGCAGGTTATCAACGATATGTTAGCTAGTCAATGGACCATGTCTTAGTCCTTGGCACAGGTGGTTGATAGATTGGCTAGAGTGGGCACCCCAGACACACAAGTCCCACATGCAATACAAGGGAACTCATGAGAAGGCAGTAGACCCTATGCACCCTCTCGCACATACACCTCTACGAGTAGGATTCCTAGACCCTTGTTTCCCAATTTCCAGAGGGCACCGCCGGTAGAAGCACCACCATCGATAGCACAGAGGCCACCCACTCATGGAGAAGACATTGCAAGTATAGGAGGGAGTACGCAACATTGAGTCATGAATTCCATCAGGACATGACCTTAGTCGAGTAATATGTACTCAGACTCAGGAACTTCCCCAAAGAGCCACAAAGGGGGGGACCACAACAGCAGCAGGGGCATAACCTCGATTTCATCTGAAAAGTTGGGAAACTCACCATCCCTTCTTTCGACGGATCGTCCAAATACATCGCTAGAGCTTGGGTACAGAAGCTAGAAACGTATTACAAGATCAACCAGATGACCGAGACAGAGGCCATCAGTTTCGAAACCTTACACTTGGAGGGTGAGGCACACGAGTGGTGGTATCATGGACTGGTGACATTGGGTCACAGTCGCATCACCTCCTATAGAGTTTATAGATAGGCTCATGGATAGTTTTGACAGGAAGGATCCTAAGATACACTTCAGGGATCTATCCCAATTGATACAAACTAGCACAACAGAGGCATTCATCACAGAGTTTCAGAGGGTAGTCATGGCAGTGACAGATATATCAGAGCCCGGGCTAATCATGCTATTCACAGAAGGAATCACAGATCCTTTGAGAGCATGGGTGAAGGCATACAGGCCTCGTACTTTGTAGGATTCCATCCTTTGCACTCGAGATCTGGCAGACTCAATGCCAAATACTAAAAATTTCTCCAAAACATTTGTTCCCCGGAGGGATCAATACAGGAAGCCATTCCATAGATAATGGAAGGTCAAGGAGAAGTTGGATGATGATACTAGGCGAGAACTTATGAGGAAGAAGATTTTCTTCAGCTGCAGAGATCCTTGGGTCCCAAGCCACATGTGCATGGGCAAGGGAGAGATTCATTATATTGAGGTAGCAGCAGATAATGTGGACAGTGAGGAGGAGGATCAAGACAATGGATCCACTAGTTCAAAGGAGGAGTCAACACCAGCAGAGGAGTAGGCTCCCCGTAGACCATCGACATCAGCAGGAGCCCATCCTCCAGTAGTCCCACAGCCACTAGAGCAGGCTAACAGGAGGAAACCAGCAAAGGGAGGAGTCATAACGACCCTTTCTGGTGTTCCCAGGTATGATACCCTTCGTATCAGAGGGATTATTCAGGGGAAATGAGAAATCTCCCTGATAGATGGTGGGACCACCCACAACTTCATCGACGCTTCACTAGTATTGAGACGGGCACTTCAGACAGAGGAGTTTGAGGGGTTTGATGTTGCGGTAGCAGATGGCCACACAGTGGAGTGTCTAGACAG
>JZKD02S1673421.1:304524-331296 GCA_000966675.3 Picea glauca
TGTGGTTGACCTATCGGAAAAACATGTGGTGTTAGGAGTTTGGTGGATGATTACCTTGGGAAAAATCACTACCAACTACCAAACCTTGAAAATGGGATTCAGAGGTCAGGATGGGAAGAAGGTTGTTCTAAGAAGTATGTCGACAGATCACCCAAGACAGTTTCAGCCAAGAGGATGGAATGGATATTCAGACATGGGGAGGTAGCATATGCCACATAATGCTTGATCACTACTTAGAAGGATTTAGAAGGTCGATAATAGTAACATATAGAGATCAAGAATTTATTGGGATGACATCAACATGTCTTTGAGGTAATTCCACCAGGAAGACCACCTGACAGGGGGTTTGAGCACACCATTGAGTTGGAGGAGGGGGCCAAACCTATGATCACACCCCCCTATTGTCATCCTAGGAGGTTCAAGGATGAAATAGAGAAGGCAATCAAGGAATTGTTGGCGATGGGACACATCAGACCCAATAGTAGCCCATTTGCTTCTTCATTTTTCTTAGTTCTGAAGAAGGATGGCACCATGAGGATGTGCATTGATTATCGATCCTTGAACAAGAAAACCATCAAGAACTAGTACCCTATCCCACGCATTGACGAGTTTATGGATGAACTGCATGGGGCAGTTTTCTTCTCAAAAATTGATCTACGCTCTAGATATCATCAGTTGATAATCCAAGAGAAGGACATAGAGAAGACGACATTTCGATGTCATTTTTACACTTCCAGTTCCTGGTTATGCCATTTGGGCTAACCAATGCACCCGCTACATTCTAGTCTTTCATGAACCATATATTTAGGTATCAATTAAGGAAATCAGTCTTGGTTTTCTTCGACGACATCTTGATCTATAGCCGATCATGGAAAGAGCATATGAGGCACCTGGATGAGGTATTGAACATCGTGGAGGCACAGTCATTATATGCCAAATATTCCAAGTGTGATTTCGGTATGATAGAGCTACTTTACTTAGGCCACATCATCAGTGCATAGTGGATACAGGTGCACGAAGAGAAGATCAGGGCCATTCTGTATTGGCCGACGCCCAGTAACATGACATAATTGAGGAGCTTCTTCGGGCTGTGAAGCTATTATAGGCAATTCATCCAAGGTTTTTCTCAGTTTGGAGCACCGCTGACAAATTTTACCAAGCATGGGGCCTTCATATGGACCAAGAAATCACAGGAAGCCTTTGATCATATGAAGCAATTCATGGGCACTTGTCTAATGTTGGCACTACCAGACTTCACCTTGCCATTTGTACTAGAGTGTGACATATCTGGTGAATGGATCAGTTTATTTTTTATGCAGGGAGGACACCCCATTGTATTCAAGAGTCAGAAGCTTAGTCAACCTGAGAGGTCGTACTCCATTTATGACAAGCAAATTTTGGCAATCATGCATGCCTTGACCAAGTTCAGACAATATTTGGTGGGCAGCAAATTCGTGGTCAAGACCGATCAAAATAGTTTGAAGTATTTCCTTGAGCAGAAGGACCTAAGTGAGCGCCAACAGAAATGGGTGATGAAGGTATAGGAATTCGAATTTGAAATAGAGTATGTCAAGGGGAAGAAGAACATTGTGGTCGATGCACTATCGATGAGACCTGTAGAATGTTCTTTGATGGAGATTTCAGCAGATTGGAAATCCCACTTGTTAGTGGAATATTCCAAGAACAAGTTCACTTGTGAGGTTATGGATGGGAAGATAGAGGATGACCTGTATAGGGTCATTGAAGATGTCATATTTTACAAGGATAGAGTCTACTTGGTTCCAGATTCAAGGATCAAGAAGAAGATCCTCACTGCAGTTCATGATTCACCTCTAGCAGGCCATCAGGGTTTTTTCAAAACCTATAGACAAATCAGAGAGGGTTTCTCATGTAAGGGCCTCAAATAGGAAATTATGAGACACGTCAGTGAGTGTGTGACTTGCCAGCAGAACAAGTCAGAGCATACTCTTCCAATAGGGCTACTTCAGCCACTCCCCATTCCAGAGCATAAATGGGAGAGTATATTTATTGACTTCATCACAGGTCTACCCAAGGTCCAGGGTAAGGACTGTATCTATGTAGTGGTCGAAAGATTGACCAAGTTTTCTCACTTCTATGCCATACTGACAGAGTACAATGCAGTTCAGGTAGCCGATATTTTCTTCAAGGAGGTCTTCAAACTTGATGGGTTGTCGAAGAAAATCGTCAGTGACAGGGACAGTCGGTTCATAGGGAAATTTTGGAGAGAGTTATTTTGGTTGGTGGGGACATAGTTGACACCTAGCACCAACTATCACCCTCATACAGATGGGAAGACCGAGATTGTCAATAAGTGGGTTGAAGGGTATTTGAGGAACTATGTAGGAGGACAACAGAGAACGTGGGTAAAGTGGTTACATTTAAGAGAACATTGCTACAACACCAAATTCCACATGTCCATTGGTATGACACCCTTCTGAGCATCGTATGGATATGATGCTCCCACTTTGGTAGAATTGGTCTTCGGGGAGAACAGATCTCCCAAGGCCAAGGATTGGATCATAGAGAGTCAGGAGATTCTCAAGTTGTTGAAAGAGAACCTACAGATGACGCAAAATTGACATAAGATAAGTGGCAACAGACACATGATAGAGCGCAACTTTGAGTTTGGAGATTTGGTTTTCTTAAGACTCCAACCCTACAGATAGTCATCTATGAAGAAGAGTGGGGCCGAGAAGCTCATCCCATATTTTATGGTCCTTATAGGATCATGCATCGAGTAGGCGAGGTTTCTTACGAGCTAGAGCTTCCAGAGGGGAGAAATATTCATAACGTGTTCCACGTGTCTTGCCTCAAAAAGGTAGTGGGACAATTCATTAGCACATCAGAGGAGCTTCCCTCGTTGGATGAGGAGAGACAGTTGGAGTTAGTTCCCAAGGAGGTTTTGGAGTTCCGGGAGAGAAAACTGAGGAGCAAGGTCATCATAGAGTGTTTGATCAGATGGAGAGGGCTTCTAGTAGAGGACGCTACTTGGGAGAACGAGCAGGTGTTGCAGCACCCTGGACTAGTATTGCTTGAGGACAAGCAATTTTGGAAAGGGAGGACTGTAATGTCCCTTTCCAAATAGGAGCTCCAGAGAGGAGGCTTAATGGTATAAAATTCCCCGTTAGACTATAGCCAGGGCCAAAGAGGGGTAAACAGGGTTACTAGAGGTCACTCCAGTCACAGGTGTTATATTCAAAAAGTGACATTGAGCTAAAAAAGGTTAAAAGCACTTTTAAGTCATTATGAGCTAAAAATAGCAGTCAACAGTGAATTAGGGTTTCAACAGTGATTTAGAATTTTGGAAGTCAACAGTGAATTATGGTTTCAACATGATTTAGGGTTTTGGAAAGCTATAAAGGAAGGATCAACGAACTAATTCATTATTATGTAGATTATTACTTATCATTGAGGAGAGAAGCGCATCCCAAGAGAGATAGTTCAGTGGATTCTAGGAGGAAGACGTCATTTGGCTGATTTCAGTGTTGAGAGACACACCCTAGCCACTGAGAAGATCACATAGGTCTTCCATCATTCTTCAGCAGTAGTTACACAGTGCTCACATATTCTGGGTATTATCTTTAGTTGTTTATTTTTATTCTGACTAAGATCCTTTTGTCTTTTGATCTAGCCGAGTGTTGTCATTTTATTCAGCCACATTCAGCCTTTGTAATCCGTAGATATATCATAATATAAACTTTGCAGTCCTTTGTCGCATTTATTATTTTTATGACCATTTATATGTTGTAAACGATTGATCCTACACACACGTTATCAACGTTTCCTAGACTAGCCATGTCAGGAACATTACATGCACCCAACTTGACACTTGTCTTCCTGGTGCTACATGCGTTCCCTTTTGCACACTTGGAGCTACATGCATTGCCTCTTCCAGAACTTAGGATAAAAACTTAAATTTCACACCACTTTGGAATAATAATAAATTAGTATTCCTAAGGACTTAAGTCCTCAAGCGTAGCCCCTCTTCCTACCTCTTAGACCCCTCTCCCTTACCCAAACTTTGTGGAAGCTTATTCCCCCATCACTCATTCATCATGGTCGGTCCACACGCAGAGATGTTTATATATTATATTAATGATTTGCATAATTACATATACAAAATCAAGCTCTTGGCATTAACACTTAGGCTCCTAGCCTAATAAACACATAAGCCTTCCATCTTATCAGTACTCGGCTCACCAACCTACAAAACATGATTACAATTCATAATATAATTGGGGCACTACCGAGGAATATTACATTTACAGTCACTTTGTTCAATTGTTTGAAATCGATGCACAATATCAATGTCCCATCCTTCTTCTTCACGAACATGACCTAGGCTCCCCAAGGTGACACACTTGGGCTTATATACCCCTTATTTAGAATCTCTTCAAGTTGCAATTGCAGTTCTTTCATATTTGGTGTACTCATTTTGTAAGGGTTTTTTGACACAAGAGTTGCTCCAGGCATTAAGTTTACAGAGAAGTCAATATCTCTCTTCAGGGGTAATCCGAGTACCTCTTGGAATACATCTTCGAAATCTTTTAATACTGCATGGTATTCAATATTTGAGACCTCATCCTTAGATGCTTCCTCCACATGGGCTGTAAATAATTGACAACCTTTTCTATAGCTCTTCTTCAGCTGCATTGCTGAGATTTCTCTGACAGCAACTGCTCTGGGAATTCATTGGACTATTCTTTGATTCCCTTCCGCATCCAAGCAAGTGAATTCCTTGTTACGATAGTCTAATATGGCATGGTGTTGGTCCAACCAATCCATGCCAATTAGATAGTCATAGGAACCTAAAGGTAAAACATTCAATTCATCCTTTGTGCTCATGCCATTCATGTCCACTGGACATGACTTAACCAACTCGACAACCTTTTTCTTGGCTCTTGTAGCCAACTTCACCAACCAATATTTCTCATGCTTGCTTCTTGGTAAATGTAAACTTTCCACCATTCTAGGATCTATGTAACTATGACTAGCTTCTGAATCAATTAAAATATTAAAGGCATGGTTGTTGATCATACATTCCACTTCAATCATGTGTGATTGAAATTCAGCTTGCTTGTTTTCTAGGGCTGCATAGATCCTTGGTATTCTACTTCCCATGTCCTCCATTGTTTCAGCTTGCTGAGCATTATGGAAAACTCTCACTTTGTCATTTATGTGGGGGAAGTCTCTGTACCTATGATTTCCTTTACAATCCCAACCTTCCATAGGTGTCCTCCTTGGAAATTTCCCACCTACATTATCCCTCCTGGGCTCTCTAAAACCTGACTGTCCTTGAGGATTGTTCCTGAAAAAGGGTGATTTTTTTCCCTTCTGCCTCTGCTCTTTCTTAAAATTCTTCCGGTCATTCCAAACCTTCCTAAAAGTAGGATTTTCTCTTTGTTGTTCACATAAGCATTTCGCTCTTCTTATAGTTTCTTCCATAGTCTTAGGGTCATCATACTGAATCTTGTCCTCCATGGAAGGTGGTAGTCCACCCAGATACCTTTGAATTTTGACAGTGTCATCCTTGATGAAAGGAACTTACTTCAACAACTCCAAAAACTTTCGTTTGTATTCATCAATGGACATGCTTCCCAGCTCGAGTTCAAAGAACTCTTTCAATTTTCTCTCATAGTATATTTTAGTCAAGTATTTATTTTAAAAATACTTCTTGAATTATTCCCAGGTAACACCTTTCTCTCCAATGTGTTGCACTTGCACAAGCTGATCCCACCAAATGGATGCTTTTCCTTTCAGTTGATACATTGAAATTCTTCTTTCTGCATGAGAGGAATAATTCTACAGTAGGATATATTTCCTCATTCCAAGAAACCATGTCTCATCATATTCCTCTTTCTTGTGTTCTCCATCAAACCTAAGAGGCTTAATCTTGTTCATTTCTCCCTTCAGTTCATCCACTCCAGATCTCCTATGTTTTCTGGTAGGAGAGGGGATTGAACTACTGTGTGCCTCCTTAATGGAATGTTTCGGGGAGTGACGTTGATGCCTGCTAATGATTCTTGATCTTCTTTTCTTATCAAGGGGTTCACGACTCCTTGTTTTGCTTGAATCAACTTCCTTATAAAACTTCTTTTCGATCTTTTCCAGGCTCTGCATCAAATTTAGGTTGAATTCTCCCTATTGATCCTTGGATTTCATGAGCTTTCTGTTATTTGATCGGTTAGTCTGGGCATCTTTCTGCAATCGATCAATTATTTCCATCATATGCCCTTCCTTATCTATCTCTTCTCCATGTCCATTGGAGTTTGATCCTTCAACTCCCAAATGGACATCCATTCCTTTTACTTCATTCTCAGAACTGGAATCAGTCCATACCTCTTCCATTTCTTTGCACTCAGTGGCAACTCTATTCAGTTCTGGCACTCGTTAAACTTCTGCAAACACAACGTGCAAACAACCGAAATTTCTCAGGCCATCATTCCTTAACAAATCCCCCAATATTCATAAAAAAATATGATTCAAGAAAATGTTCAGTTTTCATTCTCTATGTTTCTCGTTCAATCAAAAATCCCCACAGATTTCTTCTTTCAGAGCTCTGCTCTGCTATAATTTTTGGACATTAGCCCCTTTTTCTTAGATTCCAACCCATGCAATCAAGGGTTGTGACCAAGCGCTAGATCGATAGGTGCTTACTTAGAACTATGGGTTTTAGAAACCTTCATAATACATCACAACACACTCTTGGAGTTATGAATTAACGAACTTGCGAAGTAGGGTAGATCAACCGTCCACTACTACTTGGCATCCAATAGCTGACACTCATTGTGGAACTTCAAGCATGTGAGCTCCAGGACTTTGGAGCTTCGGAGCTTCAGTACTTTGGAGGATTTCACATCCGCACACCCCCAACGCCCCAAACCGTTAATTTTCGAACACTTCCATGTCATATTTGGTGACCTTATAACGTCTCATCACCCCGAAATTACAGAACTTTTTGAAAGTTATTTCTTTCTTTCCCTTATGAACCATCCTTCTGGAGTGTCAAGTCTCTGGACTTTACAAGTGGCGCCACGCATCCACTAGGACCCACAGTTTCTCACAACAGCCAATGCCTTTCAAATTGCGGGGGCATGCAATTCCTCTGACACTAACATGTAACCCTCCGCAAAAAACCGTGGTTTTGATTGCGGGACCGCCTTGGAGAATTAACTCCCATTCAACTTGGGTCCCTGCAATGCCTCCTGGCTATCGATCTTGATGTATCATGATCAACGCCAGTCTAGGTCCTTCGACCTTTAACTATGTTATTTAACCTTAGGGCCCACATAGTACATTTGTAAACATTCTGGGTGAGGGCACGTGGCAGGTATAGGAAAGGTCCACGTCACCTCCTAGTGATGTCATCATGACTTACCACTTCGGCTCTTTGGGCTTCAAGAGTCTAACCTCCTCTATGCTCGCTTTTTCCTGGAGCCCTTGTCCCCTGAGTTAACGATCTACCAGCGCGTGTGTCCTCCTTCACAATCAACGACTATGAGTGACTTCGACACTTCAAGATTCAGGAGTTTCAAACTCACAACACTTGCTTCCTCACTAAGTACTTCCACCTTAAGTACACGATCTCTTGACATGTGTCCTTCGCAACGAAAGGTTGTGATCTACTTTAGCTATTTCACTTTCTCCTCGATCATATAACTTTTGAAGTGCTCTTGCTCCATAGTTGTGGATCTTGTGCCACTTGTCAACTTGGATCAGACTATTTTCGATCCTTTACGCTCAGATTTGACGTATTGGGATCTATTTTCTCCTCAACTCTCTCCTTTTCTTTCCTGGACACAGATCTAATGATCTAGAATTATTCCAACAACAGATATTACAACCAACATTACTCTGCGGTCCAATACCACTTCTGTCATGGTTCTACGATACCGCTACTCCTCCTGAGCTTCGTAACATGACCAAGGTAACTTCTAGGCACTCAAGAAGGTTCTGAGGTCTGAACTTGGTCCCTTCAGACATAATTTTCACCTGAAACCTTAGGTCTAATGACCACTTATCCATCCCATCCAAGTTTGACATTGAAACCTTGGCTCTGAACTTGAATTTTTTCTACTTCGACAACAATTCACTCTGAAAACTGTGTCTCGTTAACCACTAACATGTCCCATCGAATCTCAGTGTCGAAACCATGCTCTGATACCAATTTGTAACATCCCCAGCCATCACCAAGTCGGCAATGCACTACTGATCTATGACTTAGCTGCGATACCAAACGGTAACGCCCCTGGCCATTCAACATGTCGAGTAACACTACCACGCAGAACATTTACAGATATATATATAACATGCATTTTAATCGAAATAAAACACATAACACTGAGTTACTGCTACCATACAGATTCAAATGTAATAGACAGTAATTCATATACGCAATGGAATACATAATAACATTTAAGCATCACAAGTATGCATAACATAAAATTAAGCACATAAATTATACTTATCTTTCAACTGGAATAACACCACCAACTGCGTGCACACCTTCCACGAACCTCCCAGAATTAGACCACACTTCTCATCACTCTCAACAGTAGGTCACCCTCGAGCTGGGACTAAGCTCCACCCGGAAAGGGAATCCTAGGGTAGGCAAGGTCAATAGGAAGACACACAGTTTATGAGGAAGGATTCTCTCCCAGGAGCCACTTATGCCCACTGCTCACAGACTCTCATTCCCCACATGCCTCTCCTAAACCAGGATTATACACCTTCACTATCACATAGTCCATCGGC
Organism: Picea glauca; assembly: GCA_000966675.3. Taxonomy (NCBI): domain Eukaryota; kingdom Viridiplantae; phylum Streptophyta; class Pinopsida; order Pinales; family Pinaceae; genus Picea; species Picea glauca. The sequence continues at coordinate 313,300 of JZKD02S1673421.1, forward strand.
CTCTTCACCTCCCTTCCCTTGGGCTTCAACAACAAGCTGGACCATAATTCTCAGATCTCTGTAGAAGCTACGAGACCCCTTCCAGGAGAACTCACTTCAACATCCAACTCTCTCACCTGGAGAGATTTTCTCACAGGCCTCACAACCTGCCCCTTCAACCACAACCACCTCTCTCACCTGGAGAGAGTGTTGCATGTTATAAAAACAAGATCGTGGAGAAATAAAATAAAACAAATGCGAAAATAAAACATAGAAGATACATGATACAACAGAGACACAGATATACATGGTTGACCCAGTGTGGGCTATGTCCAGCAGAGAAATTTTCAAGTCCTTCCTTTATTATTATCCAGCAAATGAAAGGATACAACCTAAAACAAACCTGTTGTAACTTCATATTCGTTCTTTCACAGTCTCCTATCTCAGAATACAATATTCACTATCTTACCTAGTAATAATACATTTCCCTCATAAGAGAGGGTACCCTTCTAGGGAAAAAAAACCTAACATAACTACTACCATTATATCTGTGACCTTATAATGAACGGTCCAGAATTACAATGAAATTACAATATACTTTTACAAGGAAATTTTTCCTCTGGGGGCCCACTTGCCCCCGGACCCCGCAGAGGGGGTAACCCCCCTATGCACTCTGCCGCGTGGAAGAGTGTACATTCTTCTGGGGTGTAAAGTCTTTATGGGGTATAAACATGGCTGAAAACAAAGACCTCTAAATCATGAAGATAATCAGGCTCCACAACCAACAATCTCCCACTTGGAGATTGATCTCAACAACTCCACCATTGTTATATCTGCTAGACTATGAAAATTCTTGGACCTAAAACATTTCTCATCTTCACCTTCAAGCTTGAAGACCAACTGAAACTGAGCAAGAACTTAGTTTCTCTCTGGTTACGCCCTTTGTTAACATGTTTACAGGATTACGGCTAGTGTGTATCTTTTCCAACTTCAAATGTCCATCTTCCAAGATGGATCGTATGAAATGGTACCTTAGTTGTATATTCTTGGTCTTCAAATGGAAGGTTGAGTTCTTTGCAAGATGAATGGAACTCTCACTGTCAAAGTACAACCTGTTGTTCTCCTGCTTCTTTCCCAATTCCTCCATAAACCTCTATAACCAAATCATTTTTTTACTAGCCTTTGTAGTAGCAACATACTATGCTTCTATTGTTGAAAGTGAAACAACCTTTTGCAGTTTCGAAATTGAACTTACTGTTGTTCCTCCTATAGTAAAAACATACCCTGTGGTGCTCCTCCTGCTATCTTTATCACCTACCATATCTGAATCAACATATCCCTATAGAAAAGTGTTTTATCCTCCAAAACATAATGCATGAGTAGTAGTACCTCTCAAATACCTGAGAATCCACTTTACTGTCTCCCAATGTTCTTTACCTAGATTGTTCATATACCTTCTCACAACTCCCACTGCATGTGCAATATCTGGTCTTGTGCAAACCATCGCATACATCAAGCTGCCAACTGTTGATGAATAAGGGACCCTAGACATGTATTATATCACCTCCTGTGTCTTGGGACACATTTCCTTAGTTAATTTGAAATGGCTGGCCAAAGGTGTACTAACCAGTTTTGCATTCTGCATTATAAACCTTTCCAACACCTTCTCTATGTAATCACCCTGAGACAATTTCAATTTGTGATTTTTCGTATCTCTTGTTATTCTCATACCAAGGATTTTCTTTGCAACACCCAAATCCTTCATCGCAAATGAATTAGATAATTTCTTCTTGAGCACATTTATATACTGCATATTATACCATTTCTTTTGTGCAAACCCCTTTACAACAACTCTAGCCTTGTACCACTTTTCTCCTCCATCTTCTTCCTTCAACTTGTAAACCCATTTATTATGAAATGCTCTTTTTCCTGCAGGAAACTAAACCAAGTCCCAAGTCTGGTTATTTACCAAGGAATCTATTTCCTCCTTCATGCCTTGCTCCCACTTCTTTTTGGTGTCCACCTGTATTGCCTCTTCATAACATTTTGGTTCACCAGAATTAGTCAACATTAAATAATACAATGAAGGAGAGTATCGTTCAGGGGGTATACTTAACCTGGTAGATCTTCTAACTACACTTGCAGGATTTTGAGGTACATGTTGCTCATGTTGTTGTACATTTTAATTTTCTGGTTCCTTTGGAATTTCTTTTCCAGTGATCTCATCAAGCACTGTGTATTCTGGTTTTTCTTTTTCCTGTTTCTTTCCCTGGAACTAATCTTTGTACATGAACTTCTCATTGAATATGACATCTCTACTCCTAATGATTTTGTTATTTTCATAATCCCATAAGCGATAACGAAAATCATTAACACCATATCCAATAAAGGTACACTTCTTAGATTTTGCCTCAAGATTTGTTCTATTTTCTTTATCAATATGGACAAACGTTTCACAACCGTAAGTCTTCAAAAAAAAATAGTTTACCTTTTTTTTTTGTCTATGCCTCCTCTGGAATTCAACCATCCAAAGAGCTTGAAGGTCTTCTATTTATTAAGTAAATAGCAGTATCTACAACATCTGCCTAGAACTGTAAGGCCAAACCAACATGCAATCTCATACTCCTTGCACGATCCATGATTGTCCTGTTCATCCTTTTTGACACAACATTTTCTTGTGGTGTTCTTGGAACTATCTTCTCTCTATGAATCCCATGGTATGAATAGTAATCATCAGACTCCTTTCTACAATATTCACCTCCATTATCTGATTTGAGACACTTCAACTTTTTTCATGTCTCATTCTCAACCAAAGCTTTCCATTTCTTAAAAGTATGAAAAACATTAGATTTTTGTCGAATGCAATAAACCCAAGTTTTTCTAGTTAAATCATCAATAAAAGTAACATAATAACGAGAGACACCAAGAGATAATACATGATCTGGTCCCCATACATCTGTATGCGCAAGCTCTAACCTTTCACTCTTCTTTTCTTTTCTGACTCTAAGAAATCTAACTCTCTTTTTTTTCCATAAACACAATGCTCACAGAAGTCCAAATCAATTTGTTTAAGATCTGGCAACAAATTTATTTTGTGAAGTATCTGCATCCCCTTCTCACTCATGTGTCCAAGCCTATGATTCCATAGTGTTGTATCCACTCCTATAGAAGCTAAAGAGATAGAATATTCAATACTACCAATACATAAATACAATGTACCTACTTTCTCTTCTTTTATTATCACCAATGATCCTTTGATGACCTTCCATGTGTTATCTGTAAATATGGATATACAACCTTCACTTGCCAACTGTCCTATTGAAATTATATTTTTACTTAGATCTAGAACATATCTTACCTCTTTCAACAACCATTGGTTTCCATTGCTTTGCTTTATTTTTACCTTTCCCATTCCAACAATTTTTCATGGTTTATTATCACCCAAATGAACCTGCCCAAAATCACCATGAACATAATCTAGAAAATGTTTCCTATGGGGTGTGGCATGAAACGAATCCCCTGAATCTACTACCCAAGACTCAAAAATATTATCTACAGAAAGAATCAAAGCATCTTGTAACACATCACCTGTTACATTTTGCTTCCTAATTTCTCTCGTGTTGTCCATCTCTTTGTTTCTTTGGAGCTATGCAGTCTTTCTTCAGATGTCATTTATTCCCACAATTCCAACACTCTATCTTTCCAATTCTGGATTTGGATCTGCCCTTCCTCGAATTCTTGCGGTTCCCTGAGCCCTTTCCTCTATCCTTTTTTCTTCCCCTGTTCTCCATGTTCAACGCATTACCCGATGTCTCACCTGTGCTTTTTCATCCCATTTCCTCACTAAGGATAACACCAACAACATCATCAAATTTTAAAGTATTTGAACCAGAGACAGATTTACTTACAGCCATGATCAAGCCATTCCATCTTTCTGGCAATGAGCACAAGATTAGAAGAGCCCTGACCTCATCATTAAAGTCCACTTTTATAGAACTTAGTTGATTAGTAACCGTATTATATTCATTTAAATGATATGCAACATACCCACCTTCTGACATATTCATATTAAATAATCTCTTCATTAGAAATACCTTATTGGATGTCGAGGGTTTTTCATACAATTTATCCAATGCGTCCATCAAACCCTTCCTTGTCTTTTCTTTCGAAATATTGAAAGCCATTGACGTTGCCAAGATCAGTCATATCGTTCCTAGAGCCTTTCTATCAAGAATCTCCCATTCTTTGTCCTTCATAGTCGTCGACTTCTTTCCTATTCCACCCAATGGTAGGAATAGATCCTTCTAATATAAATAATATTCCATCTGCATCTTCCATAATTGGTAGTTTTGGCCGTTAAATTTCTCGACCTTAAACTTTCCATCTTCCGACATTGATCCCACCCGAACCAGGAACCCTCGTTTTTTGCAACTTAAATTTCGCTCTGATTCCAATTGTTAGAAAAACAATATCGTGGAGCAATAAAATAAAACAAATGCGGAAATAAAACAAAGAAGATACATGATACAATAGAGACACAGATATACGTGGTTCACCCAATCTAGGATACATCCACCAGAGAAATTTCCAGGTCGTTCCTTTATTATTATCCAACAAATGAAGGGATACAACCTACAACAAACCCATTGTAACTTCCTCTTCATTCTCTCACAGTCTCCTATCTCATAATACAATATTCGTTATCTTACCTAGCCACAATGAATTTCCCTCATAAGAGAGGGTTGCCTTCTAAGGAAAAAAACCCTAACATAAATTCTACCGTTAGATCTATGACCTTATAATGAATGGTACATATTTACAATGAAATTACAATATATTTTTACAAGGAAATTTTTCCTTCGGGGGCTTCATCCCCAAACCCCTGTCGGGGGCCCGCAAAGGGGGTAACCCCCCTATGCACTCCCCAATGTGTAAGAGTGTACATTCTTCTGGGGTGTAAAGTATTCATGGGGTATAAACATGGCTGAAAACAAAGACCTATGAATTTGAAAGATAATTAGGCTCCACAACCAACATTGCACACAGGCCTGACAACCTGCTTCTTCAACCACAACCACCTCTATCACCTGGAGAGAGTGTTGCACACATGCCTGACAACCTGCTTCTTCAGCTCCGTTCGAGCACAAGGAGGACAACAACAAGGCTCAACAAGGAACAGACAATGGCGACAAGCCACACTCAGCCAAGGGAATGCATGGCCACAACAAACCATAGTTATAACACACACGACATACACAATTACGGGATGCTCAGGTTTCAGAGAAGATGTGGGTCAACTTCACGGATATGATTTTCAGAGGTGCATGGCTATGCAGAGGTCTAGTGCAGAGACAAAACAGGTTCTCGGGAAGGAATCCAGTGAACTCAGATAGAGTATGGAAGAATGGGAGCGCCAACCCCCAACACAGATGACTTATGTAACTTTAACTACATCTACCCAGGTCGACACATGTCTTCCTAGAGCTACATGCACTCCATTTTCTATACGTTCCTTTCCTAGGAAATTAGGTCAACACTTGGTCAATTGAACACTTTAGCCTTTTAGGAAATAATAATAAATTATTATCCCCTTTAGGGGTAATTCCCCTAGCTTAGCCCCTAGGACCAACACTTAGCCTCCTTCCTTACCCAACCTTGTGGAAACTTATTCCCCCATCACTCTTTCTTCGTGGCCGGTCTACACACAACGATGTTTTTATATAAACAAAGTGCATAATTACATGTACAAAACAGGCTCTTAGCCATTAACACCTAGGCTTTCCGGCCTACTTGCACATAAGCTTACCAACTTACAATTGCTCAGCTCACCATCCTACAAAACATATTTACAATACATATATATAATTGGGGCTCGTCCTTGGGGTATTACAATGTCCATCAAAGATAGGAAGATACTTATAATTCTTTACTGGAAAATCATGAAGGGCATGAGGCAACTTGAGAGGCATATATTTGTCGGGGATCTTAGAGGGTATAGTATCAATATCAAGAGGTATAAGATCATCCTTGGTCACACAAAACTCATCAGATTGGTCTTGAACATCATGTGATTTAGATGAAGGTTTTTGGTCAGGCTCAACGATGCAATAAGAAGGATATGAAGCTCTTAAAGAAGGATTTTCAAATGTAGATTTGTGGTCATCATTAGAATATAAGAGGGAAAGACAAATTATTTTAACTTGTTTAGGAAAGGACAAGAGGTAACTTATGAAAAATAATAATATCTCTTGGAAAAAACTGAATCTTTGATACCTAGTTTTACCATGATGTCCTTCCATGTCTCTATCAATGGATCTCATCCCCCAGTGGAGCCTTTGAATCTGATTGAAGCATGATTGGAGTCTCCAGGGGAATGGTACCACCTTCTTTGTGTTTGATCTTTGCTCACCATCAGAAGTCAAATCTGATCCTTTTAATTTTATCCCAGGGAATATTTCACCTTCATCCCCCGACAACGATGCCAAAATGTTAACACTCCGTAAATTTCCTAGTTGTGGAGGAAATTCACAGAGGTAACCACAAAACGGCTTATAGGCTGAAAGCTATCCCTTCCAACCCAGAGAGGGATCTCTCTTTATAGCTCAGCCAAGAATGGCATGTTATCTAATCAATACAATGGATAGATCATTGATGAGGATAGGGTAGAAAATGGGGTTTGGTTGGGCAAAAGGAAAAATACCATTCGGCCATGGAGTCAAATCTTGAGAATGAATGAAACTAATGTCTAGTAGATATAACCTCTCATAGGAACAAAGGATAAATTAGGTGGATGAAACCTTTAGTTTTTAATTTTTTGTAGTGGGTGAAAGGGGAAAAAGGAAACACATAACATAATCAGAGCACCATATAGATGAATTCTAGCGTAGTTAGGAAGAAAGGACAAAGTTTAAATTCTTTGAGTCTAGAGCACCATTTAGATGAATTCTACACTCTTAAATATCAATTTAAACAAAGGAAAAAATGAGATGCAAGTAGGGACACAAGAGATACATACAAAAGATAAGAAATACATTGTCATCTCATCACCATTAGAATCCTTTTCATGAATATTCAGGACTTCTGCATTTTCATTTCATTCAGATTCAAAAATTTACAATGAAAATAAAAAATACTATAGTTTTGCCAACTCGCCCCCTTGAACACCTTCAAAATGATCCAATATATAGATAAACACCCTCACTAGGATAAATAAGTCGAACTCCCCTGCTATCCTATGATTTTGGATCTGATTACATAAAAAAGACGACAATTTGAAAACTACTTACTAAAAATAACAAATTCATTTTGCTGGAAAATAGGGGTCAAAGATAACATCATATCTTTCGAATCCCAATAGGTATTACAAAAAGGTGAGGATTTTTTGGATATGAACCCATGCATGAGAAAAACCTCTTCCATTTTTTGAAAATTATTCTCCATATGCTCGAGATCTATGCCCAAAAATGACGACTAAAACAGGAAAACATTAAATGCAAAATTATGGAAAAATGGACCGTAATGATTCATTTGAATATCTCAAACTATGAAACCTTTGTAAAAACTGAGAGAGGTTTTTCTTATTGAGATCATTCTTCACAAAAACCTCTATGGGTGTTTCCAAACGTCTCCCAGTTACTTGAGAAATGATCTTGAAGTTGACTGCAAAAATAATGATTTCCAGAACTTGCATAGCAAATTTGCGTAGCGGACATGATTTTTCTTAAAACACATGAAAATTAAGTGGAAGCAACTTGATGAAGACTTGTTTTGGCCTCCAATTTGGTAAACCAATCACTTCATGCTGTATTTTTTATTCATATATGACTACAACATTTGCGTAGTGTTGGCTCGCTATGCAAGTGTTGTGTATACCCGTTTATCAGTCAAAACTGCACTTGTTCAAGAGGTTACTTCATATTGTCATCATTGTTTGAATCATAGGCACAGGGACTTCAAAAATATGTTTCTTATAGAAATATGTTAAACCTTGCTAATTTCCTTCCTCCTTTAATCACCATTTAGGTTGCAGCTGTAATGGCTCCTTCTCCCCCAAAATGCAAAATTGTGAGTTTCCTCCCTTCATATTTGTGCTACTTCTGCAAGTAGCTCTAGTCTTCTTCTGCCTTCATCATTCAATTTCATATTTTTCTTTAGATGCATGTTCTCCTTCCTAAATGTTAGGTTTTTCACCTTCAAATTCTCCACTTGTCTAAACAAGGCTTCATTTCTCTTCAATTTTGACTGGGCATTAGAAAGGGATGCACAGGCATTGTCTATGGTTGGTTTGCATTCCTTGAAATGCTTCATGATATTGTCCTTTGATATTCCACTTTCTTCCCTGAGTTGTCATAACTGAATGAATATTTGTGAAATATGGATGTGAATTTGTGGCAAGTGGAGAAGTGCTCAAAACCCAACAGGTAAGTTTGTGCAACAAACTAGAAGAGCTAGGGTTTTCTCAAAACAATATGAAAAACCTTGACTGAGTGAGAGGAAGGCTACCTAGCAAGCTATCAATGTGTGGGTAATCAGACTTTAAAGTTTTTTTTATCATAGCTGGTGACTGAATATGAGATGAGGAGCGGGGACATCTGCACTATGATTTTCGTAGTGAGGAACACAGAACAATAGTTGCGTAGCGCAAAACAGGGTTTATGTAGCAAGGTTTTTTGGAGCATGCTCGAGAGGGAAGAAACTAGCTTGAAGGTCTAAAATGTGTGTATATGGATGAAATATGATGGAGAAGTGTGTAGGATTTGATATGGAGAGTTTTTGAGTGGGAATAGTACCCGTTTGAAGTGAAAAGACCCTTCATATCATTTAAGTGACTTGCGCAGCGAACTTGCACAGCACGCCCAACTTTTGATCCTTCCAAAGTACAGATGACATAAATAACCATCAAGTACTTGCACTAACTTCATTACATGTGATCATGCTCATTAATATGCTCTGAAAATACCTCCCTCCTAAACTTATGACTTACTTATGACATACCATTTCCCTTATATGAAGTCATTTTAGACTCAAAACAAGGTCACTTACAAAATCTTTCATGATGGAAAACCACCCATGGAACTTCTAATGACTCCTTCACCTTCATAATATATGATCACATATACAAACCATTGAATAAGATTTGTGATTTTGACTCTTATTTTGACATTCAACTTATCCTTCATTTGATCAATGACCTAAGGCTTTTGAATCACCCCAAGAAACAGAACACACACACACATTGTTGACTCTTGACCAATTTTTGAGGATCCTTGGTCATGTTTGACCTAATTTTGGGACTTCAAAAGGCTGTCGAAGACGGAGTGCAATTCGAAGCAGAGATCGCAAGATATCAGCCCCTTTTTTATGGATTTTTGGGTTTGCTCTTATGTAACGGGAATGGGGATATCGACCCATAGGTTTTACCCATGTTTAGGCCCATTTTGTAATGTATAAATAGAAAGCTAGGTGATGTAGGAAGTAGTTCGATCTATGCGATCAAAGGACAGACAAGTATGTGATGCTAAGTGATAAGTATTAATTTCTAAGTGCAAGTGGTAAAGGTAATTTCTTTGTGCATACTGTGTGAGACTTTCAAAGCTAAGTGCAAGTGATTGTAAGAGACTGTGGAAGGCTTTGTGCTGTAATTCAAGGAAGGAGGATCTAGCAAGGTGCGCAGATCTCCTGTCCTCTGCGAAGTAAGATATCAAGTCTTTGTGCATGTAGAAGATTGACGGAAGGAAATAAAAAGAAAAAGAGTTGGTGGCGTAGCCCCAGGGTGGGGTTGAACCACGTATATCCTGCATTGTGGTTGCTATGTGATTTATGGTTGTTCTATTGTCTATGTGATTGAATGCTTAGTGCACTGATGTATGCTTACAAGGATATAATATGGTAGCTTAGTGATGAATAATGTGAATAAATGCTAGATCTGATCCATATTGGTATGCTTAGTACTTGAATCTATTGGATCTTTATAAACACTGCGCTGATATATTGTTAGGGTTTAGCTGCATTGTAAACTGAGGCTGAATATTAATGAACTGTAACTGCTAAGTGCTATGTTGAGTTGTTACAATCACATATCTATGTCCTAGCTAAGGTTGCAGACACTGGAGTCCTACAACCACCCCTACCTCTACGTCGGGTGAGACTTCATCTTCCTTGTAGGTGTTGCTGAAAGGGATGGTAGTTAGGGTTTTATTGTTGCATTGTTGTAGCGTTGAACCCTTGGTCTTCCCCTATGCCAAAAAATGGTTCTATTGTTGGGACCTGAAACCATGATTGTTGGGAACTGAAGAAAATAAATAAATCTTTGTGCGTAGATCTGTTGCCTTAGTGCACAGTATTCTACTTGACCTATAAATATCTGTGCTAAGAAGAGAAGTCATATCCTAAGAAAGAGGTAAGATCTCGAAGAATTGTGTTCTGATAAAGGTAAGAACAGTGAAAAGTTTTAGATCTAGAAACTTTGTGCTCTGTTGAAAGTAAGATTAGTGGAAATTTGTGTTTCAAGAGTATGGATCTAGGTATGTTTGATAAATGTTGTCCTAGTCTGGAAACTAGGGCACAACTAGAAGAAAGAAGATTTGATATGAGTAGATCTGATAAGAATAGTGAAAGATATGTTATTCATATGCATAGAAAGAATGTTTGGACTAACAAATGGATGCAGGATCCTAAAAATAGTTTTTTGCAAGTTAGCTACTATGATCCTAGTGCGCAGTACAGGAAAGGTTGGGCATCATTTAAGAAAAAAAGAGGATTAACCCTTTGTTACAGTTGAAAAATACCAGGACATCTTGCTAAGGAATGCCATGGAAGAAGACCTAGATGTATTTTTTGTAAATCTATGGACCATGAATTTTTAGATTTCCCTAGAATAATTGTTAATCTTGATAGAATGAATACGAGACAAGAAAACCCTGAGAAAGGTCAAGAAACTGAGACTATGGCAGAACCCCAGACATAATCAGAAACTATACTACTGCAAATGAAAGAAACCCTAAATGATCACAAAGATACCAACTTATCGTAGATCTTCAAAGAAAAAGAATGCATAGAAGGAAGAATAGGAGACTTCGACATTGACCATGTTCTGGATGAGGAAACAGAGGTGAATATCATGATAGAAAGAACTTGGGAAGCTTTAGGAAATCCTGATACGACTCCTTCATTGGGAGGAATAGGATTATTCAGAGGAAAGATGATAACCCTATGTGGAAGACTCACCCAAGTATCTATGAGTGCTCATGGATCTTCGACAGAGGAATATTTTGAGGCTGTTAGATTCATTGAGAACATCGCTCCATTTACTATGTTATTAGGAAAAACCTGGATTGAGAAATATCAGACTAGAAGAAAAGAAGAGGAGGCCCTAGAATAGAAAAAGAAATAATTAAAATATTTCATGACTAGGAAGATAACACACTTGATTGAAGAACAAGAGAACGGATCGAAGCTACTGAGGACCAGAAACTTGGATCACGAAGTTGAAATAACACAAGAAGATTCAAAGATGAGTAGAGAGCAAAGATCATAATGGAAAGAGTAATACCGAGATGAAGATCATCAGGAAGAAGGCTAGAAAACTTAGTAAGAAGAGAGCAAAGATTGAAAAGTTACAGAATGTTCCAGAGGGAACTTCGCGGAAGGAAGGTTTGCAAGATTGGAACTTCGTCGAGATATCAGAACAGTGCCACAAGGCACTTTGACATGGAGAAGCGATATGACTGTTGGAATAATTATAACCGTTGGACTGACGTTCCTTGATGGTTAGAACAACATTTATGACCAGAAATCTCGCCATCGAACAGTTGCGACCGTGCCACAACAAAAAGAATTGCATTGATGGAAAACTTCTTATCTATTGGAGAGATTCATTACATTGTGTCTACTTAGTCCATTGATTGTTGCACCGAGAACAGTTTTGTGAATTATATCATAGCTAACAAGAGAACTCATTGCTACCGCATTATGCTTAATTAGATCGACACATGTTCTATTTCTTTGAGCACTCATTCATCGACCTAAGTTTTTCGATCGAGAGCGTGCATGTCGGACGAGCTCAGCACTGTGGAGAAGTCAATCGAGGAAGTTTTAATTGATCTAATGGCCAAGAGAGTGATTTCCACAATATTTCAAGCTTCATCGATGAGAGGAGTAAAATCCTCTCCATTGACTGCTCATGGATCCGGACCATCCCGAGTTGTAGCTGAGAATAGAATCAAGCACAAAGATGACCTATCGAATGCGAAGTTAATCTTGACCATCTTACCTGACTACATCCCTCCTTTGTCCGGTGCGGTGAATCATGATAGCGTCCCAAGGGACTTTGATTACACCATGGTTACTGCGTACCTCCTGAAGGGGATACGTGCAGTCAGAATGCAACAAGATAAGATCACGACATTGAAGGTCAGTGACTTCAACCTAGGTGACCGCAAGAATTACATCATGCTTTCTCCTTACAAGTATCTGACTAGGATGAAGGGGAAGAACTCAAAAATAATTCTCCAACAGTGGACTATGAACCTCACATAGTCCACCCTCTTGAATGTTATGAAGATCCCACACTTTGGAAGGCACTAGGAGGTTAACGCATGTGTTAAGTTCCTTCTCTCATGTTACCTTGGCAACTATATATGGCTAGATAGACGCATCACAGTCGATCTGATGCTGATCCATAGGATCACCGGATTGAGCATGCAAGGACCTGACCCATAAGACTTCTACCCAGGGAAAGCTTCCAATCGCACCCTGGCACAGAGAATTAAGGACACTTACGATGATGTAGAAAAGGGAACTTGATGCTATAAGGTAGCTTCCATCCATAATGGTGCAGTGCGACTGGCCTGCCAGCTGATCGCATGAAAGCTAGTAAGGAAGAAATGACCTACACAAGTCGCAGGGTTTATTGTTGACCTCACCAGGAAATGTGTAGAAGGACTCCAGATGAACTGAGAGAATTACTTGGCCAACCAGCTGGAATTAGACTGTCGCGAAGCTCAGGATCAGGGCTATTAATTCCACTTTAGTTGGCTCCAGATCCTCATCACATTTACAGCTTGGTAAATGTCGTAAGGTGAGACCTTCCTAGAGATTGAGCCGTTTGAGCCACTCGCTGCGAAGTTCACCACACTTTGGTACTCGAGCGATATGGGAAAATAGTGGTAGTCGAATGCGGTATTTCATACCTATTATCTCTAACTGAAGAGGGCTATCGAATCTATCCCTTGCATGACGCTGAACAACATGCATCGGTTCTGACCCCTCATGAAGTTTCGTGCAGATCAAAACTTCATTTATATCACCACACGTGTAGATGAGCACAAAGAAGAGCTTCAATCGTACTACAACCTCACAAAGGAGGACCTTGAAGAGATCACCAAGGACTGGTCTGCAGAACTCCTCATCCTCGCAGAACCCACAGAAATGTTAGACCCTAAACTAATCGACAGCCCTGGGACCACTCATGACGCAAAGGGTACTCCTGGACCCAGCAAAAGGAAGAAGACCCAAGAGGTCCAAAACTTGAGCAACGCATCGAAAGGAACTGCTTCAGTATCACCTGGACGAGGGGGTGATGACGAAGTAGAAGAGACAAATGACAAAGAATACCAACAGAAGCAAGGCGAAGTGAAACCGCCTAGGGACCATGCTGATGAGGTTGATCCCTTGAATAAAAGCAAGGTTTCTCCCACGAAATCCACTTCCCAAAAGAAATCCATAGCCACCTTAACTAAGATGCAGATTGTGCTCATTGTAGATGACTTCGACTTTATCATCACAGTTGTAGAAGATGCCTCATAGGACATCTTGCAGAAACATGAAGACAAGCAGAAGGAGATGTATGATAGAATCTAGGTTGAACTCAGAAGGGTACAATAGGCCCTTCAATCCAGTCACATAGTATCCATTGCGGCCCCATCATCAGAAGCACCAGAGTTGGTAGATGAGCCTACCCAACTGTGTAGACTAGTTGATGTGACCGAAGCTCACCTTCGTCGCGCACAGGAAGAAACCAAACATGCCATAGAGGCCCTAAAGAAAGTACAAAAACTAGTCATAGAGCAAAGCCAGGTTGCACAGCAGGAGAAGGTTTCCCTCCAAACTAAGTTTGAATAAGAGAAAGCGTAGATCCAACAAGAGAAAGAGAAGTTTCTCGTAGAGCAAGTGGGAGTAAAATAAGTAGTCAGCAAAGAACTTCGCTTTGTGACAAGCGACCTAATGGAACATCAAGTAGAGCAGCTTGCAGAAGCTATCCAACATCTTCAACAAAGAATCGCAGATCTCGAGCTACGAACAGTGCCAAGTACCCTTTGGGACGTGAAAGATCAAAGAGAAGCCACTGCCCGGAGCACAGTCAACAGGATCAGAGCATTCGCTCTGGAATGAAAACAACTAAGTGCTCGCAGCGCACAGAATTATGAGAGACTCAATGAAGATACTGAGATGAAGGTACTGGAGTCACAACTCCAGGAGGCAAAGCAGCAAGAAACAACAGTATAGGCACAATTGAAGCTCATGTCAGTAGTTGAAAGGATGAAGCGATCCCAAGAACAATGCACTGCTCAACAACAGGTCCACACCATTCAGAGAAAAGTCATGGAAGTTACTCAAAGGCTCCAACCAGTCTAGGACAAAGCTTGCCAACTATTTGAAGAGATTGAAGGTCGAGGTGTAGAGTTGGAACAAGTAGTCATTGCAGTCGAACAACGTTTAGAGGGACCTGTCAACGAAGCAGTAATCCAAGAGTTCATCGAGCAGGAATCCTTGGCGCAACAACAGGTTGAAGAAGCTTGAACCAAGCTCGAGGATTTTGAATCACAGCTACCCAGACCAGAGTGACTCGGGATGAGTCACAAGTGATTTTTGGGGGCCTGTTGGCCCTTGACTAAGTTTTGAGGATACCTGGTCATGTTTGAACTACTTTTGGGACTTCGACAGGCTGTCAAAGACGAAGTGCAAGTCGAAGAAAAGATCGCAGGATCTTGGCCCCTTTTTTAGGGATTTTTGGGTTTGGGATTATGTAATGGGAATGGGGATGTCGGCCCATGGGTTTTACCCATGTTTATGCCCATTTTGTAATGTATAAATAGAAATCTAGGCGATATATGAAGTAGTTCGATCTATGCGATTGAAGGAGAGACAAGTATGTGATGCTAAGTTCTAAGTATTAATTGCTAAGTGCAAGTGGTAACTGTAATTGCTTTGTGCATACTATGTGAAACTTGCAGAGCTAAGTGCAAGTGATTGTAAGAGACTGTGGAAGGCTTTGTGTTGTAATTCAAGGAAGGAGGATCTAGTGAGGTGCGCAGATCTCCTGTCCTCTGTGTAGTAAGATCTCAAGGCTCTGTGCATGTAGAATATTGATGGAAGGAAATAAAGAGAATAAGAGTTGGTGGATGTAGCCCCGGGGTGGGTGTGAACCACGTATATCGTGAGTTGTGGTTGCTATGTTCTTTATGGTTGTTCTAATGTCTATGTGATTGAATAATTAGTGCATTGATGTATGCTTAGAAGGATCTAATATGGTATCTTAGTGCTGAATAATGTGAATAAATGCTATATCTGATCTATGTTGGTATGCTTAGTACTTGAATTTATTGGATCTGTATAAATATTGTGCTAATATCTTGTTAGGGTTTAGCTGAGCTGTAAACTAAGGTTGAATATTAACTAACTGTAACTGCTAAGTTCTATGTTGAGGTGTTACAATCGCAGATCTATGTCCCAGCTAAGGTTGCAGACACTGGAGTCCTACAACCACCCCTGCCTCTACCTCGGGTGAGACTTCATCTGCTTCGCAGGTGTTGCCGAAAGGGACGGTAGTTAGGGTTTTGTTCATGCGTTGTTGTAGCATTGAACCTTGGGTCTGCCCCTGTGCCAACACACACACACACAAAGACTCAATTAGGAAATCCTTGGTATTCCCAAGACCAAGGTACGACTTTACAAACTATGAACAAACTCCCAACTTTACTCAAAAATAAAGATGCTAACAAAATGAATGCTAACTTGATATTTTTAACCGAGTATGCACTTCCAATTTGTTGAAATAGTTATATTGTGGGGTATACTTGTGGCCTTCAGTTAATGTTGTGAGAGTTGATATGGAGGTTCAATATCTAGATTATCTATTGCATGTTCTTTTAGACACACCTATAGTGATTGTCCAATTTCACCAATATAGAATTTTCCATATGAATATGGGACTTAATAGACATGTTTCAAATGCCTAAGATATAATGAGTCCTTCACCTATTCTACCAAGATTCTAATGGTGTTTGTGTTATTTAAGGCTATCATGATGTTCCTACTTCTTAGTATTTTGCCAATTTGATTTGTGGTACCTTTGATATATGTACATATGAGTTTTGGGATATCCTCCTTATATAAGTGTCCTATGTTCATTTAATTTTGGATTTTCTTAATGATATACCAATCATTGTAAACATTCATTCAAAAGACTATTCTAAGGTTATCTAGTTCATATTTCAAGTGTTTTTCATCCAAGATTCATGTGCCCCATGTGGAAAGGGTGTAAATGATGCTTACCTTTTGAGGTGGGTGGTGACGACAATATGCATGAAGGTATCTCTCTATGTGTGAATTCCTCCTATAGATGTCATACCTTAGTCTCCCATCAACCTTCTTGTTGAGTATTATATCCAAAAAATGAAGTTGGTTGTCCCTTTCTATCTCAATTGTCAATTTAAAGTGCTATTAGAGACTATTGATGTGTTCGAAGAATCCTTCAACATCCTCTTTGACATGTTCCCATTTGGTGAATATATAATACACATATCATTTCCATCATCCTAGGGTGAGTGCAAAGGCATTTAAAGCCCTTACTTCGGATTCCTCCATGTAGATGTTTCCAACTACAGGTGATAGTGGGGATCATATTTCTATGCCATGAATTTGCTCATATATATTTTCTTTGTACCTAAAGTATATTGACTTAAGGAATATCTTCACCAATTTAGGAATTTCGATGCCTATGATGTATTCTAGGACATTAATGGCATGGTCCACTAGGACCTTGGTGTAGAGGGACACAACGAAAAATATTATTAGAATTTAATAATATTCTACTTTTTGGATTTTGATACATTTTTAAAAGGATGATGAGTCCTTTAGAAAAGAGATTTTATTGTTAGAGGGGAGGGAATGAGTAACTTAGAAATATTTTTTTCCAAAGAGTAAGTTAGAGATCCTATCATGTTTACAATCAATATTAAGGGGACACCGTATTTATGAGTCTTTGGCACACCATATATACAAGGAATGATATCATTCCTTGGAGTGACCTTCTTATTAATTGAGTCATCGAGGAATGAACACTGGATCTCCGTGGACACTACACACATTAGTTTGTTCCCAACGTCTTTAGTGATTACTCTATAGATTCCACATGTGAGGTGCTCCATCGATTTTCTATGGTAATATATTTCATCCATTATGATAGTAGTGTTCACCGTGTTAGCCTTGAGTCTCTTATTGTATTTATTGTTTCTCAAATTACATAAAGTTTTTCTCTCATCCTTATACAAGTTGTTTTTAGGTGGTTTGGAGAATCTTAGCATTACAATGAATTCCTACTTAATAGCTTCAACATTTTCTATTTTTTTGGATATGAGGGAAGATTCAATGTTGCACACCAAATCTTCCACAAGTATCTTATTTGGGACTACCACAAACATCAACCCATTCTCTAAAGAATTATGTGCTAGTGTGTTCAATGTGACCTTTGACAAATTCACAATAGTGTTTTTCTTATTCTCTAGTAATCTCACTGATCTGTTGTTATTATTCCTGTGTTTTATAAGTTCAATTAACTAGCACCTAAATTGAAGGAATTTCATGTTATACAATGCAATCCCCAACCTCAAAGAATGTATCACAAAACAACCTTACAAAAAATACAAAAGGAACCATCATTTATCTATGAAAACAATCTCCAATTTATTATCATTATCGAAGTGGATATTGAAGATGTTGGACACACCTACAACACTT